>JAMWET010000916.1:0-57500 GCA_024036415.1 Prochilodus magdalenae
ACTTAAATGAGTGGGAAAACGCCTACACATCATGTATTTTATGGAATATTTGCCAAATTATGCTTGAAAATGGACTTTTGGTGTCGCCCCAAATTTTTGGATGGTTTCTTCAATGTTGTTTTTATTTTCATTCCAAAACACTTAAATGAGTGGGAAAAAGCCACCTCATGATGTTTTTCATTGTATATTTGCCAAATCCATCTTAAAAACACAATTTTGGGATGGCACCAAAAATGCCAAAATACGTAAGGCTATAGTCTTACCTTCACACGCGTTTTTGGGTGGTTCTTCAATGTTGCTTATTTTCATTCCAGTACACTTAAATGAGTGGGAAAACGCGTGCACATGATGTTTTTCATGGAATATTTGCCAAATTATGCTTGAAAATGGACGTTTGGTGTCGCCCCAAATTTTTGGGTGTTTTTTCAATGTTGTTTATTTTCATTCCAAAACACTTAAATGAGTGGAAAATGCCTGCACATGATGTTTTTCATTGTTTATTTGCCAAATCCATCATAAAAACTCAATTTTGGGATGGTACCAAAAATGGCAAAATACGTAAGGCTATAGTCTTACCTTCACACGCGTTTTTGGGTGGTTCTTCAATGTTTGTTTATTTTCATTCCAAATACACTTAAATGAGTGTGAAAACGCGTGCACATGATGTATTTTATGGCAAATTTTGCCAAATTATGCTTGAAAATGGACTTTTGGTGTCGCCCCAAATTTTTGGCTGGTTCGTCAATGTTGTTTATTTTCATTACAAAACACTTAAATGAGTGGAAAATGCCTGCACATGATGTTTTTCATTGTTTATTTGCCAAATCCATCATAACAACACAATTTTGGGATGGCACCAAAAATGGCAAAATACGTAAGGCTATAGTCTTACCTTCACACGCGTTTTTGGGTGGTTCTTCAATGTTGTTTATTTTCATTCCAATACACTTAAATGAGTGTGAAAACGCCTGCTAATGTAGTATGTCATGGAAATTTTGCCAAATTAGGCTTGAAAATGGACTTTTGGTGTCGCCCCAAATTTTTGGGTGTTTTTTCAATGTTGTTTATTTTCATTCCAAAACACTTAAATGAGTGGAAAATGCATGCACATGATGTTTTTCATTCTGTATTTGCCAAATACATCATAAAAACACAATTTTGGGATGGCACCAAAAATGGCAAAATACGTAAGGCTATAGTCTTACCTTCACACGCGTTTTTGGGTGGTTCTTCAATGTTGTTTATTTTCATTCCAATACACTTAAATGAGTGTGAAAACGCGTGCACATGATGTATTTTATGCAATACTTGCCAAATTATGCTTGAAAATGGACTTTTGGTGTCGCCCCAAATTTTTGGCTGGTTCGTCAATGTTGTTTATTTTCATTACAAAACACTTAAATGAGTGGAAAATGCCTGCACATGATGTTTTTCATTGTTTATTTGCCAAATCCATCATAACAACACAATTTTGGGATGGCACCAAAAATGGCAAAATACGTAAGGCTATAGTCTTACCTTCACACGCGTTTTTGGGTGGTTCTTCAATGTTGTTTATTTTCATTCCAATACACTTAAATGAGTGTGAAAACGCGTGCACATGATGTATTTTATGGCAAATTTGCCAAATTATGCTTGAAAATGGACTTTTGGTGTCGCCCCAAATTTTTGGGTGTTTTTTCAATGTTGTTTATTTTCATTCCAAAACACTTAAATGAGTGGAAAATGCATGCACATGATGTTTTTCATTGTTTATTTGCCAAATCCATCATAAAAACTCAATTTTGGGATGGTACCAAAAATGGCAAAATACGTAAGGCTATAGTCTTACCTTCACACGCGTTTTTGGGTGGTTCTTCAATGTTGTTTATTTTCATTCCATAACACTTAAATGAGTGAGAAAACGCGTGCACATGATGTTTTTCATGGAATATTTGCCAAATTATGCTTGAAAATGGACTTTTGGTGTCGCCCCAAATTTTTGGGTGGTTCTTCAATGTTGTTTATTTTCATTCCAAAACACTTAGATGAGTGGGAAAATGACTACACATGATGTTTTTCATTGTATATTTGCCAAATCCATCTTAAAAACACAATTTTGGGATGGCACCAAAAATGCCAAAATACGTAAGGCTATAGTCTTACCTTCACACGCGTTTTTGGGTGGTTCTTCAATGTTGTTTATTTTCATTCCAATACACTTAAATGAGTGTGAAAACGCGTGCACATGATGTATTTTATGGCAAATTTGCCAAATTATGCTTGAAAATGGACTTTTGGTGTCGCCCCAAATTTTTGGGTGGTTTTTCAATGTTGTTTATTTTCATTCCAAAACACTTAGATGAGTGGGAAAATGACTACACATGATGTTTTTCATTGTATATTTGCCAAATCCATCTTAAAAACACATTTTTTGGGATGGCACCAAAAATGCCAAAATACGTAAGGCTATAGTCTTACCTTCACACGCGTTTTTGGGTGGTTCTTCAATGTTGTTTATTTTCATTCCAATACACTTAAATGAGTGTGAAAACGCGTGCACATGATGTATTTTATGCAATACTTGCCAAATTATGCTTGAAAATGGACTTTTGGTGTCGCCCCAAATTTTTGGGTGTTTTTTCAATGTTGTTTATTTTCATTCCAAAACACTTAAATGAGTGGAAAATGCATGCACATGATGTTTTTCATTCTGTATTTGCCAAATACATCATAACAACACAATTTTGGGATGGCACCAAAAATGGCAAAATACGTAAGGCTATAGTCTTACCTTCACACGCGTTTTTGGGTGGTTCTTCAATGTTGTTTATTTTCATTCCAATACACTTAAATGAGTGTGAAAACGCCTGCTAATGTAGTATGTCATGGAAATTTTGCCAAATTAGGCTTGAAAATGGACTTTTGGTGTCGCCCCAAATTTTTGGCTGGTTCGTCAATGTTGTTTATTTTCATTACAAAACACTTAAATGAGTGGAAAATGCCTGCACATGATGTTTTTCATTGTTTATTTGCCAAATCCATCATAAAAACTCAATTTTGGGATGGTACCAAAAATGGCAAAATACGTAAGGCTATAGTCTTACCTTCACACGCGTTTTTGGGTGGTTCTTCAATGTTGTTTATTTTCATTCCAATACACTTAAATGAGTGGGAAAACGCGTGCACATGATGTATTTTATGCAATACTTGCCAAATTATGCTTGAAAATGGACTTTTGGTGTCGCCCCAAATTTTTGGGTGGTTCTTCAATGTTGTTTATTTTCATTCCAAAACACTTAGATGAGTGGGAAAATGGCTACACATGATGTTTTTCATTGTATATTTGCCAAATCCATCTTAAAAACACAATTTTGGGATGGCACCAAAAATGGCAAAATACGTAAGGCTATAGTCTTACCTTCACACGCGTTTTTGGGTGGTTCTTCAGTGTTGTTTATTTTCATTCCAATACACTTAAATGAGGGTGAAAACGCCTGCTAATGTAGTATGTCATGGAAATTTTGCCAAATTAGGCTTGAAAATGGACTTTTGGTGTCGCCCCAAATTTTTGGCTGGTTCGTCAATGTTGTTTATTTTCATTACAAAACACTTAAATGAGTGGAAAATGCCTGCACATGATGTTTTTCATTGTTTATTTGCCAAATCCATCATAAAAACACAATTTTGGGATGGCACCAAAAATGGCAAAATACGTAAGGCTATAGTCTTACCTTCACACGCGTTTTTGGGTGGTTCTTCAATGTTGTTTATTTTCATTCCAATACACTTAAATGAGTGTGAAAACGCGTGCACATGATGTATTTTATGGCAAATTTGCCAAATTATGCTTGAAAATTGACTTTTGGTGTCGCCCCAAATTTTTGGGTGTATTTGCCAAATCCATCATAAAAAATTTTTTGGGTGTCGGCAAAAATACTTAAGGCTATTTTCAATGTTGTTTATTTTCATTCCAAAACACTTAAATGAGTGGGAAAATGACTACACATGATGTTTTTCATTGTATATTTGCCAAATCCATCTTAAAAACACAATTTTGGGATGGCACCAAAAATGCCAAAATACGTAAGGCTATAGTCTTACCTTCACACGCGTTTTGGGTGGTTCTTCAATGTTGTTTATTTTCATTCCAGTACACTTAAATGAGTGGGAAAACGCGTGCACATGATGTTTTTCATGGAATATTTGCCAAATTATGCTTGAAAATGGACGTTTGGTGTCGCCCCAAATTTTTGGGTGGTTCTTCAATGTTGTTTATTTTCATTCCATAATACTTAAATGAGTGGGGAAATGACTACACATGATGTTTTTCATTGTATATTTGCCAAATCCATCTTAAAAACACAATTTTGGCCAACGTAAGGCTATGTCTTACCTTCACACGCGTTTTTTGGGTGGTTCTTCAAAAATCCAATACACTTAAATGAGGGTGAAAACGCCTGCTAATGTAGTATGTCATGGAAATTTTGCCAAATTATGCTTGAAAATGGACTTTTGGTGTCGCCCCAAATTTTTGGGTGTTTTTTCAATGTTGTTTATTTTCATTCCAAAACACTTAAATGAGTGGAAAATGCATGCACATGATGTTTTTCATTGTATATTTGCCAAATCCATCTTAAAAACACAATTTTGGGATGGCACCAAAAATGCCAAAATACGTAAGGCTATAGTCTTACCTTCACACGCGTTTTTGGGTGGTTCTTCAATGTTGTTTATTTTCATTCCAGTACACTTAAATGAGTGGGAAAACGCGTGCACATGATGTTTTTCATGGAATATTTGCCAAATTATGCTTGAAAATGGACTTTTGGTGTCGCCCCAAATTTTTGGGTGGTTCTTCAATGTTGTTTATTTTCATTCCAAAACACTTAGATGAGTGGGAAAATGCCTACACATGATGTTTTTCATGGAATATTTGCCAAATCCATCTTAAAAACACAATTTTGGGATGGCACCAAAAATGCCAAAATACGTAAGGCTATAGTCTACCTTCACACGCGTTTTTGGGTGGTTCTTCAATGTTGTTTATTTTAATTCTAAACACTTTTTTGGGTGGTGCACATTCAATGTTGCCAATTTATTTTCATTCCAATACACTTAAATGAGTGTTTTTCAAAAATGCACATGATTCATTCCAAAACACTTAAATGATGGAAAATATGCATGCACATGATGTTTTTCAGTGTATATTTGCCAAATCCATTTTGGGATTTTGGGATGGCACCAAAAATGCCAAAATACGTAAGGCTATAGTCTTACCTTCACACGCGTTTTTGGGTGGTTCTTCAATGTTGTTTATTTTCATTCCATAATACTTAAATGAGTGGGAAAACGCGTGCACATGATGTATTTTATGGCAAATTTGCCAAATTATGCTTGAAAATGGACTTTTGGTGTCGCCCCAAATTTTTGGGTGTTTTTTCAATGTTGTTTATTTTCATTCCAAAACACTTAAATGAGTGGAAAATGCATGCACATGATGTTTTTCATTCTGTATTTGCCAAATCCATCATAAAAACACAATTTTGGGATGGCACCTAAAATGGCAAAATACGTAAGGCTATAGTCTTACCTTCACACACTCGTTTTTTTGGGTGGTTCTTCAATGTTGTTTATTTTCATTCCAATACACTTAAATGAGTGTGAAAACGCCTGCACATGTAGTATTTAATGCAAATATTACCAAATTATGCTTGAAAATGGACTTTTGGTGTCGCCCCCCAAATTTTTGGCTTTGGTTCTTCAATGTTGTTTATTTTCATTACAAAACACTTAAATGAGTGGAAAATGCCTGCACATGATGTTTTTCATTGTTTATTTGCCAAATCCATCATAAAAACACAATTTTGGGATGGTACCAAAAATGGCAAAATACGTAAGGCTATAGTCTTACCTTCACACGCGTTTTTGGGTGGTTCTTCAATGTTGTTTATTTTCATTCCAATACACTTAAATGAGTGTGAAAACGCCTGCTAATGTAGTATGTCATGGAAATTTTGCCAAATTAGGCTTGAAAATGGACTTTTGGTGTCGCCCCAAATTTTTGGCTGGTTCGTCAATGTTGTTTATTTTCATTACAAAACACTTAAATGAGTGGAAAATGCATGCACATGATGTTTTTCATTCTGTATTTGCCAAATCCATCATAACAACACAATTTTGGGATGGCACCAAAAATGGCAAAATACGTAAGGCTATAGTCTTACCTTCACACGCGTTTTTGGGTGGTTCTTCAATGTTGTTTATTTTCATTCCAATACACTTAAATGAGTGGGAAAACGCGTGCACATGATGTATTTTATGCAATACTTGCCAAATTATGCTTGAAAATGGACTTTTGGTGTCGCCCCAAATTTTTGGGTGTTTTTTCAATGTTGTTTATTTTCATTCCAAAACACTTAAATGAGTGGAAAATGCATGCACATGATGTTTTTCATTCTGTATTTGCCAAATCCATCATAAAAACACAATTTTGGGATGGCACCAAAAATGGCAAAATACGTAAGGCTATAGTCTTACCTTCACACGCGTTTTTGGGTGGTTCTTCAATGTTGTTTATTTTCATTCCAATACACTTAAATGAGGGTGAAAACGCCTGCTAATGTAGTATGTCATGGAAATTTTGCCAAATTAGGCTTGAAAATGGACTTTTGGTGTCGCCCCAAATTTTTGGCTGGTTCGTCAATGTTGTTTATTTTCATTACAAAACACTTAAATGAGTGGAAAATGCCTGCACATGATGTTTTTCATTGTTTATTTGCCAAATCCATCATAAAAACTCAATTTTGGGATGGTACCAAAAATGGCAAAATACGTAAGGCTATAGTCTTACCTTCACACGCGTTTTTGGGTGGTTCTTCAATGTTGTTTATTTTCATTCCAATACACTTAAATGAGTGTGAAAACGCCTGCTAATGTAGTTCTTCATGGTTTATTTTCATTCCCAAAATTTTGCCAAATTAGGCTTGAAAATGGACTTTTGGTGTCGCCCCAAATTTTTGGCTGCTTCGTCAATGTTGTTTATTTTCATTCCAAAACACTTAAATGAGTGGGAAATGCATGCACATGATGTTTTTCATTCTGTATTTGCCAAATACATCATAAAAACACAATTTTGGGATGGCACCAAAAATGGCAAAATACGTAAGGCTATAGTCTTACCTTCACACGCGTTTTTGGGTGGTTCTTCAATGTTGTTTATTTTCATTCCAATACACTTAAATGAGTGTGAAAACGCGTGCACATGATGTATTTTATGGCAAATTTGCCAAATTATGCTTGAAAATGGACTTTCGGTGTCGCCCCAAATTTTTGGCTGCTTCGTCAATGTTGTTTATCTTCATTACAAAACACTTAAATGAGTGGGAAATGCATGCACATGATGTATTTCATTCTGTATTTGCCAAATACATCATAAAAAAAAAATTTTGGGATGGTACCAAAAATGGCAAAATACGTAAGGCTATAGTCTTACCTTCACACGCGTTTTTGGGTGGTTCTTCAATGTTGTTTATTTTCATTCCAATACACTTAAATGAGTGTGAAAACGCGTGCACATGATGTATTTTATGCAAAATTGCCAAATTTGCCAAATTATGCTTGAAAATGGACTTTTGGTGTCGCCCCAAATTTTTGGGTGTTTTTTCAATGTTGTTTATTTTCATTCCAAAACACTTAAATGAGTGGGGAAATGCCTGCACATGATGTTTTTCATTCTGTATTTGCCAAATACATCATAAAAACACAATTTTGGGATGGCACCAAAAATGGCAAAATACGTAAGGCTATAGTCTTACCTTCACACGCGTTTTTGGGTGGTTCTTCAATGTTGTTTATTTTCATTCCAATACACTTAAATGAGTGTGAAAACGCGTGCACATGATGTATTTTATGCCAAATTTGCCAAATTATGCTTGAAAATGGACTTTTGGTGTCGCCCCAAATTTTTGGGTGTTTTTTCAATGTTGTTTATTTTCATTCCAAAACACTTAAATGAGTGGGGAAATGTCTGCACATGATGTTTTTCATTGTTTATTTGCCAAATCCATCATAAAAACTCAATTTTGGGATGGCACCAAAAATGGCAAAATACGTAAGGCTATAGTCTTACCTTCACACGCGTTTTTGGGTGGTTCTTCAATGTTGTTTATTTTCATTCCAATACACTTAAATGAGTGGAAAATGCCTGCACAAAACGAATATTTGCACATGATGTATGTCATGGAAATTTTGCCAAATTATGCTTGAAAATGGACTTTTGGTGTCGCCCCAAATTTTTGGCTGGTTCGTCAATGTTGTTTATTTTCATTACAAAACACTTAAATGAGTGGAAAATGCATGCACATGATGTTTTTCATTCTGTATTTGCCAAATCCATCATAAAAACACAATTTTGGGATGGCACCAAAAATGGCAAAATACGTAAGGCTATAGTCTTACCTTCACACGCGTTTTTGGGTGGTTCTTCAATGTTGTTTATTTTCATTCCAATACACTTAAATGAGTGTGAAAACGCGTGCACATGATGTATTTTATGGCAAATTTGCCAAATTATGCTTGAAAATGGACTTTTGGTGTCGCCCCAAATTTTTGGGTGTTTTTTCAATGTTGTTTATTTTCATTCCAAAACACTTAAATGAGTGGAAAATGCATGCACATGATGTTTTTCATTCTGTATTTGCCAAATACATCATAACAACACAATTTTGGGATGGCACCAAAAATGGCAAAATACGTAAGGCTATAGTCTTACCTTCACACGCGTTTTTGGGTGGTTCTTCAATGTTGTTTATTTTCATTCCAATACACTTAAATGAGGGTGAAAACGCCTGCTAATGTAGTATGTCATGGAAATTTTGCCAAATTATGCTTGAAAATGGACTTTTGGTGTCGCCCCAAATTTTTGGCTGGTTCGTCAATGTTGTTTATTTTCATTCCAAAACACTTAAATGAGTGGGGAAATGTCTGCACATGATGTTTTTCATTGTTTATTTGCCAAATCCATCATAAAAACTCAATTTTGGGATGGCACCAAAAATGGCAAAATACGTAAGGCTATAGTCTTACCTTCACACGCGTTTTTGGGTGGTTCTTCAATGTTGTTTATTTTCATTCCAATACACTTAAATGAGTGTGAAAACGCGTGCACATGTAGTATGTCATGGAAATTTTGCCAAATTAGGCTTGAAAATGGACTTTTGGTGTCGCCCCAAATTTTTGGGTGTTTTTTCAATGTTGTTTATTTTCATTACAAAACACTTAAATGAGTGGAAAATGCCTGCACATGATGTTTTTCATTGTTTATTTGCCAAATCCATCATAAAAACTCAATTTTGGGATGGTACCAAAAATGGCAAAATACGTAAGGCTATAGTCTTACCTTCACACGCGTTTTTGGGTGGTTCTTCAATGTTGTTTATTTTCATTCCAATACACTTAAATGAGTGTGAAAACGCGTGCACATGATGTATTTTATGCCAAATTTGCCAAATTATGCTTGAAAATGGACTTTTGGTGTCGCCCCAAATTTTTGGCTGGTTCGTCAATGTTGTTTATTTTCATTCCAAAACACTTAAATGAGTGGGGAAATGCCTGCACATGATGTTTTTCATTCTGTATTTGCCAAATACATCATAACAACACAATTTTGGGATGGCACCAAAAATGGCAAAATACGTAAGGCTATAGTCTTACCTTCACACGCGTTTTTGGGTGGTTCTTCAATGTTGTTTATTTTCATTCCAATACACTTAAATGAGTGGGAAAACGCGTGCACATGATGTATTTTATGCAATACTTGCCAAATTATGCTTGAAAATGGACTTTTGGTGTCGCCCCAAATTTTTGGCTGGTTCGTCAATGTTGTTTATTTTCATTACAAAACACTTAAATGAGTGGAAAATGCCTGCACATGATGTTTTTCATTGTTTATTTGCCAAATCCATCATAACACAATTTTGGGATGGCACCAAAAATGGCAAAATACGTAAGGCTATATAGTCTTACCTTCACACGCGTTTTTGGATGGTTCTTCAATGTTGTTTATTTTCATTCCAATACACTTAAATGAGTGGGAAAATGCCTACACATGATGTTTTTCATGGAATATTTGCCAAATTATGCTTGAAAATGGACGTTTGGTGTCGCCCCAAATTTTTGGGTGGTTCTTCAATGTTGTTTATTTTCATTCCAGTACACTTAAATGAGTGGGAAAACGCGTGCACATGATGTTTTTCATGGAATATTTGCCAAAACCATCTTAAAAACACAATTTTGGGATGGCACCAAAAATGCCAAAATACGTAAGGCTATAGTCTTACCTTCACACGCGTTTTTGGGTGGTTCTTCAATGTTGTTTATTTTCATTCCAGTACACTTAAATGAGTGGGAAAACGCGTGCACATGATGTATTTTATGGCAAATTTGCCAAATTATGCTTGAAAATGGACTTTTGGTGTCGCCCCAAATTTTTGGGTGTTTTTTCAATGTTGTTTATTTTCATTCCAAAACACTTAAATGAGTGGAAAATGCCTGCACATGATGTTTTTCATTGTTTATTTGCCAAATCCATCATAACAACACAATTTTGGGATGGCACCAAAAATGGCAAAATACGTAAGGCTATAGTCTTACCTTCACACGCGTTTTTGGGTGGTTCTTCAATGTTGTTTATTTTCATTCCAAAACACTTAAATGAGTGGAAAATGCATGCACATGATGTTTTTCATGGAATATTTGCCAAATTATGCTTGAAAATGGACTTTTGGTGTCGCCCCAAATTTTTGGCTGGTTCGTCAATGTTGTTTATTTTCATTACAAAACACTTAAATGAGTGGAAAATGCCTGCACATGATGTTTTTCATTGTTTATTTGCCAAATCCATCATAAAAACACAATTTTGGGATGGCACCAAAAATGGCAAAATACGTAAGGCTATAGTCTTACCTTCACACGCGTTTTTGGGTGGTTCTTCAATGTTGTTTATTTTCATTCCAATACACTTAAATGAGTGTGAAAACGCCTGCTAATGTAGTATGTCATGGAAATTTTGCCAAATTATGCTTGAAAATGGACTTTTGGTGTCGCCCCAAATTTTTGGCTGGTTCGTCAATGTTGTTTATTTTCATTCCAAAACACTTAAATGAATGGGAAAATGCATGCACATGATGTTTTTCAGTGTATATTTGTCAAATCCATCTTAAAAACACAATTTTGGGATGGTACCAAAAATGGCAAAATACGTAAGGCTATAGTCTTACCTTCACACGCGTTTTTGGGTGGTTCTTCAATGTTGTTTATTTTCATTCCAAAACACTTAAATGAGTGGGAAAATGCATGCACATATTTAGTATTTTATGCAAATTTTGCCAAATTATGCCAAAAAATGGACTTTTGGTGTCGCCCCAAATTTTTGGGTGGTTCTTCAATGTGTTTATTTTATTTTCATTCCAAAACACTTAAATTTTTGGTAAATGCCTGCACATGATGTTTTTCATTGTTTATTTGCCAAATCCATCATAAAAACTCAATTTTGGGATGGCACCAAAAATGCCAAAATACGTAAGGCTATAGTCTTACCTTCACACGCGTTTTTGGGTGGTTCTTCAATGTTGCTTATTTTCATTCCAGTACACTTAAATGAGTGGGAAAACGCGTGCACATGATGTTTTTCATGGAATATTTGCCAAATTATGCTTGAAAATGGACGTTTGGTGTCGCCCCAAATTTTTGGGTGGTTCTTCAATGTTGTTTATTTTCATTCCATAATACTTAAATGAGTGGGGAAATGACTACACATGATGTTTTTCATTGTATATTTGCCAAATCCATCTTAAAAACACAATTTTGGGATGGCACCAAAAATGCCAAAATACGTAAGGCTATAGTCTTACCTTCACACGCGTTTTTGGGTGGTTCTTCAATGTTGTTTATTTTCATTCCAATACACTTAAATGAGTGGGAAAACACCTGCTAATGTAGTATGTCATGGAAATTTTGCCAAATTATGCTTGAAAATGGACTTTTGGTGTCGCCCCAAATTTTTGGCTGGTTCGTCAATGTTGTTTATTTTCATTCCAAAACACTTAAATGAGTGGGGAAATGACTACACATGATGTTTTTCATTGTATATTTGCCAAATACATCTTAAAAACACAATTTTAGGCAGAAACAGGCACAGAGAACAGGGCTCCTAACAACCTTGGTAATCTGGAATCTGGAATCTGAATTAATCTGGAAGACCTGGGTAGATCCAACAGTGTCCCCATCAGATACACAGCACCTAAAAACTACTAACAATGGACTGACCACCCCAGAGTCCAGAACCTCAACACCACAGAATGAGTTTGGGGTTATTGGGATGGGGAGTGGAAGCAGACAACCAGCTAAACCCACTTCTAGGACTGTAAAGAAGACTGTGAGCTCCTGCTAATGCTCCTGCTAAAAGGGGTCTTCGAAGCAATTAAGCATCAGATACTTGGGGTCTTGATCCTACCAGCGTTACTAGCGATCCTGATCACATCTACATTAAAGCATGTGAGCTCTTGCTGAAAATAAACCCTAACTAACACCTGGGTAGCTTCCCAAAGGAGAACAGGTCGAATCAGCTGGATGGTATCTGCATGACTAGATTTAGGCTGTGAGCAATAACTGGTCACCCAGGTCAACATCAAGGCTTCTCGCATCGTAATGGCAAGACCATGGTGAGGACCTTGAGCTCAGGTGGTGAGCTGTCATGCTTGCAGTGTAACAGTCACCCTTTAGGTATTCTGTTAGACTCAGAGAATGCGGGGATACCATCCACTAGGTGCTTCAAACCCTGTTTTACTAGTAGACCAACATTCAACAATTATGACCCTTGATGACCCATGATGACCCTTCCTGTACAAATATCACCATATCCATCACAGTCTCACATACAAATCACATTAACAAACCCATTCTTAAATCTTTGTTAGTCTATACGTCCCATAGAGAGGCAGAAATAGAGAGATCTCACCCGGAACGGACGACTTTCCGGTCTTTTAACAGTTCATGTTTCCTGGATGTGGCCTTGTCGGGAAAAATGGTGATCCTTAGGTGATGGAACGCTGACTTTGCTGTCCCGGAGAGTAGTTTAAGTCCACTTAGTTGACTTGAGAAGCTGAAGTGTCCATCCAAGCTGTATAAATTGAATGGTTATAAATTGAAGGGTTATGATTCACCAGAGCCATGAAGCTAGCTTTAGCTCCCCTCCATGCTGTCGATGGCGTCCATTTTTTTTTAGCTTGTAAAACTGTGTGCTATAACCGCTACTGTGGCCAGCATCAGAACAGCAACTTCAAAATGATGGGCTAAGCTGTCAAAGCAGAGATGTCAGTCAGGAATGCCGAGATGGGACTGGAAACCTGAGTATCAGAAGGTGGGAAGAAAAGCATCAGTGTCATCAGCACAGTGGATGAGAGAGAGGTCACATACCAGGAGAATAAGTAGGGAGTAAAAACAGAGGAGGACCCAGAACTGAACCTTGAGGGACACCGGTAGAGAGCCTGCAAGCAGCAGATGTGGACCTTCTACAAGTTGCCTGGTGAGATCAACCCTCCCAATAGGAATCAAACCACTTCCCTGCAGGGCCAGCAAGTCCGAGGTTTGGTGAGCAGGATCTTAAGAGTGATACAGTCAAAGGGCTACAGAGAGGTCAAGAAGAATGAGAACCGATGACTGTTCGCCTGATCTTACCGCCTCGAGCTTCCCAGTCACTGCCCCGAGGGTGGACCTGGTGGACTGGGAGGGGTGCAGCCTGGACGAGCACTCATGAAGACGACGTGCTGGAGCCATCGCCAATACAGTCTTCCACACCCTGACCATCCTAGGCATCCTTTTCCCAGATCCAGGGATCTGTATGGGCATTGGTAGCCACCCTTAAGAGGGGGTTCAAGGTTCAGAAACCAAAGACACACAGTTCAGGACAAGGACGAGGGAGGACAGCCATGCTCCCTGCAGGGACATTGATGATCGTCCGCTGAACGGCAGGTCGGACACAGGCATGAGTTCCGGACTGACTGCGTTGACCTCACTCTAAGAATGGTCCTTAATTTTTAAAATGAGTGTACAGCTGGCAGGAGGTTTGGAGGGAGATAAAAATACAAGTTCAGCTGTCTGGTTGTGACGGTTAAGACTTTCTGTTCATCAGCAGAGATAGGCATGCGTGGACTCACGCTCGCTTGATCACTCACTCACTCATCTCCTAAATCTAAGGGGGGCTGAAGCCTATTCTAGTGTTCAGTGAGCAGAAGGCAGAAAACACCACGGACAGGCTGCCAATCCATCGCAGGGCAGACATACAGGCACACACCTTTACCGGCTGAGTTTAGTATCTCCAGTTCATCTGACTTGTTCACCAGACCAGAGTACTAGGAGAAAAGCATCCAGGACACCACAGTCGGAAATCAAATCCAGGTCCAGCTTACTGTGGCCCTACACGCTGCGGTATAACACGTCTAACCATGAACTCTTCAGAATGTCTTCCTATGTTTTACAGCAGGCTCTGTGAGGCATGTGGAAGGAACTAGACTCTGGGAGGGTGGAGGTAAAGTCCCACCAGTCCTGGACTGTAGTATGTGAGGGTGACTTTGACTGGGAGAGGTTCTCTGTAGGGAGCTGGATTGTGGACTCCACTGTCTCTACAGGGGGAGCTCTACATCGCAGACCGTCACGGCAGCTTCCCTTAACACCACGTTACCAAAGTGTTGCTAGGTGTTCAGTGGTTGCTAAGGTGTTGCTAGGCTTTTGCTATGTTATTCCAGGTGGCTGCAAAGGTGATGAGAGTGATACGGACAAAGGGCTACAGAGAGGTCAAGAAGAATGAGAACCGATGACTGTTCGCTAAAGTGTTGCTAGGTGTTCAGTCGGTGCGAAGGCTGTTGCTATGTTACCCCAGACAGTCACGAAGCTGTAGTAAGCCCTTTGTTATAGTATCCCAGGTGATCATTATGGTGGAACTAATGTTGGAAGGCCACAGTCCAGGGCGAAGACAGGTAGTCCGGTTCTAACAGGCCTCTCGCTCGCAGACCCAGTTCAGATAAGTGGTGCACCGCTCGTCATTCCAGGAGTTCAGAGATCCGTGGTTTGGCTTGCTCTCTGCGCAGTCCTCTCCACTCCGATATTCATTAGGTTCTCCAGTTATCCAGTACCTGCAGACATGACAGAGAGAACACACCTCTGGGTTCTGTCTTATGACAGCCATCTTCACACTGTGTTCAGAACCTACCCCACTTAGATCCTTCTTGTCTAAAGTGCTAAAGTGTTGCTAGGCTGTTGCTATGTTATTCCAGACAGTCACAAAGGTGTTGCCTGGCCTTTGTTAAGGTATTCCAGATGGTTGTTATGGTATCCCAGATGGTTGTTATGGTATCCCAGATGGATGCTAAGGTGTTGCTAGGCTGTTATGGTATCCCAGGTGGGTGCTAAGGTGTTGCTAGGCTGTTGCTATGTTATTTCAGACAGTCACAAAGGTGTTGCTAGGCCTTTGTTAAGGTATTCCAGATGGTTGTTATGGTATCCCAGATGGATGCTAAGGTGTTGCTAGGCTGTTATGGTATCCCAGGTGGGTGCTAAGGTGTTGCTAGGCTGTTATGGTATCCCAGGTGGGTGCTAAGGTGTTGCTAGGCTGTTATGGTATCCCAGGTGGGTGCTAAGGTGTTGCTAGGCTGTTGTTATGATATCCCAGGTTTCCCCAGTTGGTACGAGGCAGGTCCGGACCCTGTGGAGTCTGGTCTGACCTGCGTTATTAAGGCTCTGATTAACTCTGAGCTGATTAGATTCCATACAGTCTCCAACGTCTTACCCTGAAGACAGTGAGCTCCCATCCACCCACGTCCAGGTGGAGCTTATCTTAGTCAGCCCAATCCACACCTCCAGCTCCAGCTCCTGTATGAACCTCTGGAACACAGAGAGAACGCTGCTGCGGTGGACAGTTCTGTATCAGTTTACTCATTCATGTCTATTTCAATCCAAAGCTCCATGTCCAAGGTGTAACCACTGGCAGAGCAATGTAGCCCACGACTAAGCTTCAAGGGGAACTGCTGGGTCCCATCACCACTGTAAAGAAATGGGCTTACACAAAGCCACTCTGATCGACTCTGAACCACTACATTACGAGGAAAGGTGGAGAACACTGTGTGACTTAATCTGTGTGTAGATAAATTTATAACAGCTTTAAAACTCAATAAAATAAATTTTTGGAATCCGTTACAACCGAGATTTTAATCAGAAGGCTCATGTTTACCACAGATTTACATAATCCCTCCTTTTATACACATTTAAAAAACAACATTACAATAAAATTACGTTCAAGAAAAAACTACAAAAGCAAAACAATTTTACAAGGGCAAAAAAAAAAAATACATTTCAGAATGTACAAGATGTGTAACATTTTTACCAGAACCAGTAATTTTTTTGTTAATATTTTTTGTAATTTTTTCCTTAAATGTAATTTTTTTTCGCTTGTAATTTTGTTTTCTTCCATTTTTTTTGTGATTTTGTTTCCTTGAATGTCATTTTTTTCGCTTGTAATTTTTTCTTCCGTTTTTTTTGCAATTTTTTTCCTTGAATGTAATTTTTTTCGCTTGTAATTTTGTTTTCTTCCATGTTTTTTTTTGAGATTTTGTTTCCTTGAATGTCAATTTTTGCGCTTGTAATTTTGTTTTCTTTCATGTTTTTTTTGTGATTTTGTTTCCTTGAATGTAATTTTTTTTCCACTTGTAATTTTGTTTTCTTTCATGTTTTTTTTGTGATTTTGTTTCCTTGAATGTAATCTTTTTTCCACTTGTAATTTTGTTTTCTTGCATGTTTTTTTGTGATTTTGTTTCCTTGAATGTCATTTTTTTTCGCTTGTAATATTTTTTCGCTTGTAATTTTGTTTTATTCCATGTTTTTTTTGTGATTTTGTTTCCTTGAATGTCATTTTTTTTCGCTTGTAATTTTTTCTTCGTTTTTTTTGTAATTTTTTTCCTTGAATGTAATTTTTTTCGCTTGTAATTTTGTTTTCTTCCATGTTTTTTTTTTAGATTTTGTTTCCTTGAATGTCATTTTTTTCGCTTGTAATTTTGTTTTCTTTCATGTTTTTTTTGTGATTTTGTTTCCTTGAATGTCATTTTTTTTCACTTGTAATTTTGTTTTCTTGCATGTTTTTTTTGTGATTTTGTTTCCTTGAATGTCATTTTTTTCCTTGAATGTAATTCTTTTTCACTTGTAATTTTGTTTTCTTTCATGTTTTTTTTTGAGATTTTGTTTCCTTGAATGTCATTTTTTTCGCTTGTAATATTTCTTCCATGTTTTTTTTTTATTTTGTTTCCTTGAATGTCATTTTTTTCGCTTGTAATTTTGTTTTCTTTCATGTTTTTTTTATGATTTTGTTTCCTTGAATGTCATTTTTTTTCACTTGTAATTTTGTTTTCTTGCATGTTTTTTTTGTGATTTTGTTTCCTTGAATGTCATTTTTTTCCTTGAATGTAATTCTTTTTCGCTTGTAATTTTGTTTTTTCGTTTTTTTTGGAATTTTTTTCCTTGAATGTAATTTTTTTCGCTTGTAATTTTGTTTTCTTCCATGTTTTTTTGTGATTTTGTTTCCTTGAATGTAATTTTTTTCCTTGAATGTAATTTTTTTTGCTTGTAATTTTGTTTTCTTCCATGTTTTTTTGTAATTTTGTTTTCTTTAATGTAATTTTTTCCCCATTTATAAATTTGTAATTGTGTTTTTGCACTTCTTGGCCGCTGTAGTGAGTCTAAAACCCACACTCTGATTACGCAGCCGTGATGAATCCAGTTCGGTACCATCACATTCACTATCAGTTCTGCCTGAATTTGTGGCTGTAGCGATACAGTCCTTCTGAGCCCATGTGATGCTGTCCACCGCAGAAACACTGCAGGGCTGTCTGAGGGCTCATGGGCACTGAGCTGTGGTTCTCAGCCTTTTCCTTTACACACACTACTACACAGTGTGAATAGACCCATATTAGTGCTCACCTGCTCCTCTAGGCTGTTAATGATCACCAGGTCCGATCCTCTCTCTCTACAGTCCTGCCTGCTCTGGTTCCAGTCCTTCCCACCGGTCCCGATGTAGTACATACTGGTGTCTCTCCTTCTCCATCCATCAGGGCAGGTCTTCTGTACTGCAGGAGCCACAGACTCTTAATGGGGGGAGGAGCTGATCTACTCTGACCTAATGCTTGGCAGAATCTCAGTCTTAGTCCACCTTAACCCTTTGGCAGGCGTCCCAGATTTTGTTAAATAATGCTCATGTGTTCTGCGTTTTCGACATACCTCTCTCTGTTGTTCTTTGCAGGCGGTCACTGCAGCTTTGCATCTGATTCCGCAGCTGGTTGTAGCTGGTCTGTAACTGCTCCTTCTCCTTCTCTATTAAATATAAACAAATAATAAATTAATATCATCTCACAGCTGGGGTCAAGCCAATGCTACACACCAGGGGGACGTGAGCAGGATTGGTCCTCATCTCTGTCCCTGACTGACCCAACAGCAGTGATGTCCTTCATAAGCCACCCTGTTAGTGCAGCACCATTGGCAGACGGCTGCACCACACAGGACTACATGCACACAGACCGTTAACACGACTGTCCTTAACACCACGTCACCGTCACCAAAGACTGCAGTGGTGTCGTACCAGACTGTCATGGAGTGACTCAGAATGGCGGCGGGTCATCTTCAGTGACGAGTCCCGCTTTAGTCTTGGTGGAGACGCCCAACGGATCCGTGTGTGGAGGCACCGTGGTCAGCACCAAGATGAACGGTTTATGGAAGGCCTGGTGTCCCTCCACCTCCACCCCTACCGCACCATCTGCAGGAACTGTGTGAGGATGTTCAAGCTGCATGGGATGGATTATCACAGGACACCATTAGGAACCTCTACAGCTCCATACCGAGACGTCTGGTGTGTTGGGTTAGCGAACACGGCGGCCCGACGCCATACTGAGAGACAGACTTCTGTATGTGTAGCTCAGTAAATATTGATCATATCAGTCTAAATTGATCAGTTATTGATCCTGGTCACCTTGCTAGGCCACACCTCCTTCTGGGTGCAGCTATTCTTTTGAAGGGGAGTGTAAACAGCAAAGCCGAAGCTTCCATGGTTAGCCAACAGGGCCCTGTAAACACAGTGTTAACTGGTGCTAGTGTTGGATGCTAACGGATCTGACTTACAGAGAAGGCGCAGGGTGATAGTTAGCAAAACGCATACAGGATACACAGCACCAAGTTCTGGGTTAAAGGTCTCCGACATACCGCTCTGTGTTCTCCTTCGCAGGCCGTCACTGCAGCTTTGCGTCTGTGCACGTAACCGGTGGAACTGATCCTGCAGCTGGTTGTAACTGGTCTGCAACTGCTCCTTCTCTGTGGTCAGACGTCTCAGGCTGGTCTTCAATCGGTCCTCTCCACTGGTGACGTTGTCAACATGCTTTGCACTGCAGGCCAGGCACCAGGACGAAGTGGCTGAGGGAGGAGTTAATGGAGGTGGGTAAGACAGTGTGGTGTGTATTTAAACATTCCCAGCAGGAATTTCTACACAAATTCCAAACCAAATAATACATTTAATTTACATCACAGCTGGGGTGAAACCAGTGGACACACTTGCACAACGCAGGGAATCAGGGGACTCAGAATAAACGGCCTTCACCAGCTGTTGTACGTATGACTGCACCCAGAAGGAATCAACCGACAGGAACCAAACTTGTTGGGTTGGTTTGACCTCATGAGACGGGCCATAACGCCGTACCTGGCCGACCCAACAGCCACGATAGCAGACATCCAGTGAGCAGTGGTGTCCTCCATGGGTCATCCTGTTAGTGCAGCACCATTGGCAGACGGCTGCACCACGCAGGACTACCTGCACACAGACCGTTACCACGACTGTCCTTAACACCACGTCACCGTCACCAAAGACTGCAGTGGTGTCGTACCAGACTGTCATGGAGTGACTCAGAATGGCAGCGGGTCATCTTCAGTGACGAGTCCCGCTTTAGTCTTGGTGGAGACGCCCAACGAATCCGTGTGTGGAGGCACCGTGGTCAGCACCGAGATGAACAGTTTGGTGTCACACGTCCAGAAGACCTGGTGTCACTCCACCTCCACCCCTACCGCACCATCTGCAGGAACTGTGTGAGGATGTTCAAGCTGCATGGGATGGATTATCACAGGACTCCATCAGGAACCTCTACAGCTCCATACCGAGACGTCTGGCGTGTTGGGTTAGCGAACACGGCGGCCCGACGCCATACTGAGAGACAGACTTCTGTATGTGTAGCTCAGTAAATATTGATCATATCAGTCTAAATTTATCATCAGTTATTGATCCTGGTCACCTTTATCTTCCTTCCCAACAGCAGCCCTCCCACACCTCCTTCTGGGTGCAGCTGTTCTTTTGACGATGAGGGTGGATCTCAATTCAGAATCTTTCATGTTTAGCAAACAGGCCCTGGAAACAGAGTGTTAGGTGGTGCTAGTGTTAGATGCTAACGGCTTTGACTTACAGAGAAGGCGCAGGGTGATGTTGAGCGACGCTTGCAGTATACACAGCACTCCCAAACACAGGAAACCCAGCCTGTAGACTCTCCAAGCTGCGGTTCCTGCAAGGACACACCGACAAACAAGATGATACGTCATGCCGTTCCCTTTAAAAGATCAGGAATACAGGAAATCAGACCTTTCACGGAACCTCACCCAACACCAGACATCCCACCTCTGTGCTCAGTCTTGCTTGGCCTTTCCATAGTGTGTCCAACGAAGTCTGAACTCCACTGCTTCCCTTTGTTCCTTGGTTCGTTGTTGGAGCCCATGCTCATCTCCTTATCGTCAGTGTCTGAGCTTCTTTTCCTGAAAAGCCCTCATTTGGGGAAACAGATAGGAGAAGTACCATCACACTTCCCCAAAACTTCACCCAGGCTGATGTGCTGAGCTGGCTAGTTTTTGGTGCCACTGCATCAAGAGCACCTTTAAAGGTCACCAGACAAACCCCCCCGTGTCTGAAACCCACCTAACAGCATTGTAACACCTCCACCAGCTCCAACAACAGCTGGGAATGGATCAGGCATGTACGGGACAAGTTTCTGGATGTAGGCCATATCAATATTCAGACACTCTTACATCAAACAACCGTGCAGTTGGTGCCAGATTTGGTGGATGCCCTCCCTGGCACGATTCCGAGGAGAAGGCCCAGTCTTACGGTTGGGAACTGGGGACTAGCTGCATCTAATTCCTGGTCTTCCTTTGCATACACAGCCCTATGATAAAGAAAGAGAAGAGAAATGGCCCTCACGATACTGATCACGGTGATAATCCATCCCATGCAGCTTGAATATCCTTACGCAGTACCAGATGGTGCGGTAGGGGTGGAGGTGGAGTGACACCAGACCTTCTGGACGTGCTGACCCCGGCGCCTCCACGTACAGATTCGTTGGTCGTAAGATAAAAGAGACTCTGCACTGTTTTGACACATTACACCACATGTGCCGAAGGGAACTACAGATTTCCCATAATGCACTGTAGGTAAAAGTACAAAGTCGTCCAGGATGGACATACTTCAGTACAGACCCAACAGGAACCTACTCAAGTACAGAAACTAATCACACGTACTTCCTTACTGTCCAGCACTGCCAGTGAACGAGGTCCAGGGTTCTCTACACTCTCTTAGAATGCTCCTTATTGGTCAGGGTTACAGGTTCTCATCTCCGAAGGTTTCTTCCTGGAACAGTCAATCACAAGAACATGACGAGTGGTAAACCTAGACCGCTGTTCCTCCGTGAAAACAGAAGTCACAAGCGGTACAGATGATTAGACAGCTGCTTTCACAGCGGTGGTGAAGGGAACCAGGCGTCTGGAGTCACCAGGTTATTCCAGGAACTGGCTATGAATACAGGACATCACAGTTCTCGAGTTGGTTCATACAGAGGTCTCTATTAAACACATCAACGGCAGACGGATAAACGAAAGACTTTCGGAAGGAAAATGGTCCCAAGAAGAACATCATTCTCAGCTTTCTGCTGTTTTCCCCATCAACGCCAGTTAGGAGACACGTGTAGGATCACTGGGACGGGTACCTTTCCTGTGGGCGTGCCTAACGTTGTTCCGTCTCCACCAAAAAGTAAAACCCAAAAGTTTGTTCCCATCGGTAACCACAGAACAGTAGGTTCTTCAGCACCAACCGTGCCGACTTCTGTGGGTGTATCAGTCGTTGAGGAGACGCAGTGTTCTGCTGGAGAACCTCTTCTACGCCACCTTCTCTCCAGTAGTTGATCCGTGCTGCTTTCTGGACATACATCAACATCTGGAAGCCCAACACACTCGTAGGTCATCTGTATGTGCGGTCATCTTGGTACTGCTGTTCAGTACCGCGGTGCAGCGCCCCCTGTTGACACGGTTGTATCTTTTGACGTTTTTTGGTTCCAATAAAAGCTGGTGCAAACACAGACTGGCTCCCTGAATCTACAGACACACACACAGAGACACACACACACACACACACACACACACACACACACACACCCACAGACAGGCTCCCTGAATCTACAGACACACACACAGAGACACACACACACACACACACACACACACACACACACACCCACAGACACAGACAGGCTCCCTGAATCTACAGACACACACACAGAGACACACACACACACACACACACACACTCCCTGAATCTACAGACACACACCCACAGACACACCCACACACAGACACAGACCCACACCCACAGACACAGACAGGCTCCCTGAATCTACACAGACACCCACACTCAGAGACACAGACCCACACCCTCAGACACAGACAGGCTCCCTGAATCTACAGACACACACACAGAGACACAGACACAGACCCACACCCACAGACACAGACAGGCTCCCTGAATCTACAGACACACACACACCCACACAGACCCACACCCACAGACACACACAGGCTCCCTGAATCTACAGACACACACACACCCACACCCTCAGACACACACAGGCTCCCTGAATCTACAGACACACACCCACAGACACACCCACAGACACAGACCCACCCACACAGACACACACCCACACCCACAGACACACACAGGCTCCCTGAATCTACAGACACACACACACACCCACACCCTCAGACACACACAGGCTCCCTGAATCTACAGACACACACCCACAGACACCCACAGACACACCCACACCCACAGACACAGACCCACCCACACAGACACAGACCCACACCCACAGACACACACAGGCTCCCTGAATCTACAGACACACACACACACCCACACCCTCAGACACACACAGGCTCCCTGAATCTACAGACACACACCCACAGACACACCCACAGACACAGACCCACCCACACAGACACACACCCACAGACACACACAGGCTCCCTGAATCTACAGACACACACACACCCACACCCTCAGACACACACAGGCTCCCTGAATCTACAGACACACACCCACAGACACCCACAGACACACCCACACCCACACCCACAGACACAGACCCACACCCACAGACAGACACAGACCCACACCCACAGACAGACACAGACTCACACCCACACCCAGACACAGACCCACACCCACAGACAGACACAGACCCACACCCACACCCACAGACAGACAGGCTCACTGAATCTACAGACACACACCCACAGACACACCCACACCCACAGACAGACACAGACCCACGCCCACAGACACACCCACAGACAGACACACCCACAGACAGAGACAGACCCACACCCAGACACACCCACAGACACCCACACCCACAGACAGACACACCCACAGACAGACACACCCACACCCACAGACAGACCCACACCCACAGACACGCACCCACAGACACAGACACGCACCCACAGACACAGACACGCACCCACAGACAGACAGACACACAGAGACACACACCCACACCCAAAGACACAGCCCCACGGACACAGACACACCCACAGACACAGGCCCACACCCACAGAGACAGGCCCACACCCACACCCAGAGACACGCACCCACAGACATGCACACCCACAGACACAGACAGACCCACACCGAGACACACACACACACACACACACACAGAGACACACCCCCCACAGACACACCCCCACAGACACAGACACAGGCCCACACCCACACCCAGACACGCACACCCACAGACCCAGAGACACACACCCACACCGAGACACACACCCAGAGAAACCCACCCACAGACACACTCACCCAGACAGACAGACAGACCCAGACACCCACAGACACACCCAGAGAGACACACACACCCACCTCCAGGAGGATGAAAACCCACACTCTGTTTACAACTCACACCACACCCGCTCTCAATCACTCCGCTCACACCTTAGGGAATGAAGTGAGTGATATAATTCCCGAACTGTGAAATAAAGACACTTGGGCGATCGTGAGAGGGAAACGGTAAAAATTCTTATTTTATTAATTTTCTTAAAACCTCAACATAAACATTCGACATGAAAATCAATCAAACAGGGCGAGAGAACCCAAAGCACAGAACGAGGCTAAGATTAAAAAAAGAACAGATAAAAATAAAGAGTGAACACGTACAGTAAAGAGAGCATTAAGGCCGAAATATCACCCACATGGGAGAAAGGAGGAGAAAGAAGCGGAGATCAGCGCTCACACTTCCTCTCCAGAACCAGCTTTCAGTTCACACTCACAATCCACTTCAGCCAACTCGAGAGACGACCACAACAAACGAACTGAGCGCCATCTGATCTGAAACCTTCTGAACGCATACTGACGTATACCAAGAGCTTTCGAGTTTGTAACCTGTTTGTTTTTGTTTGGGGTCAAAGTGCATAAGGAGGAGGCTGCAGGGCCTTTCAGTCAGGCACAGAGTTAAAAGAAACCGAAATAAAACATGCAGAGAAAAGACAAACCGTAGGAGGAGAAGAAAGAAAGAGAGAAAACTAACTTGGTGTTTCTTAACAGGACCCGCCGTAACGGTACGAAGTGTTTCCAGTGTGAGGCGTGGCTTTAAGAGAAGAAGAAAACGAGAGCGCGGACTCGGGAACTACGGAACAGAGTGAAAACAAAACCATCACTCCTCTTTCTTAAACGAGGTCCTACAACCGCTCTAAAACACTCAGCGTAAAATCAGCTAATACACACAGACAGCCTGCTTCGGGAACCGTTAGCACAAGCGCGGATAAGCGCCACTGCAGCGCTCTACACTGGCGAGGCTCGGGTCGAACGCGTGTTCCAGGATGAAGTCTTGAGGAGCTAAATCACATTAGATTAGAGGATACTTCTGTAGTGTCACTGCAGAGACGAGCTGGACGTCCTCACGCACTCTGAGCTCCAATGGTTTCTGTAGGAGAGAGAGAGAGAGAGACAGAGAGAGAGAGAGAGAGAGAGAGAGAGAGAGAGAGAGAGAGAGAGAGAGAGAGCGCGAGCGAGCGAGCGAGCGAGCAAGAGAGACAGAGAGACATACACAGAGAGAGACAGAGAGAGACACACAGAGACAGAGAGAGAGAGAGAGAGAGACACAGAGAGAGACACACAGAGACACAGAGAGAGAGAGAGAGAGCGTGAGCGAGCAAGAGAGACACACAGAGAGAGAGAGAGACACAGAGACAGAGAGAGAGAGAGAGACAGAGAGACATACACAGAGAGAGACAGAGAGACATACACAGAGAGAGAGAGAGACACAGAGAGAGACACAGAGAGAGAGAGAGACACACACAGAGACAGAGACAGAGAGAGAGAGAGAGAGAGAGAGAGAGAGAGAGAGATATTAGCGTATCTGAGGTTGAATAATTTGGAACAGAATAAATTTAACCTGCACACAGAAACATACCATAATAATCTACAGTGATTAACATACAGGACGCGCCGTTAGGAAAATGCCCAGTGTATTTGATTCTCTGCTGTGCTTATGAAGCACCACAGAAACCCACTTATGACCCAGCGGGTACGGCCCATTCTCACTATCCCCCACACTGAGCCCCATCCCTCCGTTTCGCACGTTCAAGTCTAGGGGAAGGGTTGTCCCGATTAATGCTGAGATTAAGGGGTAGGGTGAAGTGTGAAACGGACTGTTATGAGAGATTTCCCAAAACGCCGGGGCTGCACATGCGACCAGCGACACCATAAAAAAAAAAAAATTACGACTCTGTTAAAACCGCTTCACTGTAAGATCACCATGGTAACAGCCTGTTAATGAATTCATGTAGTTTCTGTCTGGGCTCTTGTTTATTGGGTGACTCGTTTGACTGACTGATGGGTAAAAATGAAGTTTGTGCTTCTTTTCGTCTGTTTACATAAAAGCCTCTGACGACACCTGAAGACGTATCCGGTTCTAGAAGGGGGGTCCCATTTCATAGGGAGAGATTTCAACCACTACCCCTTATAACCCAGTTTCAAGTGGGGAGGGTTACACTCAGAAACAAGAGATAGGGGAAACGGGAATGGGGCTAAGTGGCAAATCTTCTTACTAGAAACTTTCTAGGTTGAACTTTTCTCCATCCTCTCTACAGTGGGAAGCATCAGGAGGAGAAATACCTGAAAGGCTTATTAACAGGGCAGCTATATTCACATATAGAGTCAACAGCCTTAGCACTCTGGAAATCACGACCGAGTGTGTAGAAAATACAATCCACTGTCTTGTCTGACCTCTGGGGAAATGTTTATCACAGGGGTCTCCACACCACTGTCGACCTTTCCTCTACGTCTCATTCTGATACAGTCTTATAACCGCCCCCTGTGTCTGTGTAGAGCTACAGTGAGCACTGCTCGCTGTGTAATGGAGTTGTGTAGAGTTACCAGGCTCTTTGAGAGCGTGCGTGTTGCCCACAAGTCCAGTCACTCCATCCGCGGTCCCGTTCAGAATCTCTACAGAGAGGCTATTGTTTCTTTGCTCGGCTGTGATCCGCTTGCGGAGCTCCTCCTGAACACACACAGACAGACACACACTGAAGTTCATTCTCTAAACAAACACACGAGATGATGTTTCCAGTTAACTTGCTTCTGTAATAACCACCGCACACTCGTCCTCTCTCTTACCTCACACATTACCGAGAGCTGCAGAGGGAGGTCTTCAACCTTCACAAAATCCTCCTCGTCTGATTTCTGGCTGGTGTTTCCGGATCCAACCTCCTGCATTTCCAATGATCACAGTTTAACACTTTTAGTTCCACATAAAATAATTTAATCAGCTGAATTAACCCAGTTAACCCACTTCCTGACACAAGAGGTGGACCAAGTACACAAGCCAGTTAAAGTAGACCCCCAAAGTCAAATCCTCCTCCAGTGTCAGTCAGTTCCTTCCTTTAGTCCTCCACTGGAGTACCAGTACTAAAGTATGTACCTTCAGATGTACTTAAGTATGGAGAGTACCAGTACTAAAGTATGTACCTTCAGATGTACTTAAGCATGGAGAGTACCAGTACTAAATTATGTACCTTCAGATGTACTGAAGTATGGAGAGTAACAGTACTAAAGTACGTACCTTCAGATGTACTGAAGTATGGAGAGTACCAGTACTAAAGTACGTACCTTCAGATGTACTTAAGTATGGAGAGTAACAGTACTAAAGTACGTACCTTCAGATGTACTTAAGTATGGAGAGTAACAGTACTAAAGTATGTACCTTCAGGTGTACTGAAGTATGGAGAGTAACAGTACTAAAGTATGTACCTTCAGGTGTACTGAAGTATGGAGAGTACCAGTACTAAAGTATGTACCTTCAGATGTACTGAAGTATGGAGAGTACCAGTACTAAAGTATGTACCTTCAGGTGTACTGAAGTATGGAGAGTACCAGTACTAAAGTATGTACCTTCAGATGTACTTAAGTATGGAGAGTACCAGTACTAAAGTATGTACCTTCAGATGTACTGAAGTATGGAGAGTAGCAGTACTAAAGTATGTACCTTCAGATGTACTTAAGTATGGAGAGTACCAGTACTAAAGTATGTACCTTCAGATGTACTGAAGTATGGAGAGTAACAGTACTAATGTATGTACCTTCAGATGTACTGAAGTATGGAGAGTACCAGTACTAAAGTATGTACTTTCAGATGTACTGAAGTATGGAGAGTAACAGTACTAATGTATGTACCTTCAGATGTACTGAAGTATGGAGAGTACCAGTACTAAAGTATGTACCTTCAGATGTACTTAAGTATGGAGAGTACCAGTACTAAAGTATGTACCTTCAGATGTACTGAAGTATGGAGAGTACCAGTACTAAAGTATGTACCTTCAGATGTACTGAAGTATGGAGAGTACCAGTACTAAAGTATGTACCTTCAGATGTACTTAAGTATGGAGAGTACCAGTACTAATGTATGTACCTTCAGATGTACTGAAGTATGGAGAGTACCAGTACTAATGTATGTACCTTCAGATGTACTTAAGTATGGAGAGTAACAGTACTAAAGTATGTACCTTCAGATGTACTTAAGTATGGAGAGTACCAGTACTAAAGTATGTACCTTCAGATGTACTGAAGTATGGAGAGTACCAGTACTAAAGTATGTACCTTCAGATGTACTTAAGTATGGAGAGTACCAGTACTAAAGTATGTACCTTCAGATGTACTTAAGCATGGAGAGTAACAGTACTAAAGTATGTCCCTTCAGATGTACTTAAGTATGGAGAGTAACAGTACTAAAGTATGTACCTTCAGGTGTACTGAAGTATGGAGAGTAACAGTACTAAAGTATGTACCTTCAGATGTACTGAAGTATGGAGAGTAACAGGAGTATGGTTTATTACGGCTCTAATGTCCTATTATCATTTCTGGAACAGGACTCTTCATCATCTCAGTGTAGGTGAAGAGACTCTAGTGTCTCTCAGTCAACCAGTCTTTAATAGAAGCTCATTCATTAGTCTGACACCGACGTCTATTCAAATCATCATCAGCTCAGAACACTGAAGGAGAACAGGTTCCATTAGCTAGAACCAAACTCTGTCCTACAGCTCCAAACAAAGTGACCGGTGTACACTGATTAGTGGATCTAATTTAGTGGGATGAACAGTCAGAGATTAGACTTTAGTGGGTAACGGGATTAGACAGAAAGAGACGTACATCAGCATTAACCATAACAGGGGAGTCCGTCTGAGGGCTGGTGGTGACGGACCCCTGAGGACTCTCCTGTGCTGCCAGGGCTTCAGGGCCTGAGGAGGCAGCAGGGGCAGCAGAATCCTCCTTCATCTCCACTTCCGCACCTCCCCCCTCCTCCGGAGAGTCCATCACCTCTATGGATTCCGATTTGGTGCTTTTGACTGTGGAATCAAATGAAAGAGGGTCTGAGCCGTCAGGTTTCAGAACAGGCTGCTTTAACGGGTGCACGGTTAGGGAATCTTGAGCTGGTACAGAAACAAACCTGGGAAAGTTCTGACCTCCTGTATGACCTCCAGGGACATACAGATATTAGACATGCATTTGGATATTCGTCTAGAACCGTACAAATAGAAGTGCATGCCTAACCAGAGAGCGCAGACATACATGTGTATTATGTAACTATGTTTCTCTGTATCCTCCCAGTCTAATAACCAAGCCAGGTAAGAAAGTAAGCCACTCTGCCTTTCTGAGCGTTCGAATGCATCATGAGAGGTGAGGAAAGATGTGTTGGAAACCCACCCTCATTGCTTTCTGTGCTCTCCTGATCTGATTTGGACTCCTGAGCAGCTTCGTTTGGCAGATCTCCATTGCACTGCAATACACATCACAACGATTTCATAGCTTATTAATCACTGGGGGGGAAATAAATAAATAACTACACACACACACACACACACACACACACACACACACACACACACACACACACACACACACACACAAAATAATACTTTTGAACAACAGCACAAACAGATGAGGCAGTTCATTTCACAGGGACAGAAGTTTTGAACAGTTTTAATGGATCATTTAGTTTCATTATTCAGCAGAAACAACACCAAGTACAGTAAATATCCGATCCCATTCTCTTATCACTGACCCGATAATCTGCCCTGAGTTAAAACTTAATTCACATTCATGTACGTGATTCCATAAACCGACGCAGAAGCTCACGCATGTCACTGAAATACAAACATCTGTGTTTATTAGTAAATGTGTTTGTGTTAATCAGCCGGATCGTACCACTGCGAGTAACAGTAATTGATCATATCTCCTGCCATATTTCTTGGTGAATCAGGTTAACTCAAATCAGAGGAGTATAAAAGTACAGGGCGCAATGCAGGATCCAATAACTCACCTGCGGTTGTTCTGCTGTGCAGTCCGAGGCCTGCAGTGAAGTCTGCACTTCTACAGGTCCGGCCTCAAACTCCTCCACCTCCTCCAGGTCGTTCTCGTCCTCCCCACTGCCGTAGTTATTCAGCGCCTGGGTCTCTGCTTTCGACAGGCCTGACAGGGGTAGAGAAGCAGGAGTCCGAATTAGAGCAGATCCAGAAACAGTACCAGCAGGCTGCATCACCTCTCATCATAAAATACTCATCATGCTATCAGTAATTACTAACTATCTGAAGAAAATTTACACCGTCACTAGCATCACATTTCCACTGTGGTCAATCAGCTAGTTCAGGTTTCGTCACTAACACTGTTAACTAACACTAGAAATTAATAGTCACAAAAATGGTTTCTGTAAAGATGAACCAGAAAACCTGTTCTTGTGTCTTAGAGCCCAACATGTACTGATAAACCCCCACTGTGGTCTGAGAACAGCCTAAACACCACCGTGAACAGGGGGGAGTCTGATCCAGGATCAGGCCTGCTTTGTGAACACCTAGTTCTGTATGGTGATGTTTTCTTCATTGAGATGTAAACCACATCGACTGACTGACCCCACTGAAGACCTGGATGGGGTTTAGGTGGGCTGAGGGAAGTATACTGACAGAAACCATTCGGGTGACTGAGCTCTAATGTTTACCTTCAGTTCTAAACCGAATAAGAGAAACCTACAGTCCGAATGGTTCCCGGCTTAACTCCTCCTCAAAGCTTCAGCTCTTAGACTTTACTTGGGCCCACATGTGTGTACACTAATCAGATAGAAGAAGAAGAAGGACGAGGAGGAGGAAGACAAGGAGTAGGAGGAGGAGAAGAAGGAGAACAGGGAGGAGGAGAAAGAAGGAGGAGGAGAAGAAGAAGAAGATGGAGAACATGGAGGAGGAAGAGAAGGAGTAGGAGGCAGAGAAGAAGGAGGAGAAGAAGAAAACAACGACAACAAGAAGCAGCGAAGAGAAGATAAACTCACTAATGGAGAGGGGCAGGGTTTCTCCTTCATCCTCCTCCTCTTCTTCCTCCTCCTCCTCTTCTCCTCCCACCTCTGAAGCTTCGCTGCTGTGCTTGTCCTCCTCCTCGGTTCGCTCCCTGTCTCCTTCAGTGCTGTGGGGCGTTCCTGTCTGCTCGGTCTCGTCCCGGTCCTGTGAAAAAACACAGGACACATTACTGAGGAACACTTCACTACTGATACGTGGACTCGACATCAAAGCAATGGGGACAAAAAACCCACCCAGAAGTATTTTTGCAACCCACCAATTAGTTCTGACTTTAGGCAGGAACGTGGCGTGTTTACATACGTGTGTGTGTGATTACCTGAGACCAACACTCTAGTAAGACAGGGGAAACGAGCGAGCAGGATTAACACTAGGGCTGTGACAAAAACTGCATCGTCACGTTATACCCAAACACACAGACGCCAAGGGGAGTCAGATTCTGGCAGGGAGCTGAAACGTACTGATGTCCGCACCTCCATTAAGAACAGTGGTTCTGTATGTTAGGGTGTTGCTGGACTGGGGTGTGAAGGTCTTAAGGCTGACTAAGTGAAGCACTATGTGCAGCATGAGCAATCGCGGTGCCTTCAGCCTCATGTGTCTGAAACTGCTCACCACACACGGGGATTCATTTAAAGAGAACGCATCTGATAGAAAATCAGTTTAGCAAGCTCACCTCCACAGGCGCAGGTATGAGAGAGCTACGATATCCTTTTTATAGAGAATACTTATGATGTAGGGTGGAGGCAGGGTGGAGGCAGGGTGGAAGGGTCCAGTACATCATCAAACCACAAAGACACACTTCTTTTTTTTACCCAATAAATAAATAAAAATCCATACAGTTACAGCCCTAATTATTACGAAGTTGACTTACTGGTTAAAAAATCAAATAAAATCTAAATCAATCCTGCTCAAGTTTTAAAAAACATCTGCATCCTCAGACAGATGAAACTTACTTTATCCTCGTCAAAATAAGACGGTGAAAAGGTCTTTTCTGCTTCTCCAGGCTTCGTCACCTAAAGCAGAATAACACACGGGTTAAAGAGCAGTTATCTACAGATGTTGTTGTGGTTTTTGGGTAAATAAATAAAGTTCTGTCGTTATTATTACACCATCAGAATTATTTCATAGATTTGACGATTGTTGTGATGATTTGCCCTGTGGTATTTTGCACGTTTTCATTTACTGGACTGGAACAAATGCATGTACAAAGAAAATACAAACAAAAGTAAAATATTTGTCGAGCCTCTCAAAAACCAACCCACCAAAACACCACCAGGTGGCAGCAGCGAGGAATGTTTGTTTATTTGAGCTTGAGCTGTTTCACCTCATTTATGCCCATCACTAACCAAACACAGAGACAGTTACTGGGAAATCATACGCTACCTCAGTGGGAGTGGGAGTGTGTTTCAAAGGTGTGGGGTCGCTGCGTCTCTTGGCTCGGTGCGTGTTCTGGTCGATGTCCTGCATGAGCCTGAAGAAGGCCAGCTCGTTAAAGAGGATCTCCGAGATCTCTACCAGCAGGTCTTCGCCGCAGTCCTGCAGCGTGCGGCCCACGAACTTGCTCAGGGAGTCCTGCACACAAAACCACAACACTGAAATAAATCTCACTGCAGCGTTCACAGCTACACCGAGTTGTCAGATCCGGTTACTGTGCTTTACAATGAGCAGTTTTAATGGGAAGACTTCAGATCTACCATTCAGGATCTAATAGGATCCCTTTCACTACTCAAACCACCCAAATCCGATATACACTGTATTACCCACAGTATTCACTCGTCTGCATTCACACACACATATGCACTTGAGCTGCATCCCATTCTTAATCCATAGGGTTTAATATGATGTTGGAGCACTCTTCTGGGAAGGCTTTCCACAAGGGTTAGGAATGAGGTTATGGGAATTTCTGATCATTCTTCCAGAAGCGCATGTGTGAGGACAGACACTGATGTTGGAGGAGAAGGCCTGGCTTAGTCTCCGCTTTAATCCATCCCAAAGGTGTTCTATCGGGTGGAGGTCAGGACTCTGTGCAGGCCAGTCCAGTTCCTCCACACCAGACTCGCTCCTCCATGTCTTTATGGAGCTTGCTCTGTGCACTGGTGTGCAGTCATGTTGGAACAGGAAGGGGCCGTCCCCAAACTGTCCCCACAAAGTTGGGAGGATGGAATGGTCCAGAGTCTCTTGGTCTGCTGAAGCATTAAGAGTTCCTCTCACTGGAACTAAGGGGCGGAGCCTAACTCCTGAACAACACCCCCACACCATAATCCACCTCCACCCAACTTTACACTCGGCACAGTGCAGTCAGACAAGTACCGTTCTCCTGGCAACCACTAAACCGGATTGCCAGACGCTCTGCACTGCGCTTGGTGATGTGAGGCTGGGATGCAGCTGCTCGCCATGGAAACCCATTCCATGAAGCTCTGCACACTGTTCCTGAGCTGATCTGAAGGACACATGAAGGTTGGAGGTCTGTAGTGATGGACTCTGTAGGAAGTTGGTGACCTCTGTGCACTATGACCCTCAGTATCCGCTGACCCCGCTCTGTCATTGTACGTGTCACTGTAACACTTTGTAAGACCTCTGTCATTGAAACACTTTGTGGCCGAGTTTCGCTGACAGTGGATTGAAATATTTAGTAGAGAGGAAATTTCACGACTGCACTTGCTGCACAGGTGGCATCATATCATGGTACCAATTCACTGAGCCACTGAGAGCGACCCATTCTCTCACTAACGTCTGTAGCAGCAGTCTGCAGGTCTAGGTGCTTGGGTTTATACACCTGTGGCCATGGAAGTGACTGGAACACCTGAATTCAGTGATCTGGATAGAGGAGTGAATACTTTCGGCAATATAGTGTATATCAATCAGCTATTATGTGCTTAATTAGCCGAACCGTTATGCCTACAGTGAATTGACAGGTACAGCAGATGGTGCATGAGCGTGGGATACCTGTAGGATGCCTCCTAGCTGTCGGTGGAAGAAGCGCATGAACTCTTTGCTGTCATCGTTTTGCTGAGTCAGTGTCAGCACCATGCGTCTCACTGACGTCAGCAGCTGTGGAGAACATACCTCCCCCATGTGTTCCTGACCGAGGGAAACATCAAAGCACATCAGTATACACCTAACATCCATGTCTAGTCCACTAACATCTAGTCCCTGCACACTTATCTAGACTCACCAGGTAGTGGACAAGAACACTGAGCTCATTCGGGAACAGTTCTCTCACCTTCAGGAAGGGGATGACTTCAGTCATGATGGCTTTGATCTGCCTGTCCAGCTGCTGTGTGTCAATCTGAGGACAGCGCACGTCCGTGGAGGACTGACCTACACACACACACACACACAAAACCATGTTTGTGTACACATGCTTCAACGACTGTTTCCATGGCTATTTAAATCAGTTTCCTCAGTTTGTCATCCATATGGGTTTTGGCACAGCAGCGCTGCACCTGCTCAGTGCAAAGTGATGTGAGTGCCGTGTTATCAGGTTCATGTGGGTAGTCAAAGCGAGCGCTGCAGTACCTTCGGTGAAAGCTGAGCCAGCGGTGGCAGTAGCACTAGAAAGCTCAGGGTTAGGGACAGCAAACTCCGCCTTTAGCTTCATGCGCTCAAACTCCCGCATACGAGCCAGAGCCTTATCTAAGTGAATGACTGTGTTCCCTGCATGAAAATGTGGGGAAAGGGAGAGAGAATGGGGAGTTAAGGAGGAGGAGGAGGAGGAAAGGAGTGGAAGAAGGGAACAAGAGGGAAACCCAATTTAAATCACCAAGCTGTAGCTCACTATTCAAAACAGGGGCAGGGGTGGGGGTCACAGGGGTTACTACAAGCCAAGCAGCGCACCCACAACCAAGACCGAAGCAGGCGCTCCATTCGTTGGTGCTTAAGCTTAAAAGCTTCTACAGACTGGTCCTCAATATTAAAGGTTTCGGAGGTAATCAGTCATTCCGAGTGGTTTGGTGTGGAACGCTCTGCTCTAGGGAAGCCTGCCGAATCAGAGATGTTTCCCGTGGTGAGTCAGCGGTTTTGCACGGTGCTCTTAAACGGTTCTTAAAACGGTTTATTTACGGTTTCTATTTTTAACTCAGTGTTCCCGTTTAGAAAGTCGGCTGTTGTGATGTCTGTCTACTAAAATTGTTCTGTGATAATTCTGCAAAGGTTCAGGTCCATCTATGGTACATGGAGGGTGTTTCAAGACACAGAGCAGGTATGATGTGGATGGTGGATCATTCTCAGCACTGCAGTGACGTGGTGGTGGTGTGTTAGTGTGTGTGTGGTGCTGGTGTGAGTGGACCAGACACAGCAGTGCTGCTGGACAAGTCAGTGTCACTGCTGGACCTGAGAATCGCCCACCAACCAAAACTATGCAGAGTCCTGCGGGGCAGCGTCCTGTGGGGCAGCGTCCTGTGGGGCAGCGTCCTGTGGGGCAGCGTCCTGTGGGGCAGCGTCCTGTGGGGCAGCGTCCTGTTCCCACTGATGAAGGACTAGAGGATGACCAACACTGCACTGAGCAGCAGCAGATGAGCTATCGTCTCTGACTGTCCATCTACAAGGTGGAGCAGCAAGGTAGGAGTGTCTAATAGAGTGGACAGTGAGTGGACACTGTCTAAACACTCCAGCAGCACTGCTGTGTCTGATCCACTCACACCAGCACCACACACACTAACACCACCACCACCACGTCAGTGTCACTGCAGTGCTGAGAATGATCCACCATCCACATCATGCCTGCTCTGTGGTGGTCCAGATGTCGTTCCTGTTCCTTCAGGTTTTGAATCTAGACACACGCTAGACGAGTACGTACTTACCCAGATCATCACTGGCGAACGGCTCCAGGTTGGAGGATGTGGAGATCAGGCTCTCGTTGTCAACAGAGTCTCCATCCTGAGCGCTTTTCCCAACGTTCACCCTCACGTCCTTCTCCGACACGTCCTGGAACACAACAGTGTCGGTTATGCAGCTGCCAGATTAATCACTCATCAGTAATCCTGTATCAGCACAAACATACTGTGTGGTAGGAGCGGGGGCCAGGACCACTTTCTGATCCATAACTGTTGCTAGTAACAGCCATGAAACCATGAAACCCAAAACCATGATAAGTTGTTCATGATTAGTTACTGTGAGACTCCATTTTAACAGACTTATATATATATAGCATATCAAGTTCAACATTTAAATCTACGTTCCATAATCATGAAGGACTGTCACACTACAGACGCCAGCAGTTAAATTACTTTATCCCACTTCTCCACATAAAAGTGATCCTCTCTGTTGTGGCACTTAACCCATAAGAGCCCACGACGGCGTATGTGTCACAAGCCCTTAAAGAATCTGGAGAGCTCCATATACAGCTTTAACCTGATACGGAACATCCTGCCTGCAGACACGTGACAGTTTGTATATTTGTGATCATGTGACCTCATTTACAGAATGGCGACCAAACCCACAGCTTAAAAAAAAAAAAAAAAAGTTATATATCTTATGAGTTAAGCTGTCTGTAGTAATGGAGTCACTTCCACATGGTAAGTGGGACCAGGTCCAGGTGTTGTTAGTGACCACTGTTCTGCAGTTTTCATTAAACCCTGTTGGTTCTGTTGGATTTCTTAACTTTCCTAACTTGGACTTCCTCTGTGTGTGTGTGTGTGTGTGTGTGTGTGTGTGTGTGTGTGTGGGGCCCCAGTGTTATCAGTAGTAGCTAGACTTTCACTGGAAGAGGCTACAATGGCATATGTGTCAAAAGCCCCTGAAGAGCCTAGAGAGCTCCATATACAGCTTTATCCTTCCCTTAAACACCTGGAGTCCCTCAGTCATCTGTACTCAACATCCTACCTGCAGTCACAGTTTGTGTACTTGTGGTCATGTGACCGTTCTAATGCTGTGATAACTTGTTCTACATTGCGTAGAACCCAGTCTGAGCCCGTTTCTAGAACTCAATGACGAACTCTGGGTTATGATATGCTTGTTGAGACGTATGTTACGAGTATTTTGACCTTAAAATGGGACATCTTAGTCACAATAAGACTGATCTCATAGAATCTGATCCATGTAATTTTCCTTTAAGAGGAAATGGATCTGGGCTCTTACAGGTAAAGCTGTCTGTAGTAATGAGGTCACTTCCATTCATGTATTGAGGGTTTAATCTGGACCAGGGCAGAGCACCAGTATGTGGGGCCTGGCCCGTTTTGTTGGGCCTCAGTCTTGTTAGTGACCACTGCTCTGCAGTTCTTCTTTAAACCCTGTTGGCTCTGTTAGATTTCCTGCCTTTCTGAAAGACGTGTTTCTCGTGTGTGTCTATGGTCCTCACGTTATCAGTAGTAGCTAGACTCTCGCTGGGAGTGAGCTCAGACTGTGACCCTCCAGCCCACACTGCTGGCCCTAGCGACGACCCCTGCTCCTCTGTAACGCCCTTCTCCGTCAGGTGTCTTGTCACAATATCCTAAATGGCAGAAGAACACAAGGATACAACTTCAAATCCTATTCACAGGGCTTCGAGCGAGTGGGCAGCAGCAGCCACTGTGTGATCAGCTAACCAGGCTGCAGTCACAGTGATCACAGCTTTCTAAGAAAGTAGACGGAGCAACATGTTTCCTTCATCTCTGTAAAGACAGGAGACGGCCATAGTGCTTTACCTGCAGTGAGTAGAGCGCCCTCTGGCGCAGGTAGTCAGTATTGAGCAGCTGCAGCTCATGGAAGAGCTCGATGAGGAAGTGAGGACGGGACTCGTTCTGGGAGATCAGAGTGGCCACCTCAGAGTAGATGGTCTCTCTCAGAGCCTCAAACAGGGAGAAATCACTGCTGGCGTCTATAGAGAGGGATACAGAGAGAGTGTAAGAGAGCTGTAACATGCCTCAGTTTCATCTTCTGTATGTAGTTCACCATTTTCATTTGGTATTTAATTTGCTGTCTGTGTTTTGTTTACGGTGTTGGTCAACAGCAGCTGTTTTAAAAGGTGCTCTATAAACAAAACACTGACATGGACAGTGCACATCTCAAGCCCTCCAAGTTCTGCACTCTCTACAGTACATGCCAAACTACTTGTCATTCACCCTGAAGCCCCTGCACTGCCAAACACATGCTATTTCATCTGTTGTAATTTACTACCACACTCATGTCTTAGTGAGCAAGAAGGCAGGTTACTGATGTGCCTGATACCTTACAATAATATCACACAGTTAACTATTCAGGAACATCAACATAACGACGTGACCCCAACTGCTCTACTCAGAGGTTACCCATCAGCCCTGTTAAAGCACACACCAATCAGACCTTCCACACCAACAGGTCAGTGTTATCATATCGCTGCTGTAAAGGAGATTAACTACACACAAGACAAAACAATGAATGAGCTCTGAAGTTAGCTCTCATGCCCAGGAGGTTATGTGCAGGTCAAACTCTTAGCACTCCGGTGAAGTACATGCAACACAATGCAGTACAGTAAACAGATGATCATGAAACCTTAAAGGCAGCTGCTAGCAGGGTGCTGGGTTTAGTGTTACCTGGAGCTTCCGTGCATGCGATTCGGTTAGAGAGGAAGGGAGTTCTCCAAGCATACGCTGTGAGGAAACCAAAAATGGGATATGAAGACAAAAACGTGGAACAGAAGAAGAGACAAACTGAAAACAAACATGAGATGGATTAACATCTTAACATGAGGACAACCGAACCGTAATACAACTCTCATACAGGCCAGGTTTCAGTATCACCTGGTCACCTGGCTCTGACAGCCAGCTCGGATTGGCTGCTTCAGATTAACGGTGGAACTAGACTGTGCAGCAGGGTATACGACCAGAAGCACGTCTACACTGTACACGACCAGGAGCACGTCTAGACGTCTGAGACGGTCGTTAACACGTTTTACTGGTTCTGTGCTCAATAAAGTTAAATCTGATCAAATCTAATCTAATCTAATCTGCTTTAAAGTGGCAACTCAAATTAAAGACCCTAATAGTTTAAAAGGACAGGATGACTCCTGGTGGGCATCGCTGCTCGCCGAATAGCCACAATTGTGGCTGCTGGGTTAGTCAGGCACAGTGATAAAGCCTGAAACTTGAATCATTGACTCACTGTGTCAAACCCACCCACCAGGTCTCATTACAGTGGGTTGATGCCTGCTGGGTGCAGCTATTCCTTTGAAGTTGATTGTATGAGTGTATATATCCACCAACTGAACGTCATTAAATATATAAATTTACAACACATCATTAAATAAAGACCAAACAAGGATGTTAACGTAACTGAGAATAAGGAAAATACTAACTTCAGATTTCTAATAATTAATAATTAAAGGTAAATAATTAGCTCCTTATTTCCCCTGAGAGCAACTTCATACTGTAGGTGCTTCAGACTGGTAAAAGTGTCACCCATAACACGGTGCACACGTTTATCGGAAACCTCTACTGCGCAGCTTTTTCACCGTCAGTATGAAAACCGTGGTATTATGTACTGTGCTGAATGCCTGAGACAGACCTGAGGAGACGTCGTTGTGTTTGCTGTTCTTGGTTTTGCTGTCCAGTTTTTCCTGGGTGAGTTTGTCCAGGAGGCTCTGGTGGGTATCCCGAGGTTTTGGCTGAGAGGAACGCTCCCGTTCTCTCTCCGGGCCAAACTCTGTGGCGCTTGAAGCACTGTCAGTATCCAAACTCGCTGTGAAGAGAGAGAAACGGAGATAATGGAGACAGGACACTTATTAGAGATCTGTAAAATTCACTCCTCTGTAAAAACATCAGTTACTTACTTTAATAAGTTTATTAAACCATCAGCTTCACATTCATCAGTGCTGCGACGGCTAAGAGCACTGAAAGGGCTGACATCACAACAAGAGGAATAAGAACACAGCCTTCAGAACTATTCCCTCTGCAGGACATTTCCCACACAAGCCTGACCCGTCGTTCACACTAGCAGGCGACAAGTCGCTTACGTCAGCCCAGGTTAGTCTCTCATGGGCATGCTCGAGGCTGCTTGGGTCGTTGTGTGTGGGCGTGTTCAAGGTCCAAGAAAGCTAGCAGGTTTTGAAAGCACATATTACTGGTGAATGAATGTGTGTGGAAACCTTACTGCTTGCCTTCATGGCTGGTTAGCATGCTGGCTAATGTAGCGTGATACTGAGTGACCCAACAATATCCCCACCTCTCTTCCACACTTACAAGGACGCATCATATAAACTAAGGAAAGCAGAAACAGCGGTTATGAGCCCCTCCTCCATGTTTACCACCACCCTGCTGAGAGCTGGAACTACATACTGGTAGGAACTAAAAGCTCAGGGACCAGAGGAGGAAGACTTCGGAGACCCGTGTCTATGACTGATCAAGAATATGTTGGAGCCAGTCGTTATCAATGTTGCTCTAACACTTCATAAGTCATTTGCATGAAGTTGAGAAAATCTCGGTTCGATTAGACGCTTGTCACTAAATCGTGTACCCTCAGGAAATGACTGCTCGCTTGTCGCTCTGTCAAGCACAGAACAGACAGAACAGGAGAAGAAACGTGCCTCCCACGGCTTCCTCACCCGTGTTCTTGTGGCCCTTGCCCCTCCTGCGGCGGCTCTTGGGGGTTTTGTCTCTTGAGGCCAGGCTGGCTTGAGCGGAGGCCTTCCGCCCTGGTCTGAACGTTTTGGTGATCGTGGTGGGGTCGGCCCGGTCCGGCAGGCTGCTCAGAGAGTCCTGCGACTCCGGGGCGTAGGCAGGTGCTCGGGGGGACGTGGACGATGAGGGAGACTCCAGCTGAGACTGACCACGGTCAGTAGGGAGGGCAGCACGCTGGTCACATGACTTGTTTAGGGAGGAGTTTAACCAGCTGGTACCATGAGGCTCACTCTGAGATCTGAGAGAGAGAAACACACGCACACACCCGGAATCAAAACTGATAATGGTGTGACTATTTTAATATCAATGTCACTTTATAATTTACTGAGGCCAAAAAAAAGGTAATTAAACATGCTCCATCTTAACAGAGTGACTTTCCAGATGCTAGCTAGCTAGCTAGCTAATTAGGGTGAGAATTTTTAATTAGGTACTCTGACACTCATTTCCTGAGCAGTAACTACATGAGAATGGATTCGTGGGCGAGGTATGGACATGTCATGGAGGGGTCAGACACTGTGGGACTGCCACTACATGTGTGCAAAGGTACCGCTTGTCAGCGTTGTTGAGCGGAGTCCTCTGTAGCGGCGGGGGGAAGCTCATGTACTCGGTTTTGAGGGACATGTCGTGATGCTGCTGATCCGGACTGGCCTGAACGCCGGACGTCTGCTGCACCTCAGGCCCCGCTGATGGGAACAGTGGAGAGTAGCAGAAACCTAGAACCAGAGAGAGCAAGGACAGGGATCAATCGAGCGGCAAAGCTTCAAGGGCAGGAAGCGAATCAGAGCAAAACTACAATCTGTTCTCCGATTAGAGAGCTGATAGAGACTGGGAGTGTAAGGGTTTCCCTTGTTATCCTCATCCTGGAATACGCGTTGTGTATTGTATTGATGGCACTGTGTGTTGCCAACAACGCTCTATATGACACCTGTACACCGTTTTGTATTGTATTGTGTAATTGTGTAACTGCTACTGGCTGCTGTGTTTCCTTCAGCATCAATAAAGCGTCCGTCTCCCTCTGGATATATGTTTGTGCACCCTACTCCTTTTCCAACGATAATGTGTTCAGGTACTTGTTTGGAAACACCAGTGAGTACTGAAGCTCTCCCTGAAAGACAGACAGACTCTACGCACCTGTGGACATCGGGGAGAAGGTGGCTAGTCCCGACATGCCGACTGGGTTGACGGGAGGAAAAGGGAAAAACAATGATGAAGACACAGAATCCTGAGCTACAGGCTGCTGCTGCTGCTGTCCTGAAGATGACGACTGCTGCTGCTGCTGCTGCCGGAGGAGCTCACTGAGAACCTGCTTCAGCCTGTTAATAAAAAAAAATGTTCAGGTTCCCAAGCGTTCCAGGCCGATCTGTCAGAGGCTTGCCGCGTCTGTGACTGTGTGTTTGTGTACCTGTGGACGTTGTTTTGTTGCCAGGCGAGCTGTGTGTAGCACTGGTTTAGCTGATGCATGATGAGAGGGACCTGCGGGGAGCCCAGGTTACTTGGCAGCACGTTGTACGGTCCTGTCAACACGGACTGCAGCATGCAGGAGAGAGTCTGGGTGGGCACACAAACACGGTGAGAAACAGCAAACCAACAACTACCTCATTACATGTACCTGTTAGCTCTACAGACCAACACTGTGGAACACTGTGGGGGCAGAGTAAATGTAGGAGTGCTGTACTGACCTGCTGGTCCTGCAGCAGTGTCTGGCACATGGTCGTGCTGAAGTCCAGCTGTTTCTGCAGCTGTGTGACCTGTTCCTGCCAGTGAGTGTGTGTGTTGCCCTCGGAGGCAGACAGATCAGCGGCCCAGCGCAAGTTCTCCTGTCTCCTGGCTGCGGATCTGGGACACTTCCTCTCCCTTTCGCTCTGCTGGCGGTGCTGTTGCCGGGGGCGGCGGGGAGAGGGGCGACCAGGCAACTCGCCCACAACCTTGGCACTGGGGAAAGAGAGCAGAGAGACACGCAGGGTTGACAAAGTCTGCTTACCACAGCGGTGCACGGTCCTGGAGATCTACCACCCTGCAGAGCTCAGCTCTAACTCTAACACACCTGGTCCTGATAGTGAAGGCCTTCATGGGCATCAGAGCAGGTGTGTTGTATCTGAACGGATGGTAGGCTTCCAGGACCAGGACTGGGCACCAATGATTTTGACTATTACCTATAACCTCTAATTAGGCCTCACACGGAGGCTGTTCTGTGGCTCTGCCTTTAGGACTGATGTTGAAATGGGTTCTTTGGTGGAGGTGACAGTAACACTGAGCTGGTGGACAGCCAGGTATCCCCTATAGCTCATCATCTTACAGAGGAACACAACATTCCTATCCCTGTATTCCAAGACGTCAGTTCTGGTGTTCACAGGGCTGCAAATATGATCGATTGGCATGATGGACATTCAGGAGCATTCACACACCTGGACTGACCAGCAAAATCCTTTGGAGATTTGTGGATCCAGTGAAGGCATCCACCAAATCTAGATGTTCAGTGTCTAAACATTGATGTGGCCTACATTCAGAAACTTGTCCAGTCCATGCCAAATCCATCACAGCTGTTACTGGCGCTGGTGCAGGTATTACAGAGCCTGTGTATCCACCTGATCTGCCCAACACACGGACCACCCTTTCTGTATAGACATCTACCTCTCTCTGTTCTTCCTGCTGCTGGAGCTGGGCTGTTTCCTGTTGGTGAGTGAGTGAATATCATCACTGGAGCTGGACTCTTCTCCCTCATCTTCTTCATCCTCCTCCTCCGCTGCAGGCTCAGACGTGTAGTCTTCATCGTCTTCGTCACCCAGAGGACACTGAGTGGAGCTGCCCCATGTTGCCATGGTCCTGACAAAACCAATAAATCGCTCAATCAAAAGAAACAGTCCAAGTACAAGTCTGATAAATCATTCATCAGCTGAAAGCTCTGACCTTTAAACTTATAACTACATTTGACTGCATGTGGTATCATTTCTGTTGTCCCAGCATGTGTGTACCTTTCATCACGGCTGTAATTGCGTGTAGTGTGGGAGTCGCTCCTGTAGGGGGAGTCGCTGAGGGCACTCCTCCTCTGTTGCTCCGCCATCAGGCTCTCCAGATGCTTTCTTCGCTGCCTCAGCTCTTCCCTCAGCACCTGGTGCCTGCGCATCTCTGACCACAGCTGAGAGAGAGAGAGATATATAAAGATAGAGAGAGAAAGAGAAAGAGTGTGAGAGAGAGAGAGAAAAAGTTTACACGCTGAGAAACGTTTGCCGACTGTACCGTGACAGTCTAAGCCACTTCCCCATACCTCATTGTCGGCAGCTGCGACAGGGGCGGGCTCGGTAGTGGGTTTGAGGACGGCAGTGTTGCTCTTGGCAGCTGAAGTGGGTGCTGCAGGAGCAGGAGCCGGAGTGGAGGCTGCTGCTGGGAGCTTCTTCGCCATCATACCGCTGGCGCTGCTGGAGATAGACGACTGGAGGAGACAAACAGCGTGCAATTATTACCCAGCATGCCCTGTACATGAACTCAAGTGTCACACAGCCAAAAAGTGGCAACACATCAATAATCACTCAATATGTTTAGTTTGGTCAGAAATTCAACTATTTAATTTGTTTAAGATTAGAAATTATTTATTGTAAAATACTCTGAACACACAAATAAGTGAGGCAGGTATGTGTGCTGCGGTGGAATACAGGTGCTGAATGTTGAACTCTCCAATAATGATTCTGGGAAGTCTGTCCCAGCAAGTTTGGATTTATCATTAACCGAACAACCCTAGAATCACGGACATGACCCAGGAAATCACACAACGCCATGTTTCAGAAAGACAAGGCCCAAGTTACACACATGCATGGTCTGAATGAGGGTACCTGTAGATCAGGGCAGGCCCACTGCAGGTCCTGGATTTTACCCTGAATCTCCATCAGTCTCTGTCTCTCTTCATGAAGCTGCTTCAGCTCCTGCTGCTGCTGCCTCAGCTTCTCCTCATACAGCTTCTCCCTAACACACACACACACACACACACACACACACACACACACACACACACACACACACACACACACACACACACACACACACACACACACTATAAAATAAATTCTCTTTGTAAACATGGGCTTCCCCACAGAGCTCGCTGTTATCACACAAGCGTCAGGTATCACGAGAGATCAGGAATCCTCTGCTCTGTGGATCTTCCTACTCGGAGACACGGAGACAAACGCACAGACACACACCTGGCCTTGTCCGAAAGAGAAAGTTCCCTCTTGGCTTTGGGAGCCGTGGCTCTAGTGTTGTTGGGCTGCTGATGCAAGCCTTCATCTTCGTTGGCTGCGGTACCATCTGTATCATCGCTCTGCAGAGCACATGCACAAACAAACAAACAAACATAGGTCATTCATTTTCATCTTCATTAGCGGGGAAACAAACTAATCAAAACTCAAACTTTCCCTCAACCTTTCACACTAATGAACCCAGGCTGGTGCACGACGCTGAAATGAGCTCATCACTGGCCAGTTTCGTATTTGAAATGTTCCCTTCCACCTTAAAAGGGCAGAGAGCACAGCTGTGAGGTAACCACCCATCCATCAGCACTCACCTGCACCATAGCAACAAGTTCCTGGAGCTGCCGCAGCTTCTGCTTGGCCGTTTGGAGACGGTGGACTTTCTGAGCGAACTCTGCGTCCTCGGCGATGCTGCTCCGGCGACTGGAGCCTGAACCCGAACTGTCTCGCCTGCGCCTCGCTCCGTCTTCATCCTCAACCGCTTCATCGTCCTCGCCATCGTCCTCATCACCGTTCTCGCTCTTTGCTCCGTTGTAAGGGGCGTCTCTGTTATACTGACAGTCTGAAAAGAGGAGAAGTATGAAAGGCTGCACTGTGCTACGATTCAAAGCTTCTAACTTCAGCACAGATCTACTGAACGAATGCGTTTTCTGCTTGACAGCTGACCGATAACGGAAGGGATGTTGAGGCTGCGCAGGTTTGTGGCGGAGCGGTTGTTGATTTCACACTCCGAGTTGAGACGTCCATCTCTGTTGTTGGAGCTGCTGCAAGCGTTGGTCAAGGTGTTCATGTCCACCCAGTTACCCGCGGCCTGAGGCTGGGCTGGGTTCCTGACACAGACACAAACATCAACATGGAATCGGCTCAGTTAAACACATTTCTCAGGCTTATTTACAAATAAATAAATAAATAAATAAATAAATAAATAAAAGACCATGATACAAATAATTAGTATGCTTCTCTGTGCACACTGTACGCATCATCAGTACTACAAAGAAAACTGTAAACTGGATTTAGTATGAAAGTTTGTGAATATAAAATATCTGATGATAAATTTCTAAAAACTGACTGTAACGAGGTGTCCGATATCAATGCGTGTGTTTGAGTGTGTACGACCACAGGGTCATCCTCCGGGTTGTAAAACCTATAGGTCAAATACATATAGGCAATAGAGCTGACCATCCGGTCAAGCGCCACAAGAGCGCACCCTCTGTACATTATGGGGGTGTGAAACCGGCTATAAGTCTGTGTGTCCAGATACTGTTTTCAGACAAGAGCTCAGACTCAAGCCCTCAGCTGTCTCCCGGTTCTCCCTTTGGTCCAAGAAAAGAGAACCAACTTCAGAGGTGTGTTCGTCACACTAGATATCTGCACTGGTTTGCGAAACAGGTGGTCTTGAAGAAAGGGATAGAAAATAAATCCTCCATGTGGTTGCATGTCAGCAAAGTCGCTAACCACACACAGTGAAGATGCATCATTAATGCGTTATGTAACCAGACTGCCGAGTTTCATATGCACTGTTCCGATAGTAGGACCAGATATCGGTTCAGATGTTAAGGTAGCTGGATTGGGTATCGGATAATTAGGCCGATCCACAGTGCCTAATTATGGGGGACTCTTAATTTGTTTGCGCTGTGTGCTGTGCAGTCAATAGCATGTTTGCAGGGTGGATGAGCGGTCACACCTCGTCGCGCACCGTGGAGGTCGGTGTATATATACACATTCCCCTTCGGTACTTTGGTGGTGTGAATGCGTTCTGAAGGGGAGGAGAAGTAACCTGCCTTTAGAGGCTCTAAACCTTCTACCGCACACTCTCCCGCTTCAGTAGTGTGCGCTGCAGGTGTTGCTGTTTGTTGCTTGATCGCTCATTGGTTGCCTGCTGTACCTGATGGTCGTGACCGGTTCCCGGTTCTCCTGCTCCGAATCAAACATCGCTTCGAACAGTGATCCATCCTCGGTCGCTTCCTCCTCGTCATCATCGTTTACGTTCTCGTTGACCGCGTCCACCATCATGTCAGAGGTTTGCTCGTAGTACTGAACCAGCTCTCGCAGCTCGTTCAGCCTCTTGTGTACCTCCTTCAGCTTCCTGCAGGGGGTGAGAGAGAAGGACCATGAGCAGGCCAACTCTTGCCCTCACTCCAGCAGCCTCGCTCCAGCACTCCAGCACACCCTCGCCCCAGCAGACCCTCGCCCTCGCCCCAGCACACCCTAGCCCTCGCCCCAGCACACCCTCGCTCCAGCACGCCCTCGCTCCAGCACATCCTCGCCCTCGCTCCAGCACATCAACATGTACACTTATGAGACACAAAGCCTTATTCGTCAGATCCTTCAAAGTGGATGTAAAAAATGTGCTTTTTGACCGGCAAAGAAAGAATTCACACATTCATAGGCTGCACTGAGTTTCTTCAAGAAGAACACACATGCATAGGAAAGGAAGGGACATCCGACAAAGATGAAGAAGGCTGTGTGTTTCTTTTAGAGAGCTGGGTGATTGGTGTGTGTCCAGTGGCCTAAAGTGGCTTTTGTATAGCTCGTGTGTCTCTGTGTGTGGGTGTCCCTTGTCTAAGGGTTTCCGTGTGTCTTTTGTCTGCGCATGTCTCTGTTGGAGCGAAAGAGATTTCATTGCATCCGTCAAGATTCACCGGCATTGAGAGTTTTACTGTCTTGGCTCAAAGGCTTCCCGGGCCGGCCGCTCGAGCGGTGCTACATCGCAGCTATGATGCAGCCTGGACTGGTGGCTTGAGTGACTGTGTATTGAGGTCACGAGGCTGCCTAGACCAGGCACCTGTTTAAAGCAACATCAGAGCTACCCGGACCGGTTGCTTGAAAGATGCTGCAACTCTGAAGCTGTGGGGCTGTCTGGACTGGCGGCGTTGGGATGCATGCATGTGCAACATTACGCCTAAGCTGGCTGCCTAGTCAAGGCTACATCACAGCATGAGGACCCCTTTCAGACTAACTAGGGGGACTCCATTTAGGTGAATAGCTTTTTTGTAGGTTTGTGAAGCCTCCTTGTACCAAATCTACATGGTGACCTACTGCACTCTGGCCAACGCCTGCACTACAACCCCTCTACTGGCACGACTTAAGAATGGTGATGGGGCCGCCGAAAAATTCAGTCAGTTTGGACTGCCAGCAGAATGCTCAGTGAGAAAGGAGTACGGGCTGAAAAGAGTGAATGGAGCAAACACTGGCAAGGAATTAAGTACCGGTTACGTACAGGTGTTAACACGACCTGAAGACCCAGTACACAGCAAGACCGGAGGCATGTGTCTGCGGTCAGATACCAAGCACAGTCCACTTCAAAGCAAACCATCTGCACTGCTGGTCCTGTACCTGAGTTTGTCAGCTGGATGGCCTTCATCATCGTAAGAGGAGGAATCCTGTCGGGCCGCACGTGTGCTGTTTCCTTCGCGGCCCAACACCGAAGGCCGCTCTGATACTCCTGCACATGCAGCACGCTGAGAGGTACCGCGACCTGAGAGCGCAGAGACACAAACATGAGAACAGCAACAGTAAACAGATCAGAAGACTGAAGAAGTCAGTAAGACGGGTAGGAGTCTGAAGTTTTGTGCGGCTAGTGAGTTAATGAGGTTAATGAGTAACAGAAGCTTATACCTTAGCAATTAGCATAATGCTAACTGCATGTCAAAACCACCACTTAAGCTGGAACTGTGTGGCTCAGCGGTATCTAACACTTGCTGATGCGGTTCAGACTCTGTACGACAGACTGTTATCTACGAACACGTTACGTTAGCCTCACAGTTTGAGGGGGAACCAAACCCGGCTAACATGTTTGGGGTGAATCTATCGCTCTGCATGTGAAAGTGGATTCTGTGGCTGATGAATTACTGCATGCGTACAGGAGCTGTTGTTGAGCGTCTGGTCTCGGAGCGAATGAAGCTCCCGTAGGATCTTGTCCATGGTCTGCTTCTTGTCCTGGAGCTCCTGCAGTTTGGTGAGTTTAGCACTGGCGGAGGACGCGGTGGCGGCTGGCGGCTGCCCCCGAGGACTATGGGTAGTGCGCGAGCGGCACACCTCTCTTGAGAGAGAGAGACTCTCAGCCTGACGTCTGTTATCAGGGACCGCCTGAGAGCGAGAGAGCAAGAGAGAGAGAGCAAACAGGGGATCAGCTCCTAACACAACACAATGCTAGCCATGATGGCTCTGCTCTGATGGTGCTTGGTCTTCCTGGAATGCTGTGCTTGGAACAAGCCTAACCATCATGCACTGCTGTCAGGTCTTACATCAGACCTGCACTGTGTGATTTCAAACCAGATTTGGCTGGAGCCATCTGAATTTCATGATCAGTCAGAGGAGGGGTAGTGAGGTCTGAATAATTGCCCAACCAGATGAATTTCTGCCATGTCAGAATTTTCGACCTCTTGTCTCACAGTGTGAGCAGCTGCTTGAGCCGATCTCTCAAAGTGGCATCCATAACCGCATACCAACTGTCACAACTACGGCTGTGTGTGATTCACACATGGGTTAACTGGGGAAATAAACTCTCTACTCTGAGAACGATTAGCCTCAGCCTTCAGACTCAAGATAAGATAATCCTTTATTAGTCCCACAGTGGGGAAATTTACAAGATGAGAAACAGACTGACTTTAGGCAGCCATTTTGACCACCTGACACCAAACAGTATGATGGGAGCACTCCCTGCCTCCAGCAAGGCTCATGATTTAATTCTGACATTAGAAATTTAAAAAGATGTTTGGTGTAAGGGTATAGATGAGACAGATGACTTGTGGACATCTCACTGTCAGCACGTAATTGAGATCACATGACACCTTTCAGGGCTCTTGAGTGCAACCTAATTTCTCAATTGTGCGACAAAAAAAAAATCTGAGTCTCAGCCGTTCGATGGGAAAAAAAGAAAAAGTCTTTGTGACTCTGAAAGTCTCCCTGTGGTTAAACACAGACACACATTAGGCCCATTTCGTGGTCTAAACCAATCAAAGATAGTGAAGGGCGGGACCCCCCCCGATATTCCTGTACGTGTGTACGTTTGAAAGTGCGTGTGCTGCAGTCAGACAGAGCGTTGAGTAGCCTAGGCCCGTCAGATAAACAGAGCGGGTGTAGCTGCGGATGGCGAGAGACTACGAAAAGAATGATTTACAACATTTTGGTTAAGAATGTTCAGTTCAGGCCGGGTCCGTTCGAAAATTGTTAACCTGGGAGGCTGATGGCTCCGTGTCAGAGCGTTGGTTATGTCAAGCCCTGATCCGGAGACGGCGTCAGATAACTAGCCACATACGATCGACTCCGAGTCACAGCCTGCACTGACTGTGAGGAGTGTGGGAAGACCATGGCCGGCAGTAGTGCGTTTGTGACTGGTTCTAATACATTTAGAATTGAAGCGCTGAAAAAGCACAACGCATCTATCAAACACATTACACGCCCGACAAATGCACTGCCCAAGTGTTACCTTTACTGTAGAATTGTGCTTCAAATAAAGAACTTTATGTTGACCACATTGTTAGTTAATCATTTACAAGTCAATATGGCCTATATGGACAGCGATTTTAAAAAAGAAAAGAAAAAGTGAACTTGTAAAACTGCTGTTCTGAATGTGATGCAGTTGAAAATTTGGGTGCACCTAACTTTGGTGCTGGTGCACCTAAGAAAAAACGTTAGGCGCACCAGTGCAACCAGTTCAAAAAGTTAGTCTAGAGCCCTGCCTTTATACTTAGCGCCAGTCTAAAGATGGACACTGGCTTTATCTCTTCTTTTTAGAGGCTTGACAAAGATGACATGGGTGCTAAAGACTGCCCTACTCCAGAGTGCTGCGCAGCTCAGTAGTGATCCCAGACTACATGTAAGCACATCTCCTGTGTACCTGGGAGTCATGCAGTTGGTTGTGGAAGCGCCGGATCAGGTCGTTGAGCTCCTCGTTAAGTTCTGAGGTGATGCTGATGCCGGACACGCTTCCTGTAGTCTCAGTCACGACTGAAACACACGAACGAAGGTGGTAAAACATCCGTGCGGTTACATTTTCATGCACTACAGCAAAAGCTTGCGATCTGAGCCGTGCTGTGAAAGGTGACACCGTGTTAGACGCCCTGTGTTACCCGTGTCGTCCATAGCAGCGATGGCATGCTCGGCGCTGTGCTGCATGGCGAGCAGAGCGGCCTGCCGGCCCTGCAGTGCCCTCAGCTGCTCCTGCTGCTGCAGCATCTTCTGTAGGAGGTCGTGTTGCTTCCGTAGGTTCTCCAGCTCCTCTTTCTGCTCCCCTCGCATCCCACAGCCCTGGAGAAGAGGAAAGGGAAGAGACGGGAATGAAGACAGTAAGAAACAGTCCAGGTCTCACTTCACAGCACTGTAAATTTATGGATCACCAGAGGGATTGAGTGAGTGAGTGATACAGGCAGCTCAGGAGGTTCAAAGCAGTGTAAACAAATACCTGAGCGCCATGTCAATCTGGCTAAACCAGCCTGTTTACTGATTACATCGTTGGGTAATTAGAAGAAGAGCAACACACCAGCGCAAACAGTAGGTTTGACAGGATGTTGTTCTTTATCACACTGCAGTAAACTCAATAAAGCACAGCTCTTCACTCAACAGTACGGCTCTCCTTGAACAGGAGGCATTCAGAACACCACTCGGTCCAGCACAGGCAGAGAAACCAACACCATGACTTAGCAAGAGGCTCAAAAGAGGCTAACGCTCGACACCAACTGTTTCCATGACTCCAAATACAGGGACTGAAACACATGAAATCACAGCCTACCCAAACTTTTCTCCCTGCAGGCTTCTACTCCTTCATAGCAGGTGATTCCACATACCATTCATTATGTTTAGCATACAGAGTTATCGCTGCGTTAGCATGACGGCTTTCTCAGACTGAAAAGACTCCAAACGTCAAGGAAAGTGAAAGAGCAGGTTCACACAAGCAGAGCTACAGGACGCCACGAATGTCAGCAGTTTCGTGTTGTACATGTATCTGATGTTTTAGAGTTAGAAAGCTAATTGGTCACATGCTAATCCGGCCAGCATGCTAACAACAACAACAACAACAACAACAGTCCAATTAATCACAAACCTACAAAGACGGCCAAAAAGAGGCAACCACGACTCCTCCATTCACCCGAATACTCAGTGTGTGGTTACAACGGCCCCGCTCAGCACTGAAACACTGTTCTGCTGAAAGCAGGCCGGTTTCTGCAACAGGTTCAACTCGGCATGCACAAGCTGATGCATGAGGAGGGGAGGGGGAGAGAGGGGCATTGTGGGTACTCACGGTGGCGTCTGAGGCTTCGGAACGCGGCTCTAAGTTCAGAGAGGTGCTCTCGGCCATCGAGCCCGAGCCCACCGCTGAGTCCACCGTAGCACCTTCATCATCCTCCTCCTCTTCCTCATTATCTCTCGCCTGCGAAGCGGAGCGGATTCAGAGGGGACCCCGTTAAAAGGGCAGAGAGTCGCGGCGGAGGTCCGCTCAAGCTAAAGCTAAGGGTTAGGCCAGAGACATACCTCAAGCTAGTACGTGAACAGACATGTGATAATCATTTGGGCCACTATAGCGCCAGCCAGGCCTGACCAAGCGGTCCTGGGCTCCAAGCAGAACAAGTCCAGCGGATCGTCTCATCCACTGTCATGCCAGGCTGTTAGAGGGAAGATCCTGATTGGCCCTTTAGCGCCCCCTTGGGTACTTTAGTTTGAGTGCTCTAACCGCCACAGTGAGTTCAGACACCAGGATCATGCGTATGTAAGGAGGTGGATGGGTTACGGCTTCTATGTTCACATTCTGTAGCTCAGTATGTTTCTGGCCGGATGCTACGGCTAACCGTTCCCAACCTTAGGAATCTGATTAACACACATCAGGCTTTTCCTCAGTCACAACAGAGGAAAACAAACAGCAGTCCTCCATTAAACACTGCATTAAATCCAGTTAAATGAGATTAATTAGTCTCCACTGATGAAACAACCCAAGCTAAGACACCGGACAAGACAGCCTCTTGTTCTAACGCTACCTTCGCCTTGAGTTTCGGCTTCCATGCTTTGCCCAAAGACACTATACTGTACTTAAAATGCCTGGATATGTACTTCATACATACCTCAGGCTGTTCTCGAGCTACTGGACAGCTGACAACATACAGGGGTTGGACAATGAAACTGAAACACCTGTCATGTTAGTGTGGGAGGTCTCATGGCTAAATTGGACCAGCCTGGTGGCCAATCTTCATTAACTGCACATTGCACCAGTAAGAGCAGAGTGTGAAGGTTCAGTTAGCAGGTAAGAGCACAGTTCTGCTCAAAATACTGCAATGCACACAGCATTATGGGTGACATACCAGAGTTCAAAAGAGGACAGATTGTTGGTGCACGTCTTGCTGGCGCATCTGTGACCAAGACAGCAAGTCTTTGTGATGTATCAAGAGCCACGGTATCCAGTGTAATGTCAGCATACCACCAAGAAGGACGAACCTCCACCAGCATCACGTAGTGACCTGGCCACTATCCTGCAAGAAGAATGGCTTAAACTCCCTCTGACCACTGTGCAGGACGCAGTATATGTCATTCCCAAGACCAACTGACGCTGTACTGGCCGCAAAAGGAGGCCCTACACCATACTAATAAATGACTGTGGTCTAAAACCAGGTGTTTCAGTTTCATTGTCCAAACCCTGTACTAAACACAGCCCAGAGAACACACTCGTATCATCTAAAGATCAGCTGCACCCAGAAGGAGGTGTGGGAGTGCGGTGGTGTTGTGAAGGGAGATAAAGGTGACCAGGATCAATAACTGATGATAAATTTAGACTGATATGATCAATATTTATTGAGCTGCACATACAGAAGTCTGTCTCTCAGTATTGCAGTCTTTGGTGACGGTGGCGTGGTGTTAAGGACAGTCGTGGTAACGGTCTGTGTGCATGTAGTCCTGCGTGGTGCAGCCGTCTGCCGATGGTGCTGCACTAACAGGATGACCCATGGAGGACACCACTGCTCGCTGAACGTCCGCAATCATAGCTGTTGGGTCAGTGATACGGCCCGTCCTTGCTGATGTCACATTTGCGGCCGAGCGAGAAACTAGTCACTCACCATCAAGCCTGTCGGCCGATCCGTCTGGGTACAGCTATTCTTTAGACGGTGAGTGTGATTTAACCAAAACACTGCTGTTGCACTAAATTAGGTCATGAATTAACCATTAAGCATCTCTCAGCTGGTTTCTCAAACCGAGCTCCACATAAACCACATAGGATCTGCGCCACATCACATACCACAAGCCCATTTACTGCTGTGGAGCTCCGTCCCTGAAACGAGGCTGCCAAACTGAGGACCCAAAGCCAGGGAAGAGGGAGAGAGGAGAGGAACTGTTGTCCTAGTTTCTGCCACCACATTAGTCAGGCACAGCCAATGACACAGGAACAAAGACACGCACTACATTCAACACGCTTAAAGAGGACCAACGTCAAACCGTCTCCCTGACTCCACACTACAGTCCGAATACGGAGACCACACACCGTAACAGCCTGCTCTGAATTCAGACATCCCTCTTACATATAACCTATTCCAGCCTACAGCAGCTTAGCTCCGCCCATACACACCTTTTCACCCAACACAGGACAGCCAATCTGGACCTCTACATCTCTAATCTGAGGTGTATATAGTTCTATAACTATAAACATATTTACAGTTCTGATACTGAGGTTAGACAAGCAGGTCACTGAATGTATGACATCATACATTATACGTTATGATTGAAGACGTGTCCTTCTGTAGCACATGGACAGTGGGCTTCCCTGCACAGCAGCTGCTTAGCGCATCTTCTACGGTGCATGTATAAATAATCTGAGGTATGTGGGTGTGGGACTGTGTGTGTGCGCGAGAGTGTGTGTGTGTGTGTGTGTGTGTGTGTGCGCGCGAGTGTGTGTGTGTGTGTGTGTAGAGACGTCTACCTTAAAGCCTCATTAATATAACCGCTTGTTTAAACGGAGGAGAGAAAGACAGATTGGACACTGACCTGATTTTGTACCTCGCAGATTTTCTAGGAGGGACCCTTATAAAGACCCCCCCACTGAAACTAACCTAACACCACCCATAAGTACTTCACAGGTCTGAATCACTACTGAGAAAAATCACAGCACGCTCTCAAAACATCCGGCTGCTGTGGGCATGTCACGGCCTACACCTGCTCTTCATACAGATACAGGAACCTTGGGTTCTGAAATCCCTTCAGTCCAGCCCAGAGAAATAAAAGTGTGAACCGGGACTAAAACACAACCGCACTACATCAAATCTTACCAAACAAAGACTGGCGATCAGCCGCACACCTCCAAACCAGTCCCCTTATTTGGGTAACCGAGTCTCGACACTCGACACAGCCTACATTTAAAATAAAGCTGGTCAGGTCAACCACACCAACTACTCTCTAACACCGCTCATCAACAGTTCTGCTGCTGAGGTTAGATAAGCAGGCCACTGAACGCACGACACGGTCATGATTAAAGCAACAGTCCGACGTTTCAGCGTCCCTCTGTGGCGCACGGACGGTTCTCGTTCCCCTGTACAGCATCTGCTTAGTGGATCTTCTACTGTACAAGGGTTAGCGTCCGAATCACTGTCCACGTAACTACACACAGAGAGGCTGCACAGAGTTTGAGGAGGTAGTAAAGGGCTCGGGCTTAAGAACACTGAGGCAGACAGGAGAGCCTGCGACACTCACCAGCATCTTTTGCAGGAAGCGCAGGTAGGACTTCTCCTGCTCCTTCAGGTGAGTGATGAGGTGGGAGAGCCGCTCCACGTTGGCCGGGACATCGTTCTTCTCCAGCAGGTCGTCTCTCATCGAGCTGGCCTTGCTGATGTACTCCCGGATTTGCACCAGCTTGCTAACCACCTGCAGGCAGAGACACTGAGAGTGAGCAGCCTACATAGGCATGAGAGAGCGAGAGAGAAAGGGAGAGAGAGAGAGAGAGAGAGAGAGAGAGAGAGAGAGGCTGCTCTCCACGCGGACGGTGGCGTATTTTTAAACTGGCCTAAATTCAGACTGCTCCTATCGCCAAGATCCCTCTCACATCTGTGCTCCACTTTCAGCCCAGATCAAACCTCTTTCTGACACTCTCACTCGCTGTCTGTCTCTCTCTCTGTCTCACTCAGCCAGTCTTCAACTGTGTCTCTCACTGTCTCACTCACTCACTCACTCTCTGTCTCTCTCTCTCTCACTCACTCAGCCTGTCTTCGACTGTGTCTCTCACTGTCTCACTCACTCTCTGTCTGTCTCTCTCTCACTCAGCCAGTCTTCGACTGTGTCTCTCACTGTCTCACTCGCTCACTCTCTGTCTGTCTCTCTCTCTCTCTCACTCAGCCAGTCTTCGACTGTGTCTCTCACTGTCTCACTCGCTCACTCTCTGTCTGTCTCTCTCTCTCTCTCTCTCTCTCTCTCTCTCTCTCTCACTCAGCCAGTCTTCGACTGTGTCTCTCACTGTCTCTCTCACTGACTCATTTACAGTCTCTCTATGTCTCTCTCTCCATCCCACTCACTTGCTCTGTCTTTCACTCACTAACTCTCTCACTCATTCTGCCAGTCTCTCTCTCTCTCTCTCTCTCTCTCTCTCACACTCAGTCTCCATCTCTCTCTGTGTCTGCCTGTCTCTCTCACTGACTCATTTACAGTCTCTCTCTGTGTCTCTCACTGTCTCTCTCTCTCGGTCTGCCTTCCACTCACTCTGTCTGTCTCTCTCTCTCTCTCTCAGCCAGTCTCTCTCTGTGTCTCTCACTGTCTCTCTCTCTCTCACTCGGTCTGTCTTCCACTCACTGGGTCTGTCTTCCACTCACTTGCTCTGTCTCTCTCTCTCACTCAGCCAGTCTCTCTCACTGTCTCTCTTTCGGTCTGTCGTCCACTCACTCGATCTGTCGTCCACTCACTCGGTCTGTCTCTCTCCCTCTCACTCACGCCGTCTCTTTTAGTCACTGTCTCCCACTGTCTCTCACAGTCTTTGTTTCCCTCTCTCTCTCTCATCCTCAATCACTCTGTCTCTCTCTCTACCCTTCACTTCGTCTCACACACCCGCAGAGACCCCTGTCCTCTCCTAAACAGACAGATCGTCACAGAGCACATCACAAACTGGTGTTTTTGTCTTGTAGATTTTGAACACTTTCACACAGAGGCATCAAAGTTAACAGGGCCAACAACGGAAACTTGGGAATTCCAGATCAGATTTTTTTACTGGTCGATTCAAAGCAGAGGTGCTCAAATGTTTGGGGGCTGAGGTACAACCATCTAAGGATTAGTTTCAGGACTGGATCGGATTCCTCCTTTATTTACTTTCCCTCTGACATCTGATCCGGCACTTCCTGCTAATACTGGCCCCCTAAACCAGGGCCTGGGGGATCACAGATATTGTGCATATTGCGATTCCCGCATTCCTTGAAGCCAATAATAACAACATTAATAATTAAATAATAGTTATTATAAA
>JAMWET010000916.1:62500-64777 GCA_024036415.1 Prochilodus magdalenae
AATACAGGTTAAACCAAGAGATCCTGAACAAGGCATCACCAGGATCAATACCTGATCAATTTAGACTGATATGATCAATATTTATTGAGCTACACATACAGAAGTCTGTCTCTCAGTATGGCGTCGGGCCGCCGTGTTTGCTAACCCCACACGCCAGACGTCTCGGTATGGAGCTGTAGAGGTTCCTAATGGAGTCCTGGGATAATCCATCCCATGCAGCTTGAACATCCTCACAGATGGTGCGGTAGGGGTGGAGGTGGAGGGACACCAGGCCTTCCACAAACCGTCCATCTTGGTGCTGACCACGGTGCTTCCACACACGGGTTCGTTGGGCGTCTCCACCAAGACTAAAGCGGGACTCGTCACTGAAGATGACCCGCTGCCATTCTGAGTCACTCCATGACAGTCTGGTACGACACCACTGCAGTCTTTGGTGACGGTGATGTGGTGTTAAGGACAGTCGTGGTAACGGTCTGTATGTGGTGCAGCCGTCTGCCGATGGTGCCGCACTAACAGGACGACTCAGTCAGGTACAGCGTTGGGCCCGTCTCGGATCAAACCACACGGATATCAGGAATAGACAGCAGGTACTAGTCACTCTGTGTCCGATGCTGCTGTTTGCTGTGGGCAGTGTGTTTCCTTCCTCTCTAAAGAAAACCCAGGCTTTCATCCTTTCACCCACTGTCACTCTTTCCTGAGCTTGCTCAGGGATTGGACAAGGCTAGAGTATGTATACCGAAGGTTAACCGCGTTTGTAACAGAGTTTATCCACTGGCTTTGTGAGGCTGAAACTCAGTCAGTAGCGTCTCTCTGTTGAGCTTCCTTTGTGCTGAACTTGTTTTGATCTAAACCTGGATTCACAATGTCCCCGGGCCGGACTGATATAGCAGCTGATGAGGCACCGCTGTCCTGCTCCAGGGTGAGGCTCAGTATGAGTCATAAACGACTCAAGGCTGTGGTGGAGACTCTGCTGTGTTTTCAGCTCACTTGTTTATCCTTGCAGACTGATAAACCTCATCTGCTGTTACTGTTTTAGGGATGCACCAACGTGTGGACTGTTGGGTTTGACCTTGTGAGACGTAAAGCTGTACCTGGCCGACCCAACAGCACGACTGCTGCAGTGGTGTCCTCCATGAGCCATTCTGTTAGTGCAGCACCATCGGCAGACGGCTGCACCACGCAGGACTACCTGCACACAGACCGTTACCACGACTGTCCTTAACACCACGTCACCGTCACCAAAGACTGCAGTGGTGCCGTACCAGACTGTCATGGAGTGACTCAGAATGGCAGCGGGTCATCTTCAGTGACGAGTCCCGCTTTAGTCTTGGTGGAGACGCCCAACGAATCCGTGTGTGGAGGCACCGTGGTCAGCACCGTGGTCATCACGTCCAGAAGACCTGGTGTCACTCTCTGCACCATGGCAGGAACTGTGTGAGGATGTCCACGCTGCCATGGATTTATCACAGGACACCATCAGGAACCTCTACAGCTCCATACCGAGACGTCTGGCGTGTTGGGTTAGCGAACACGGCGACCCGACGCCATACTGAGAGACAGACTTCTGTATGTGTAGCTCAATAAATATTGATCATGTCAGTCTAAATTGATCACCAGTTATTGATCCTGGTCACCTTTATCTTCCTTCACAACACCACCGCACTCCCACACCTCCTTCTGGGTGTAGGCTGTTTGGGGGACACCTTGCCACCAAACCATCCTCAAACCCAGTAAGACTTTCTGTGGAGGGAGCTTTAACAGAAACAGGTGGACGTCTGGTTCCATTCACCACCACTGTAAACACTTCGGTGTCCGTTCAGTCAAAGGTCGGTGGAGTTCCCCTTTAAAGAAGAGCGAGCCCTTAGCCCCCCTCGCGGTCCCTGCGTCACTATGGTAACCAGTTCGGCCTGAGGAAAGTTAGCAACATTAGCCACTACGCTAACTGGGTTTTAACCACCTTAAAAGCACTATTAGCTAATATTAATAACATTAATATTCATATCCGACTCTAATAAAGCTGTTAGACCTTATTCCGCAGGGGAAGGTCAAAATATTCCCCTCAGAAAATAACAGCTTAGCATAGCTAGCCTAGCCGAGCTAACGAACTTCTGTGAGGCCGGTTAGCCGGTATTCAACAAACACGTCCATTAAAAACATGACGTACCGCTGCTGGTGGTTTATTAGCCGAGCTTTCTGTGGGGGGCGGGGGGCGGGTGGATTTTTATAAATGTTCAGGATTGAGAGAATCGGGTCGCGGTCATGACTGCGGGGGTGGGG
>JAMWET010000917.1:0-50000 GCA_024036415.1 Prochilodus magdalenae
TTTAAGTAGTACACCAACACCAACATCTGTTTAACCGGCTGACCTGAAACACCAGGTACAGAACTGTACAGCTGTTCTTCTGAAACTCCTGAAGAGAGAAAATGAGGAGAGTTTAATTCACCCTGAGCACACAGAGGAGTATAAAGGCCGTACCTGATGATCTCCTCTGGTACACATATACGGAGATAAAGATGGAGATGATGGTAACAACAGCAACAGGAACAACAATGGAAACCACGACCCCTGTAGAATCCTGTGCACTGTGTTCTCCTAACGGGGGAGAAAGTTAATCTTAGAACAGAAGAACAGCAGGATTTATATAACAGGGTGTGTTGGTGTCAGTGTTGGTGTTGGTGTCAGTGTTTGTGTTGGTGTCAGTGTTTGTGTTGGTGTCAGTGTTGGTGTTTATGTCAGTGTTGGTGTCTGTATGTATCTGTGTGCACACCTTCACCTCCATCAGTACAGGATCGTTTAAGTTCTCCCATCTCCAAAGTTTTGTTTTTCCAGCTCACTGGGTTACTATGGTTACAGATGATGGAGCTGCCCCTGACAGACAGGGAAAGGGTGACGCCTCCAGGTGATGTCTCGTTCTTCTCCTCGCAGGTTCCATTATAGCAGCTGGAGTTGATAGAGAGGTCTTGACCTCTACAGGTGAGAGTGATGTTACAGGTGTCATTGCTCAGCTGGTGAGTCAGGACTGGAGCATCCACTGGATCTGAGGTAGGAGATATACAGACCCTGATCACTGTACTGATACTAATCTCACACAAACACCAGACACCAACCAATCAGATACAGAGATTATAAACTGTCTCAGAACCTTATGAAGATCAACACTAATAATAATAATAACAACAATAATAATAATAATAATAATAATAATAATAATAATAATAATAATAATAATAATAGTAATAATAATAATAATAGTAATAATAATATTTCCACAGGACCTTTCAGTAACCCGGAGATGCTCACAGTGGGTAGAACATGAAGGTATAACATTAAGGACACACAGACTAACTACCCTAAAGTTCTGAAGCCCTTTACACAGGATCTGTAAAATGAGGTTCTGTTTGTTCTGGATCCTTCAGATTCACATTATTAATGTTCCCTTCAGTAAAGATAGATCTCAGGGTTCCAGTGGAGTTCTGATTTACACACCAGAGGAGAACTGGAGGCTCGTCTCTGTAGGTGAGCAGTCCAGCATTAGCAGTGTGTATGGTTACTGATATGAGGAGAGCTGCAGGTGATCTCTACACGACTAGATCTGTATCCAGCTGTGTAAAGCAGTCACAGAACACCAACATCTGTTTACATCACACTGAACACACACAGGAAATATAAAGATCCTCCTCCTGTAAGTACATCAGGAGATGGAGATGAGGAGGTGGAGATGAATGAGATGGAGAAGAGGAGATGGAGATGAGGAGATGGAGATGAGGAGGTGGAGATGAGGAGGTGGAGATGAGGAGATGGAGATAAGGAGGTGGAGATGAGGAAATGGAGATGAGATGATGTGGTACTTTAGATTTCAGGTGTGCATCATCACCCTGTGCACCGGGTCCCCCGACCTCCTACAGCAGGCCTATAGTACTGTTAGTAGACGGGTTCTAGCTACACTAAAGAGAGCACATCACTCCTGTTCTAGCTCTTGTTATAGTCTACTAGGTTGGGTCAGGACTACAGATCCTGCCCCTGGACTCCACACTGTAACACTTACCCAACACAGAGAGTCTGTACTTAGCAACAAATGTAACTTTGTGATTGGACGCTCTCGCTTCATACGGTCCACTATCAGTCTTCTGTAGGTTCTTCAGGGTCAGACTGTAGGTTCTATTATTAAACTCCACTTTGTCTCTAGAACCATAATGTTTAGTATTTTTAGTTGAACTATTATATTTTAGAACATTATTAGTTCTGTTAAATATCCAGGTTAAATCATCAAACTCCGGTACAGGTTGCTGAGTGTCCAGCTGAACAGAACCTCCAACCGATCTGAACACATCACTGGACCCTGTAGAGAGAACAAAGACAGATTGTTTGTCCGTGTTGTGGTTCTGGTTGGTTCTGTTTTGTTGGTGAGCTGCTTCTGTATTTTATAATTATAGAAAGTGTTATAATAGAAAGTGTAAATAAAAAAAATCTGGACCTTCCAACTCCTGTTCTAGATACAATAGAGAGAGAACACATCACTCCTGTTCTAGATACAATAGAGAGAGAACACATCACTCCTGTTCTAGATACAATAAAGAGAGAACACATCACTCCTGTTCTCACTACTGTTCTGTTGTGTAGTGCTGTGTAGTGTTGTGTTGTGTAGTGATGTGTAGTGCTGTTGTGTAGTCTTGTTGTGTTGTGTAGTCTTGTTGTGTTGTGTAGTCTTGTTGTGCTGTTGTGTTGTGTAGTCCTGTTGTGTTGTGTAGTGCTGTTGTGTGGTGTAGTGCTGTTGTGTTGTGTAGTGCTGTTGTGTAGTGCTGTTGTGTTGTGTAGTCCTGTTGTGTGGTGTAGTGCTGTTGTGTGGTGTAGTGCTGTTGTGTGGTGTAGTGCTGTTATTCTGTGTTCTGCTGTCGTGTTGTGTACTGCTGTGTAGTGCTGTGTTATGTTGTGTAGTGGTCTGTAGTGTTGTGTAGTGCTGTGTTTTGCTGTTGTGTTGTGTACTGCTGTGTAGTGCTGTGTTATGTTGTGTAGTGCTCTGTAGTGTTGTGTACTGCTGTGTTATGTTGTGTAGTGTTGTTTAGTGCTGTTATTCTGTGTTCTGCTGTGTAGTGAGGTGTAGTCTTTTGTAGTGCTGTTTTTGTAGTATACTGTTGTGTAGTTCTGTGTTTGTAGTGCTGTGTTGTGTAGTGTACTGTTGTGTAGTGCTGTGTTTGTAGTGCTGTGTTGTGTAGTGTACTGTTGTGTGGTGCTGTGTTTGTAGTGTTGTGCTGTGTAGTGTACTGTTGTGCTGTGTAATGTAGTGTAGTGTTGTGCTGTGTTGTGTAGTGTTGTGCTGTGTAGTGTACTGTTGTGCAGTGCTGTGTTGTGTAGTGTACTGTTGTGTGGTGCTGTGTTGTGTAGTGTACTGTTGTGTGGTGCTGTGTTGTGTAGTGTTGTGCTGTGTAGTGTACTGTTGTGTGGTGCTGTGTTGTGTAGTATACTGTTGTGTAGTGCTGTATAGTGTTGTTTTGTGTAGTGTTGTGTTGTGCTGTGTAGTGTACTGTTGTGTAGTGCTGTGTTGTGTAGTGTTGTGCTGTGTAGTGTACTGTTGTGTGGTGCTGTGTTGTGTAGTATACTGTTGTGTAGTGCTGTATAGTGTTGTTTTGTGTAGTGTTGTGTTGTGCTGTGTAGTGTACTGTTGTGTGGTGCTGTGTAGTGTAGTGTTGTGCTGTGTAGTGTAGTGCTGTGTTGTGTAGTGTACTGTTGTGTAGTGCCGTGTTGTGTAGTGCTCTAACTCATAACTCTTTATAACTCTTTTATTAAACATCTTTATTTACTTCCAGTCATTTTATTATACAGCCCCATGTGCTTTTCTCACAATAACAATGATTATTAAATTAACAATGTAGAGATTAAAATATTAATAATTATAAAATTATAGCAGTAACAGACAAAAAGCAAATAAGTGTTGATCTTATATTGACATATGATATTCTGGATGTGAGGCTGATATTAATCTTAGTGTTAATTAAATTACTTGTATAATTATCTTAACATACGCCCCTCTAAATGTCTGTCTGTGCTGAACACCGCTCCTTCTTAAACTCTCCCTGTCCTGTCCTTTATGCTTTCAGCAGTTGAAGGTGGGGGTCTAGGGAGTGTGTTATTTTGAGTTGAGTTATTCAGACGCTTTGATAGATAAGGTTTACAGCAACACATCTAAAGGGTAACCCTGGTGTCCGTCTCTGTTAATGGTATTGGATCATGAAATATTCCTGTGGGTCAGAAGTTCTGCTGTCGGCTAATTATACAGTAGATGAGCCCACCTTCTGAACAGATGGTTCCACCCTATCAGAGGCCTTCTCTGTATCCAAGGACAGAAGAGCTGGATCTGAAGTTCCTTCACCATCATTTAATATGTTGAGTAAGGTTTAAAAGACCTGCGTTCTAGTGAGTAAAGTAGAGTTAGAATGTAAAGTAAAAGATCTGCATCATTTCATCAGTACTGAGCTACTGAGTCTGAACATAAAACCAGTAAATGTCCTGGTCTGTGTTACATTCATGCATTGATTATATGATTTACTTATTTATATAGTGTATATATATAGTTATTATTACTTATTTGTTTATTTATTTACTTATTTATTTCCTTGCTTTTTTATTTTTTTCTGTAATTATTTACTTTATTATTTATTGATTATTTTTTGTTTCTTTAATTATTTTATTATTGTATTAATTATATATATATATATATATATATATATATATATATATATATATATATATATATATATATATATATATATATATATACATATATATATATACTAATAGGCTGGTGTTTTAGCTCCATCTAGTGGTAACTACACATTTCAGTTTCATTCCAAAACAATTGACCATGGGCTGCATACCCTCTCTCATCCAGAGATTTTAGGCTCATATAATCATATAATCCTCCCTAAATTATCAAACATGTGTTCAGTACAGTAACTGAAAACTTCCAGATACGGAATCAATAACACTGAATAAAGAACAGTCCACGGTGGTCTATGTGAGAGACTGGGACTGACCACTACAGCCTATACAGTCCTACATGTGTTGAAAGGTGGTGCACTTTTAGACGGTCCCTTAAACAGTAGCCCACAGCTGCTTTCCTTCAGCAAGGTTCACTGAAGGGTCCGAGGGGTACTTCTGCAGTATCCTTAAACTAACCAACAAACACCACCAGGTCATAACACATTATTGATCTGGGTTTGGAACTTAGAGCATCTATAATCTATAATAGCAGAACACACTGACACACTGTCCACATTAAGACTGGACCATAGGAACGGTTATCCCCTGTGCTCAGAACCGGTCAGCCCTGCAGTGGAGAGGAGACCACTGGGAGCTGAAGCTAGTCTTTCCTAAGGGCCACAGTTACTTCATATAGACAGTCGACAGTCTGTTCTAAACATGTCCCCTCACCACCTACAGGGGTACATTTTCCAGTTTAGAGATTTAGGAAAACCTCCTTTTGATGATGTCATTGGAAGGTGGGAGGAATTTCTGGAATACGTGGCCGTGGCAAATCTAGCAGGAAACCAGACATTTAACCTTACTGAACCATAGGAGTGATTCCCAACAGGACGGTGTATTTGCCCAGTGCATGCTGGGTACTGTAGTGATAGAAGGTTGCTGGGTAACACTAGAAGAAGGGTAACGCAGTGGGATTTGATCACACTGGTGGGGCGGAGGGATGCGGTGGTCTGCTATGGAATAGTACACATCATGAGAAGTGTACAGTCTAGTTCTCCTCCCCCCCTTTCACTGAACACAGTAAACTGGCCAGGACTAATCCAGTGTCTGTTCTGGAGCTACGAGGATCCTGTCCTATCTACTTAATTAAAGTACAGTTCATTTTGTGGTCGGTTCTAAAAATAGCAGCTAACAGCACCAAAACGAGTTAGATCCAAGGGCTACAGGGAATACATTTTTTTTTGACACGGAAACAGGACAAATCAGATGAAAAACATAAACAGCATCTGATACTGGGTCACACACACGACAAAAACAACTAAATAATAGGGACCAAATAAAAGGACCAACTCAGATCATAAGAATTTCCTATATTTTCATTTTACCCCGCCCCCCCCCATACCCCACTCCCCTCTCCACCCCTCCACCACTCTATCCCCTATTAACTCCCACTACCTCATTACCCACTACCCCCCTTCTACTCCCCACCTCCACATTGATCCTAATGGCACCTGTCCAGTATCCCAGGTTCTGGGGTGAAAAAATTAAATAAATAAATAATAAATCAAATAAACTAAAAGCAAAGAAAAAATAAATAGGAAAATAAATTAATAATAATAAGAATTATTTTTATTATTATTATTATTATTATTATTATATATTTTAAATAATAAAATAAATTAAAGTAGTCGAGCCAGAACTTGCGTAAGGCGGGACAAAAAAAAGAACATGCGACTTAGATTACACGGTGAGGTATGACATTTATCTGGTATGACATTTAACTGAGATTAAGAGCGGTGATCTCGGTGCAGCACTTTAAACTGAATCATTTGTGATCTTACACAAGGTTCACATACCCACACATACGCGCACCTTGGCACTTACTCTATTCCACCATTGCTCTGTAGAGACAACGCCCAACTCGTGTACAAGCTGACAGAAGAGAAGGGGGGGGGGGAGAAAAAAAAAATCCCACACAGACATTTACTCTCCCAACAATAACCCCAACACTGCCCTCCAAACCCAACGTGAGGGCTAGTTTAATAGCTCAAATCTCCTTCGTTAAAAGTGCCACTTTAGCCTGCAAAGGCGAGGCCATCTCACGGAGAGCAGGCCGTATGAGTGGCTGCAAGGGACCGGGAGCTTTGGTAGCTGTAGCGGCCTTTAGAGGCCTAGTGACTACCATCAGACGCATCTAAACGTTCACCAAGCACTCAGACACAATGACAGAACGGCAAAAGTATAAACGTGCATCAAAACATCAAAACGAAACTCCCAAACACACAACCACTGCTGCGTCACCCCGGAAGCCACATGACATACATTGTTTCTGAGGTGCCAAAAAATAAGCCTTTCTAGAGCACACAGTAAAACAGACTTAACCCTTAAAATACAGACCCCTGAGACAGCAGCCCATAGTAACAGACAGTAGACCAGTAGTAACTATAGAGACACATGTAGGAGCGGGACACGACACACCGGACCTGAGCACGAGTATTTAGAGTACGTCTTCCACTATACAGCCACCAGTAACCAGCAAACTGGTCACTACACCAGTCTGAGAATCTTAAGACCTGACCAGATCATACAGCCTACATACCAGACTGTTAGAACAAGCGCCCGATACATTTAAGGAAATGGGGGAAACATGGCGGAACAGCCAAACAGTAAATGCTGTGTGTTCCAGAAGCTGCTGCCGATCTCGAGAACTCCCATATACACTCTAATATATGCAATTAATTTACATTTATTTAATTTTCATCACTATTTCTTTAACACACATCGTATTATCTTCATAATGAACTGTTTAACTGAACCTCTAAGACGTATGACTTTACCAGTAGCGGGTTACGGGATGGTGATTCATCTCTGGTGTGAAGATGATGGAGATGGTAACTGAATTTAATCCAGCTGAATTTCTATAATCTAATGAAGGTAACAGCAGTAATGAAGTTTAGAAGGTTTCTGTTTTACCTGAGATCGAGACCAGAGAGAAGAGAGCAGCTACAGTCACAACCTTCGCCATCGCAACTGTGTGAGAGGATGCTTCTAAACCACGGAAGTGTAATGAGGTAAGCAACAACAGCCTCATATTTAAATCCAAATGAAATATACATGAGCATGAAAAAAAACGAGTAAGGTGGGAGGAATTTCTGGATTACGTGGCCGGGGGAAATCCAGCAGGAAACCAGACAGTTAACATTACTGAATCATAGGAGTGATTCCCAACAGGATGGTGTATTTGCTCAGTGCATGCTGGGTACTGTAGCGATAGAAGGTTGTTGGGTAACACTAGAAGAAGGGTAACGCAGTGTGGTTTCGATCACACTGGTGGGGCGGAGGAAGTAACAGTGTACAGTCTAGTTCTCCTCCCCGCCTTTCACTGAACACAGTAAACTGGCCAGGACTAATCCAGTGTCTGTTCTGGAGCTACGAGGATCCTGTCCTATCTACTTAATTAAAGTACGGTTCATTTTCTAGTCGGTTCTAAAAATAGCAGCTAACTGCACCAAAACGAGTTAGATCCAAGGGCTACAGGAAATACATTTTTTTTTTTTTTTTTACACGGAAACAGGACAAATCAGATGAAAAACATAAACATCATCTGATACTGGGTCACACACACGACAAAAACAACTAATAAAAGGACCAACTCAGATCATAAGAATTTCCTATACTTTTCATTTTACCTATTCCACCATTGCTCTGTAGGGACAACGCCCAACTCGTGTACAAGCTGACCGAAGAGAAGGGGGGGGGAATTCCCACACAGACATTTACTCTCCCAACAATAACCCCAACACTGCCCTCCAAACCCAACGTGAGGGCTAGTTTAATAGCTCAAATCTCCTTCGTTAAAAGTGCCACTTTAGCCTGCAAAGGCGAGGCGATCTCACGGAGAGCAGGCCGTATGTCAGGACCGGGAGCTTTGGTAGCTTTAACGGCATTTGGAGGCCTAGTGACTACCATCAGATGCGTCTAAAACGTTCACTAAGCACTCAGACACAATGACAGAACGGCAAAAAAGTATTAACGTGCATCAAAACATCAAAACGAAACTCCCAAACACACGACTAAGCAATGCTGGTCACCCCGGAAGCCACACGACATACATTGTTTCTGAGGTGCCAAAAAATAAGCCTTTCTAGAGCACACAGTAAAACAGACCTAAACTTTAAAATACAGACCCCTGAGACAGCAGCCCATACTAACAGACAGTAGACCAGTAGTAACTATAGAGACACATGTAGGAGCGGGACCCGACACACCGGACCTGAGCACGAGTATTTAGAGTACGTCTTCCACTATACAGTCACCAGTAACCAGCAAACTGGTCACTACACCAGTCTGAGAATCTTAAGACCTGACCAGATCATACAGCCTACATACCAGACTGTTAGAACAAGCGCCTGATACATTTAAGGAAATGGGGGAAACATGGCGGAACAGCCAAACAGTAAACGCTACGTGTTCCAGAAGCTGCTGCCGATCTCGAGAACTCCCATATACACTCTAATATATGCAATTAATTTACATTTATTTAATTTTCATTACCATTTCTTTAACACACATCGTATTTTAAATGACTTAAAGATCACTAGTTTAGTAAGTGTTCTGTTTTTAAGTGTTTCAACAGAAATTCTGGTGTAAACAGATCAGAACAAAAAACCTTCTCCAAAAACCTTTACCAAAATCCCATCTCCATCTGGTGGATTAAACCCTGTAGAGTAATCGTGTGGCTACGTCCTACTGTCTTCATAACTAACTGTTTAATTGAACCTCTAAGACTTTACCAGTAGCGGGTTACGGGATGGTGATTTATCTCTCATGTGAAGATGTTGGAGATGGTAACTGAATTTAATCCAGCTGAATTTCTATAATCTAATGAAGGTAACAGCAGTAATGAAGTTTAGAAGGTTTGTGTTGTACCTGAGATCGAGACCAGAGAGAAGAGAGCAGCTACAGTCACAACCTTCGCCATCGCAACTGTCCGTGTGAGAGGATGCTTCTAAACCACGGAAGTGTAATGATGTAAGCAACAACAGCGTCATATTTAACTCCAAATGAAACATACATGAGCATGAAAAAAAATGAGTAACTGAATTTACACGTGCAGTTTCTAGTACACATGCTGAGCAATTCAAGGTTTGTGGTGAACAGCTCCTCTTCCTTTTTCTCTGTTTCGGTTTCGAACTTCACCAAACTCTTTGATTCTGATCTGGAAGGGTGTTTAAAAGCGCACATGCGCACACACCAACACATGCACACACACACACACCAACACATACACACACCAACACATGCACACTCACACACACACCCCAACACATGCACACACACACCAACACATGCACACACACACACACACACCAACACATGCACACACATACACACATACACACACACACACACACACACACACACACACACATACACACACCAACACATGCACACTCACACACACACACCAACACATGCACACGCACACACACACACGCACTCACACTCACACACGCACATGCACACACCAACACATGCACATGCACACTCACACACACACATGCACATGCACACACACACACACCAACACATGCACATGCACACACACATGCACACTCACACACATACACACACACCAACACATGCACACGCACACACACACACCAACACATGCACACGCACACACACACACACACACACCAACACATGCACATGCACACACATACACATACACACACACACACACCAACACAGGCACATGCACACTCACACACACACCAACACATGCACACACATACACATACACATGCGCACACTCACACACACACACACACACCAACACATGCACATGCACACTCACACACATACACGCACACGCGCACACACACACACACACGCACACACACACACACCAACACATGCACATGCACACTCACACACCAACACATGCACACATACACATACACACACACCAACACATGCACACTCACACACACACACACACACACACACACACACACCAACACATGCACACACACACACACATACACACACATACACCAACACATGCACACACACATGCACACACACACACCCACACATGCACACGCACACACACACCAACACATGCACACGCACACACACACCCCAACACATGCACATGCACACACACACACGCACACACACCCCAACACATGCACATGCACACTCACACACACACATACCAACACATGCACATGCACACACACATGCACATGCACACTCACACACATACACACACACCAACACATGCACACGCACACACACACACACACACACACCAACACATGCACATGCACACACATACACATACACACACACACACACCAACACAGGCACATGCACACTCACACACACACCAACACATGCACACACATACACATACACATGCGCACACTCACACACACACACACACACACCAACACATGCACATGCACACTCACACACATACACGCGCACACACACACACACACCAACACATGCACATGCACACTCACACACACACACGCACACACATACACATACACACACACCAACACATGCACACTCACACACACCAACACATGCACACACACACACATACACATACACACACCAACACATGCACACACACATGCACAAGCACAGACACATGCACACACACACCAACACATGCACATGCACACGCACACACACACCCCAACACATGCACACACACACACACGCACACACACCCCAACACATGCAGATGCACACACACATGCACACGCACACATACACACACACCAACACATGCACACACCAACACATGCACACGCACACACACATGCACACACGCGCGCACACACACCAACACGCGCACACACACACCAACACAGGCACACACGCACACACACCAACACATGCACACACACACTCACACACATGCACACGCGCATAGACACGCACATACACACACACTCACACTCACGCACTTGCACACACACACATATTTGGATACAGCAAATATTGTCTCTTCCATTTATTTTCAAAGTGGTTCATTCTCTTCAGCTCTACTCTCGTGCTAGTATTGTCTGTCCTGGCTCAGTTGCTGTGTACTCAGTAAATAAGCTCTTTCTCTGTAAGTGTCCCATGACTCCTGTCTGACAGGAAGGATGTGGTGCCGAATGGTAAAGTCCTAAAGAACTGAAGAAACCCTCTAGAACAAGCAGACACATTTCAATCATAGTGCAAGCCTTAGACATACATACATATATATATATATATATATATATATATATATATATATATATATATATATATATATATATATATATAAATACATTTTCATTGTTATATTGTAAATATACATGACCAATCAAAATGGCTGAAAATTATACAGAACAATATATGTGTATATATATATATATATATATACACACATAATATATTGTTCTGTATAATTTTGATTGGTCATGTATATTTACCATATAACGATGATATAGTGTAAATGCCAGCTGGTGCTTTAAATGAAGTAAATTTGTTTTTAAATTATTTTAAGTCATAATTTATAATAATAGAATTCTAATTTACTAAGTAATAACTAATAATGTGATATATAATGTAATAATTTAATGAAGTAAATAATAAAAAAAATTTAAACATGCACAGGGATAATATGACAAATTATATGGCCCTAACGTTCCCCATTATATGGTTCTAACGTTCTGAGGTTCTTCTTTAGGGCAGCAGGTTGTGTATCTGTTACTGTGTGTGTATGTGCTGGTTTATAAAGAATAAGAGCTGATATATAATGATTACACTTTTATTTCTCTAATAAATATTAAACACAGACTGGCTTAGTGAGGATTTTCAGATTTTTTTCAGTGGAACATTATTAACTCCACTTCCTGTAGAAGACCGTCTGCAGGTTTACCCACAAACCCATAACAAACCACAGGGGGAAATCTGGCCCATACCAACTTACTGTATCAGTTTGTTTCACTTATTTAATAATAATTTGTGGGTTTATTTTGGTATGTATATTGTGTAGTTATACGTATATAGATGCATGTAGGTCTGGAGGTGAGAGTTCTGCATGTGCCAACCACACGTATCTCTGACACCCACACTGTGGTCACCTGGGTGTTTTTCTATCAGCAGGTGGTCGTGTGTGGACTGCTGTCAGTGTTGAGTTGTTCAGTAAAGTGTTGGGAAGGCGTGTTGGGTCATGTCCTGCAGGACCTTGCCTGGTGTTTGTGCTGGTGTTAATGTACATAGTGGATATACTGTGGAATTTAATATTTAGATATTCAGATTTCTAGTGTTCAGGTTTCTTCAGTGTTGATGGTACATACACTCCACACCTCTCTGACAGTGTGAAGTGTGAGGGTTCAGTCTCTACAGCGATACACTCTTTAAACGTAGTGTACATTCAGGTTTATTCTGGCTTCTAGTTTCATTTAAAGCTCGTTTTGTGCTTCTATAAATATTATATAAAATCAAACCAGCTAATTCAGTCAGAAATCTCACTGCCCCAGTAAACAGAAGGACACTGTGATGATAGTCGTATACAAATGTGTTTAGGTGCCACATGTCAAATAACAATTGGAAATAAAGTACACATCATCTACAGAGAACTTGCTACATCACTGTAATGTTTATTTGTTACATTTATAAAGACAATTTCAAAAATAAAACAAATTTAAATGGCAGCAAAAATAATGAGGGTGATTAACAACATATATATAAATCAAACACTCACCCACACTAATTCCTGTACCTGTGACTAATGTCTGTCTCAGAACGAGACGGAGATATCTTACCAAAATCATTGAGCTACACCTGAAGCTGGGGGACAGACACTGTCGTAAACTGCTCCCTTCTAGCCTCTGTCCATATTTCCCTCGCTCCATCATGTAGACTCAGAAAACATTACTCCAATCCGGACAAGACAAATTTTGAATAAAGTCATATTAAATTATGAGTCCAGTAGAGCACAGCACGTACACATACAGCACATCTATTCACATCTATATTACCATGTACCTACATCTGTCCCTGTGCACTAACAGACTAAATTCAGTGTAAAATAGATATTAGATATATTAGATATTAGAAAATATAGATATTAAAAAGTTAAAATATAGAGTGTATTTTAATTTTTGTACAACCTGGTCATATCCTGATGATGACCCAAAACATATTCATACACCCCTAGTTTAATCATTATGAGATTACTTAAGTTACAGTACATGTACACCTGCTATCTAAAATATAGTAGCATCCTCTTAGAGAGGATTTAGTTTAGATTAGTTAGAGGAGGAGTTAGAGGAGGAGTTAGAGGAGCTGTAAACCCCTAGTGATAGGGATAGTTTGAGTATGTTTACTTCAGTAGAATTCCTCAGTATGTGGTTTCGGAGTTCTTCAAAAGGAAACACAAGATATTTATCTGTGGGCATACAGCGACACCCGCTGGTTAAAATATGTGCTGCAGTTTTCATTAAGGAGCAATATTTGGCAGTCTGGTTTTGACGCTGAAAGAATATGGTAGGTTCAAATGTCTTAGTAAGACCTCACCGCTCCCCTCCCCCGTACCAGTGTTCTCCTAATGAGAGGCTACATGGTGTTTATAGTACAGTGATACTGGGATTCACGCTAATGATGGACTATAAAGTGCTTGTGTGTGTAAAGTCTGAGGTTTACACCAACACTACTCAGTACCTCTGGTTCTCATAACAGAATATTAAATACGCCTGCTGCTGCCTTGCTCCTGTAACTCCTGTAGATGCAGGTCTGTTATCATAGTCAGTTTTTTTTCCTTCAGCTAAACACAAATAGCTGGGAGAAATTAAAACTGCACACCAAGCAAGTCCGGGTCTCAGGAGGTTAAGTTGATGTTCGAGCAGCTTCTGAAGGTACCCTGAGACCTGCTTATGTAGCACTCCCACCACTCAGCCCCATACTTTAATGTACAGCAACTGAGAGGTGGAGGTGGCTGAGAGGTGGAGGTGTGTGTCAGCATTCACAACAGACAAGGAAGTGTTAAATGACTGTTGGCTGTACTGTGACAAAACTAAAACATTTCAGTTAGGCTTCAACAAGTGCCAGCAGGTTCTGGATCGTCCCTTTAAGTTTGGTGGAGCTTAGTGTGATTAATGCTATGCCCGCTTATTTTAGGCCTAGTTAAAATTAGAGTTGGAACTGTGCCATTTCTTTTTAGGACGTATTACCTACTTTGTGATTAAATAGTTAAAGTGTTGTTCAGTGGTTTATGGGTTAAGCTTATTTAATTGTATTCTATTTGTTTAATTGTGTTATAAAGCTTTATTTAACTCCACTTGGCTCAATTATTGTACCTTAGTTTAGATTTCATACCTGTCTATTATTATTTTCAGTAAATGCCAAAACAAATAGAATAAATCAAAAACCAAAATGATAACGTGCAAATTAAACCATGAAAAAACAAATGTGGTTTCTCAGTCTCCGCCCTCCCACATAACTGGGTTCTATTGGCTGGCTCGCCATGTCGCAGCGGGATTCCACAATGAGTAAAGATCTGTTCTCCAGGACTTATCGTGCTCTCTCTCAAAAAAACTAGACCCCTGGGACGAATGATAATGCTATTCTTTGGCCCTTTTCTCTCAATAGCTTGTAGAACTGGCAGCAGCAAATTTCTCCTTTATGTGCAAAGCTGTCAGTCAATCAATCAAACAATCAATCAATATTCGTATAGTGCTTTTTACAACCAATGTTGTCTCAAAGGAGCTTCACAGAAAATCAGTTTGTTATAAAGGAAAAGAAAAACATGTAGTTAATGTAGCAACGAAGTCGGGGGCATAATCTTTACCACCCAACTGAAGTACCAGTTGTAGTTTGGGGGATTTCTGTTAGATGGCGGAGCAATCACTGGAGCAGGGAGGAGGAGGAGCTTCACAGGTCATACGGTTCCATACAGCTGGTCATGAAGTAGCAGCATGAAGGGTGTCAGTTCACAGATGACATCTATATGATTAAAAGAACACACAGAAGTATGAACTGACACTGATCCGAGTTTACAGTCCCATAATGATGTCTTCACTCTATAAAACACGCATGTTTCTCAGCCAATAAAAGCATCATTAAGACCCGTACGGAAAACCCTGAATCTGATTACACTCACCTGCTCCTCATTTCCCCTGTCTGCATGTAACCCCCTCAGTCGCACACGCTGCGAAGTATTACTAAACTCTGCCGAGCATGTCTCACCTGTTTATCTCCACCTGGTCTCTCTGGTCTTGACTCTGTTATCTGACTCTCAGTCTCTCGGACCCTCCCCTTTAGGTTCAGTTTGCTGGTTTGTTTATATTCTGGTTTTTACTTTTGTTTATTGGTTTACTCTCTGGGTTCTTCTCTGGTTTTGTTTGCTGGTTTATTCTGACTCTCTGGTTCTCAAACCCTGTCTGTCTCCCTGTTTATGCCTCTGCCTCGCCCTTTGGTGATGTTTGTCTTGTTGTGGCTGTCAAATAAAAACCCTTTGACTTTCAGCACGAGGCAAATCGAACTGAGTTTGTTGATTCTGAGACTGACGAGATTCGAAACAAGACAGTCCACCTCCATAAGGAAACTGGGACTCTGAATAACTGCCTGGGAGAGCTGGTCCTCACTAACACTGTCCCCTTCAGATAAACAGGTTTACAGAATTCATCTCTGAGAAAGTCAAGCTCCACTCCTGCTTCAGATCTGAAACACTGACCGGAGGTGTGGCTGGTAGGCTGTGTTAGTGGTAGGAGAGGTGATTGTATCTTTACTGCTTTGATGAGGATGCTGTGCTGTGGCGTTAGGAAGCAGAATGATAAGTTGTTCTCGTAGGAAGTTAAGCTTTATTAAACAACTGTAGGCGGTCACAGCCATAACCCACCATAAACAAGGTCTGCGCAGAGCAATGGTAGACGCTCAGATACTGATATATATTATATTTAGATATTAATATTTAGATATTAATAATCACCTATTAAATATGATTCACACTTATTTAATTATTTAGTTTTAGAGCCTAAATAATAAAGGTGGTCTCTGATTTTTGCTCAGTCCTCTGCAGGACCCAGTGCTAAATGTGAATTCAGAAATGAAAGTTCAGTAACGAGATAGCGGTGTTAGTAAACAGCAGAACCTACACAGATTTAACTCTACTCTGGATCAACAAATTCATAACACGGAGAGTCAGAATGGCTGAACTCAGCACGAGCTCTGAGAGCTGAAGCATGTTCTGAACAGAATTATCATTAGAACATTGTTCTCTATTAATCAGAGTTGAATTTAAACAATTCCACTTTATGAATGCTGGTTCTTCTCACCTCGTCCAGCTGGACTCTCCATTACGTGTAGGTTGTGGTGTGAAAATGTGAAAGTCATTTATATCCTACACTGTGTTCCTGTTACCGTCTCTAGAGGATCTGGGACGGAGTAACAGTATAAACCTTTAGTAGATTCATTAAAATAAGAATGATTTAAATCTTACCTCCACTGCTGCATAGCCAGGGCCCTCAGGTGGTGGGTTACCTGTACAAGTTAAATGGGAAATGAAATATGAACCTTTATTGAACAGTACCTGTAGACACAGTCCCTAATATCCACATCTGCTGTGGTCGTTTATACTGGTGTACAGATGGTGTTACATGCTAAGTAGGTTATGAGGCGCCAACAGACACTTCACACATAGTACAATGAAGGAGTGAGGGACGGCCCCTAACCCCTCTAACCATCAGCCCATATTCTATAGTCTCAATTAAGAAAATTACATAAACATGTGAAATATGTACATTATGTAAATATATGTATTCAGGTTTTACAGTACAGCTGTGGGGAACACCTCTGCGCTGAGGTTTAATCCTCACCTGGGAAAAGAGTCTACTCTGTAAAACTTCAGCCTAGAAATATCACTTCAGCTGTTATGATAATCATAATTCTTATTACTGAGTATATAACAGTAAACACTACATATATATAGTATTATAGTATATTTTATATTTATATAGTTTTATTAAGAATATTTACAGAATAATTTCCTGAATGAATGTACAGTAAATGTATTTAGATGATGTTACACTGTTATGTATTATAGAATACATCACTGAATAAATTTAGGACTGTGTATTCAGTATTCAGCCTTCTCTACTTTTTCTGCTCTACCATCCTGAACCTACAACACACGAAATAGAAAATATTTTGCAATATTTTTTACTGAAAACATCAACTACATAGTACCAACTGGTTTGATGTAAATAAAATAATTTTGTTAATAATTATCACAACAGGAATATTTGTTGTTTGTTTAAATTTAGCTGTGTGTTTAATCGTGTATATTGTAGAGAATTTGCATAGTTAAATAAAACACTGATGGTTAACGGCTCGAATTAGTACGGCCATGGCCCACTGGTGTAAATCTACTAGGCTCGTTAGTTGAGTTACTGGACCGGTTAAACCTTCTTGTGGGCTGTGGAGGTGTTTTTTGGTCAGATGTGTGACCCACCAGTTTGGCAGCCTCCTGCAGCCCCGTGTAGACTAACAGGGTCAGCTTCACTTTTCTTTACTGAATAAGTAGTACATAACACCAACATCTGTTTAACCGGCTGACCTGAAACACCAGGTACAGAACTGTACAGCTGTTCTTCTGAAACTCCTGAAGAGAGAAAATGAGGAGAGTTTAATTCACCCTGAGCACACAGAGGAGTATAAAGGACGTACCTGCCGATCTCCTCCAGTACATATATACGAGGATAGCAGCAGCAGCAACAAGAAGAAGAAGACAGAGTGAACCCATGACGGGCCCTGTATATTCACCATCCTGTGCACCTTGTCCTCCTAACGGGGTAGAAAAACTGTCAGTCTTAGAACAGAAGAACAGCAGGATTTATATAACAGGGTGTCGGTGTTGGTGTCGGTGTTGGTGTCTGTATGTATCTGTGTACACACCTTCACCTCCATCAGTACAGGATCGTGTAAGTTCTCCCATCTCCAAAAGTTTTGTTTTGTTTCTGATGTTACAGGTGTCATTGCTCAGCTGGTGAGTCAGGACTGGAGCATCCACTGGATCTGAGGTAGACACATACAGACGCTGATCACTGTACTGATACTAATCTCACACAAACACCAGACACCAACCAATCAGATACAGAGATTATAAACTATTATAGCACACAGACTAACTACCCTAAAGTTCTGAAGCCCTTTTCACAGGAGCTGTAAAATGAGGTTCTGTTGGTTCTGGATCCTTCAGATTCACATTATTAATGTTCCCCTCAGGAAAGATAGATCTCAGGGTTCCAGTGGAGTTATGATTTACACAGCAGAGGAGAACTGGAGGCTCGTCTCTGTAGGGGAGCAGTCCAGCATTAACAGTGTCTATGGTTACTGATATGAGGAGAGCTGAAGGTGATCTCTACACGACTAGATCTGTATCCAGCTGTTTAAAGCAGTCACAGAACACCAACATCTGTTTACCTCACACTGAACACACACAGGAAATATAAAGATCCTCCTCCTGTAGGTACACGAGGAGATGGAGATGAGGAGGGGGAGATGAGGAGGTGGAGATGAGGAGATGGAGATAAGGAGGTGGAGATGATAACAGTAACAGTGATGAAACCTCGACAGGTACTTTAGATTTCAGGTGTGCATCATCGCCCTGTGCACCGGGTCCTCCGACCTCCTACAGCAGGTACTGTTAGTAGACGGGTTGAGTCAGGACTACACATCCTGCCCCTGGACTCCACACCGTAAGACTCACCCAACACGTAGAGTCTGTACTCAGCAATAAATGATACTTTATGATTGGACACTCTCGCTTCATACAGTCCACTATCAGTCTTCTGTAGGTTCTTCAGGGTCAGATTGCAGGTTCTATTACTGAACTCCACTCTGTCTTCATAACCAGGATACAGTCTAGTTGTTTTAGACTCAGGAATATATTTAGTTAGTCCGTGTTGTGGTTCTGGTTGGTTCTGGTTTGTTGGTGAGCTGTTTCTGTATTTTGTGGTTCTGTTAATAGAAAGTATAAATAAAAAAAGATCTGGGCCTTCCAACTCCTGTTCTAGATACACTAGAGAGAGCACACCTCAGGGTTAGGAGTAAATTAATATAAATGAGTGTGATGAGTGTGTAAACGGAAGCTTCTTGTTACGTGTTTTGTGTTTATTTTCCTGAAGTTGGTTGATTGTTTTGTGTATCCCCTCACTAGCCCCGGGAAATTATTTATTTATTCATTTACTTATTAATTTCCTTGCTTATGTATTTATTTTCTGTAATTTATTACTTATTCGTTTATTATTTTAATATTTTTTAATTAATAATTTAGTTATTTATTTACTTCTTATTTATGTATGTATTTGTTTATTTGTACTAATTGGCTGGTGTTTTAGCTTCATCTAGTGGTAACTAGACATTTCAGCTTCATGCCAAAAGCTTTGACCATGGGCTGCATACCCTCTCTCATTGAGAGATTTAGCCTCATAATCATATAATCCTCCCTAAATTATCAAACATGTGTTCAGTGCAGTAACACGTCACTTCCAGATACGGAATCAGTATAATCTAGAATAGCAGAACGCACTGACCACATTAACACTGGACCACAGGAACGGTTATCCCCTGTGCTCAGAACCGGTCAGCCCTGCAGTGGAGAGGAGACCACTGGGAGCTGAAGCTAGTCTTTCCTAAGGGCCACAGTTACTACAGATAGACAGTCGCCTGATTGTTTAAGAAATGAAGGTATCTGTATCTGTAAAAGAGGCGTCACGGACCAGAGACCGTACAAACTACACTCTGGAGGACTCAACAGACTTAAACAGGCTCTCAGGTCACAACACTTGATCCTCCTAAGGGTCCTCCTTACTTCAGCTGGTGTCTGGTGACTGAGGGGTACTTCTCTAGGAGGAGGGGTGAGTCTTATGCTGGGCGGGGTATCAGGATCTTCAAAGCGGGCATACAATTTGTCCAGAGCCTCGGGCAGGGAGGGGTCTTTGGAACAGGGGGAGGTGGTATGCAGGGACCAGCATAATGGAAATGTGGTCGGAGAGCCCGAGGTGGGTGTGCCGGACGGCTCTGTACGTGGCTCTAATGGTGGTGTAGACACGGTCGAATGCGTTTCTTCTTGTTGGAATAACTATGTGCTGGTAAAACCTTGGCAATATGTTCATCCGGTTCACGTGGTTAAAACCCCCGCCACTACATAAAACACCTCCGGATGCTTGTCCTGAAGCGAGCTGATGTCATGTAGCTCCGTTGTTAGCATTAGCATAGTTTAGCCGACACTTTACGGTCAGCTGTTCTGTCGCCTCGAAACATAGGGCGTTTACCATCACACAGTTTGTGCACCAACCTCGTTTTTTTTCTGGACAGCTGGTTACGGAAGAGCTGCCGGCCGGCGAGCTAAAAGGCCGAGTCCGGCATGCTGTCATTTAGCCATGTTTCCGCGAGACAAATCACAGCGCAGTTCCTCATCTCCTCAGAAACACTCATCCTCAGCCGCAGAAGGTCCAGAGAGCGGACGTTGGACAGGAAAAGAGATGGAATCGGGGGTCAGCCCGTGTTAGCCTTGAGCCTGGCTAGCAAGGCGCCCCGCTTCCTCCTGCCGTTTGTCCGCTGCACTCTGCCCTGCCACGTCAGCGTTCGGAGAAGTTGTAGTCTGCCCAGCGTAGCTCTGAAACTACTGTCCACAGTTGCTGCTTTTGTGGCAGAGCTGTCCTTTATCTTAAAAAGTTCGGCAAAAGGCGCATGAAGTCGCTATCAGAACCGACGTGAAAATAACCAAAGGCTGGGTTTTTGCTGGGAGCATGAGAAGCTGCTGCACTACAGCGCCGCCATTTTCTGAAATTCTGTTCTGAAAAGATCGGAACAAAAACCGCTCTCCAGAAACCGCTCTCCAACTGGTGGATTAAACCCTGCAGAGTAATCCTGGGGCTACGTCCTACTGTCTTCATAACTAACAGTTTAACTGAACCTCTAAGACGTACCACTTTACCAGCAGCAGGATTACAGGACAGCGATAAATCTCTGATAACAATGAAAATGATAAAGATGGTATCTGAATTTTATCCAGCTGAATTTCTATAATCTAATACAATCTTAACAGCAGTAATGAAGTTTAGAAAGTTTCTGTTTTACCTGAGAACGAGACCAGATAGATGAAAGCAACTACAGCCACAACCTTCGCCATTGCAACTGTCCTGTGTGCGCGCAAGCTTCTAGATCCCGGAAGTTCAATGACGTAAGGAACAATAGCGCCAGATTTAACTCCGTATGTAAGTAACAAACTGTTACCACTGTAAAACCATGAAGATCTACCCATCTGTTTCAGTACATATCCGTATTTAATGCAGAATCCATGATATATAAAATACACACACAGTTAATTAGAAACTCAATTAAAAACGTAATTAGAATATTGGAATGGGATGAATGGAAGACCTGTGTTCCTTCATAACTGGGGTGCACTGTAATGCCATATGGACTCTCTTGTGCTTCTTCAGTGACATACTGGACAGGTAGATGGGTGATAGGATACGTCAGTGACTTTACTACCACCTTAGACTGATGTTTGTTCCTGCGATCTTACATTGCTGTGTGTTGCTAATGCGGAAATCTTTAGGTTGGTGAGACTTTAAAACTTAAACTAAAGCTGGTTATGTTTTCTAACTGTGACCTTGAGTCAGCTTTTTCACTGGCCTTGAGTGTTTATGCCTGAATATTAAAATAACACCTGCCTTGAGAGATGATCAGATTAGGTGTGATGATGTGGTGCTGGCAGGATATTAATTTAAGATAGTGTTAGTATTACTTGTAGCCTATAGACTTGATCTTCTTGATGGTCATAGTTAAGCCAAAAACCTCAGCAGCTCCCATCACTATTCTTAATATAGCATGTAAATAATACAGAAGGAATAAACTAGGAAAAGAAGATGAAGATGCACAAGCAGCACAGAGGCTACAGTATTACAGTTATATGGACACTGGAGTGGTATATAAATACAGATATTAATATAATATTCATATGTACAGAGTGGAGAGAATACAGTGTGGGTTGTATATACTGTGAGAGCACATATGTAAAGGATGATGCAGAGTAAAAATATATATACAGTGAGTGTATATAGAGTATGTTCAGTAACTGTGTAGATATGAACAGTGCAGTATCAGACTGTGCGGTGAATAGTGCATAAAAGCATAAAGTACAGTTCAGTGCAGGTAAAGCAGTGGTGTGGGGTTCAGCAGGGTCACGACCCCAGGAAAGACCTCCTGCTGAGCCTGCTGGTGCGGAAATGGAGATTCCTGTACCCCCTGCCAGATGGGAGGAGGGTAAAATACCTACCTCAGGAAAAGACATTACACAGCCTACAGAAGTTTATACTCTACGTCTCTAAAGGCCAGGAAAACCTGAACCTCAGTCTGCTGAAGGAAACGCAAAACCACATACGCAGGTCTGAAGCTCTGTCTACACCGTAACAGGGAGTTCATTAAATATAATGAATTCAATTTATTATAACTGTAAATTTACACGTGCAGCTTCACAGGGCCTCACACACGCCGGCTGATTCAGGGTTTGTGGTAAAGAGCTCCTCTTCCTTTTGCTCTGTTTCCATTTTGAATTTCTTCACCAAACTTTGTGATTCTTATCTGGAAGGGTGTTTAAAAGCGCTCTTGTTTGTTTGTTTCTTTAACACTTTACTCAGACTCAGCTCCTTACCAACAAACTGAACTATGGTCCCATAAAAACGGGTGTTGGTCCAGTTCTTAATGAAGCCATGCATGCACGTACATTGTAACCTCCCTTATAATGGGGTACACAGAATAATTTTCTCTAAGGGGTAAAACAAACCACAACTTCAAAGATAATTAACAAAATGTATTAGAAATACACACAAAAAAAAATGTATTAAAAGAGAAAAAAAAAAAAAAAAAAAAAAAAAACAGCACCAAACCCAACACCAGTATTTGTACACAGGGTAACTTACAGCCAGTTGGAAGTAATAGTCTTTTGAACCTTGAGTGACTGTAGGTTCTTTCTCCAAGAAGTCTTTAGATTTTAGTAGCTGGTCTTTAAAGATGTGGAAACACAAGCAAGGTGGATAGGAAGGGAAGGGATCTCTGTTCCACTGTTCCTTTATGTCCATACACCCACTTTTCTTGTACCAAAGAAAACTCCTTGTCTAAGACCATAAAACAAGCAAACAAACAAACAACACATACAACACAATTAGCTTCAAATTGGGTGTTAGCATGTTAGCCTAGCATATTAGCATTGCTTTTCTTATTGGCTCAGCACCACAACAGAGCATATTAGCAAAACAAGGCAGCATATAAACATATTAGCATGTTAGCTTACTGACAACAACTAGCAGATTGACCACTTGCCTTGAAATTAAAACACAATCAGCTTAGCATCAAGCACTGACAAAACACTCGTGTAACAGAGTAAGAAAATTAAGCACTTTAATTCTCTAAAAGGACGTTTTAGTGCCCCCTAGTGGCAAGTGGTGAGCTGCAGCTACGCTACGCATGGTCCCTCTGAGCCACCGTCCCTCAGCAGTAGTCGTGATTTCCAGTGCTGCGGTTTGGTGCTCAGCTTCGTGTTTAATGGATAAATAACGGTTAAAAACATGTTTTGAGTTAAAAATACTGCTCTTGCTGAGACTATAAGACATATTTACACGTATTTCTATGTAGAATCCATTGTTTCAGGTCATAGTTAGGAGTTTATGAGCTTCTTCCTCCTTTTGCTGTTGAAAGTTCAGTGAGGCTACCACGAGGCTCCATTCTCCCCTTTAGTTTCTGTAGGTAGGCTAGCGATGTATATGCTAAAGGATTATTTTTCCTTAATGAGAGATATTTTTGCTTGTCTACCCAGCTTGGTGTTAGCTGCAGTCGCCACTCAATTTAGAAGAATAAAAATATACATATTGTCTTCCAGGTATGTTTTTATAGTAATCTGTTAATGCTCAGTTATATTTTAAAGAAGTTTGTGAAAGTGCTCATGTCCATCCACTTTAATGCATTTTATTTTTGTAAAAGTTCATAGTGGTAATGCATGAATAGTATATATGTTAATAATTTCACAGATGTGTTTTATACGTGGAAGTTATTGTTTATAAAGTAGACTGCTGTCTACTGCTGTCAGAGCAGCAACAGTCAGCTACTATATTGTGTTTTGAGTTTTGTATTATGGTTGCGCACTGCAAAGCAATGCATAACTATACTGGTATTCTCCTCTTTTTCTCCCGTTTCATCGCCAACTAACTCGTCCCGCAGTTTTCGAGATACTGACTCCGTTCCAACTCCAGATTGTCCAGTATGATGCGCTGATGTGGGCTTGCACACAGCTTTTCGATCGAATGCACGGATTCCGAGTAGGATGGAATTTTTCCCCTATAGAGAATGAATGAGATCAAAAAACAGGTGCCTATCTAACCCACTTCTGCTCAACATAGAGACACCAAATCGGATACACTGGCTCGGGGCAAAGCCTTCAGTGTTAGATTGACACTCGTTCGTTTCTCTTTTTTTTTGTCGCATCCCTCGTTCCCACCTAAAGCCGTTAGTTTCCTTCACCCGAGAGCCACCAGACCTCACATGCTCACTAAGGACAGGTCCCCAAGCACTAACCCACAGCCATACTGACCCGCACTCCTCTATATGTCGTTAATTCTTCTCTCGTTCCTCCCATAGAGTCCCAGTCATTTTCGGCCAAAACCAAGCAGTGGTGCTTTCGTTCACCAGAGAGCCACCAAACTTCACAAACTCATTAAGAGGAGGTCCCCAAACACTAACCCACACCCAAACTGACCCGCACTCGTTTACTTATCCCTCATTCCTCACTGAGCAAGCTGCGCGACCATCCCACATTTTTTCAGGAAATGCATTTGTCTAGTTATTATTATAGCTCCTGATGAATACAACAATGAATATAAATGAAATAATGAAAATAGGAATATGAAATGGAACCCTCGTCTGTCATTTGGAACTAAAGCGTCCTGTGTAACTTCCCTTATGTGTCAGGGTTTCATTTGACCGATGCACAATTAACATGACACATGCAGCATACATACAGTAACATACTTTTCCAAAACCTGTCAACAAAACTAGACGACGAGGGACGCGTTTGGTTCGGTCTACTGAGTGAATTTACACTTCACTCAATATTTTGATCATGCTCTAGAACAGTTCTGTCCACGAATGTTCCAGGATCAGGAGGAAAGGGAAAAGACATGGGGTCCTTGTCTCTCCTTAAAGTAGTTTCTCTTCCTCTTTTTTTTTTTTTTTTTAGATACTCAAATTTGTTCTGTTCAAAACATCCAAAACCTCAGAACAGTCCAGGTCCTACTGTACAGCAGGATGGGGTTCTGTTAATAGGCCCAAGATCCAGGGTTTGGCTTTACTCTACTTCACTCTCACTGGCTACGGTGCATGATGCACACACAGTTGTACATGGGGAAACCAAGTGTTCAGAGAAGAAAAAAACCCTGACCAAAACCAGCGTATTACATTCAGAAAGGGGGGAAACTGTGGTTCCGTATGTACAGCTGTTTTTTAAAATCTTTTTAGTTCTTTATTTCATCAGAAAATAGGCTGTTTGTGCGAACACTTCTCTCCTCTGCTCAAGCATGTGCTCCGGAACCTTCCACTCACTGCTTGTCATTTTTTTTTTGCCGCAGCAGCAGGATCTCCTTAAAGGGTTAATGCACCTTTGCTATGGTGCATTCAATTGAATGGAAGCTTTTAATATTTTAACCACCTTTATTAATTTTATAGGACTAACATGAACTAGAGTATTAGAGTATTATTTTTATATAATTGTTTTAATATTTTAGAGGTTTTGATCATATGATCATATTTTAGCATGGGCTACATTTACTTTAGTAGAATTCCCAAAATGTGTTTTAAGAGTGCTTTAAAAGGAAACACAATTGAAGCTATATTTCTGTGTGCAAGCAGCGACACCCGTTGGTTAAAATGAGTACTGCGCGAATTCTTATAGAACTGGAACTAATGAGCAAATGTAAAATTATTATTTTTCCCCATATTACACAAACACATTCAGTAAATCATTTTGAATCATCTATATCCTTTTCATCTTTCCTCTATCCCAGTTTCAAGTAGCAGGAGTAGCTTTGGTCACAAAGGTCATGCGGTTCCATCCGATGTGTCCTGAGTCACAGGTTTGCTGGGTTTCCCGACTGTGTCAAACAGTTTCAGGTTTCACATATTGGCTATATGATTAAAAAGACAGAATAAAATATGAGAGAAAATAAAACGTATGTATTAGCATTCATAATCAGAGTTCACAGTTCCATCATGAAATCAGAGTTATCGTTCCATAAAGCACATATCCAGGCTTCTCAACCAACAACAGAATCATAAACAAACGTGCTTCTGGAAGAATGGTCAGAAATTCCCATAAACATTTCTAACCCTGTGGAAAGCCTTCCCAGATGAGCTGGAGCTAGCATAGCTGTAAAGGGTGGAAAATCAATTACACCTTATGAATTAAGAATGGGATATCACCTGAGTTCATGTGCATGTGAAGGCCGGCGAGCGAATACTTTTGGCAGTACAGTGTATGACTGGTCTAAGCTTGTCTATGCTCCCTCACCTTTATCTTGTTATATATTCATATTGAAGTATGGGGAAACAGTCTCATTCAGACCTGGACTCCTTTCTGTATAATCTCAATAACAATAATCACTTTAAAAATATGAAAAATATCTGTGATGGTGGACACAGATTGTGACGTGTGCTGAGCTAAAAGCAAAGCAATGTTTATTAAACAGACTGGTAATACCACACGGCAGCAACGGGATCAAAGTAACTTTAGCCTCCTACTTCAGAGGAATGAGATCATCCTACCACAGGTAAGGGAGATGAAGTGGGATGTGTAAATTTGAATTGTGCTTGAGGTCATCTTCAGCTGTGTTAATAATACTGCACTGTTATATTGAAATAGGCAGTTTGCAGCCTTGAACAACTGCATGTGACCACAGAGGCAATGGCTGCGAGACCCAAGCCTGGTGGAAGACTGTCAGAGTTCCTAGCAGACATGAGGCTGCAGGAAGAGGGTGAAATGGCAGTCTACAAATTCCAGGTATATGTATGGTTCTGTCTCCCATTTAAACAAAGAACAGTCTATTGGTACAAATATTTCTAATATCTAACTCCCAATCTCTATTAATGGTTTATGCAACACACAGACAAAACACTCAAAGGAGAGGCATCAAAGCTGGCAGGAGATGGTGTTGCTGCCACTAAATCTAAAGTAATGGATGCAACAATCAAATCCACTGTAAAACATTTGAAAGCAAGATTCAGTAGCCTCCTAGGCAAGTGCAGTCACCTTTCTTATAAACACATGTAGATGAGAAATATTGTTACTCATTTACTAAAATGTATTTGTTCTTACAATAGGGGAGAGTGCTTCTGAGACACAACCAAGGCTGTCAAATGCTTCAACATTTTCAATCATGATAGCTGGCCAGAGAACCAAGAGGACTTAGTGGACTATGGTGCTGATGACCTTGCATTTCTCTTGGATCACTTCTCCACAGTCCTGAGAAGGTAGCTGGTGGATTACTACAATATAGTGTGCTGGTGGTATGAAATGGTGTAAACACTGAGCTTGCAAAAGAAGAGTTTGTAGGCTTGAAGCTGTTAATTGCCAGGATGTTCAAAGACAAGACCTACCTCAGCCTTCGGGAACTCATGTTGACCAGAGAGCCCTACTGCTTAGAGTACAAGGTCAGTTTTTTGTTTTGTGCTTTCTTAAGATTGTATCAGTTTTGCTATCTAACACACACACACACACACACACACACACACACACTGCTTAAATAAATCTATTGAATGTATTTTCCCCCAGAACATCCTGCACCTTGTACACATTATGCTGGTCCTCCCTGTCTCAACTGCAGTTTGTGAAGGAGGGTTCTCTGCACAGAAGAGGATCAAATCAGACATTAGAGCATCCCTTCATTCAGACACAGTGGAAGATCTGATAAGAACCAGTGTAGAGGGGCCAAGTCTGGAAGATTTTGATGCTAGAGCGAGTGTGGCAGGCTGGTTTAGCCAAGGCCAAAGACCAAGAAGGCCAAACTACAGGAGTTGGCCATCTGAGGGGCATGTGACTGCAATGGAGGGTAGTCCACAAGACATTGAGCCATGAGATGTTCAGTGTAAAGCCCTTAAAACACTTGTACTTTAGATTGTAATTTAGATTTTCTTTTTATTTCATTTATCTTGAGATGTTTTAAGTTTAAATTCAGCTCACTGAAGCACTTTAAGCAACAACACTTTTTCAGTAAGTTACCTTTCTTGTACAATTGTGCTTCAAATAAAGAACTTTGTTGACCACATTGTTAGGTAATCATTTACTAGTCAATATTGCCTATAAGCGATTAAAAAAAATAAATGTGAACTTGTAAAACAGCGGTGTTAAATGTGATGCGGTTGAAAATTTGGGTGCACCTAACTTTTGTGCTGGTGCACCTAAGGAAAAACGTTAGGCGCACCAGTGCAACACGTTAGTCTAGAGCCCTGATTTACCCCTAGCTTTCAATCACCTTGTCGTGACACTCCTTTAATTAACACCATCTAACTTCTGTAAAACTGATTTATCATGGGTAATTAATATCAGGGTATGGTTTAGAGACATGGAGGCTTGTACACGAGACAACTGCACTGGTAAACAAGTCACTGGATGTGACTCAACGGAATCCACAGCTGGTGCTCTCGAAAGACTCACAGGTGGGTCGCCATCTTGGCTCTCTCACTCAGCATCGCAATTTCCGTGAGGCCAAGAGAAAAAGGGGGGTGGTAAAAAAAACCTGACCTGCATTAAACAGCGTCACATTAGAAAAATAATCCCCAAACATCCGAGTTAAAACCCATTTACGGCAGTTACAGCAACACTTCGCCCTTCGGTATTTACCTAACACACATACAATGACTCTGCGTAGCTTCTACATGCTAACAGCAACATGGCGGGTTCGTTACACTAGCTCGCGCCAAGCAAGTAATACCACAAAATATCCAACAAATACAGCACAAACACTCTTTTAAACAGACCAATATGAACTTTAACAACATTTTAACCCTTTTTATCACATAAACTGAACTTTAGTACACAAGCTTAGTTAGCAATAGTTCGTTTTTTATCACTAGAGCTTTTTAAACTCACCAAATCCTCTTTTACAACACCACTCGGTGTCCGGATGACAGACTGAAGTTGTAAGTTTAAGCAACCGTTTTAGCAAATCTTCTCTACTAATACAATCTTATTTTAATCCGTTTTTTCCTCCGTCTCTCTCCCACTGCAGCTCCCGTACTCCATCAGCTTCGCCTACTCCGCTACGTGACTGAAGGTGGGGCTATGCTAATTCGGTGCGGGTAGCTCATTGGTTTAGCGGTTGCATCGAACTCTTAAAGAAACAGTAACTATATTCATACACAAACATAACCGGACATAGAAGAGCTGACCCAGAAGCAGAATCAAACCAGACTAAATTCAAAATAAATATAGATATTACCAAGTTAAAATATAGAGGTGTGTTTTTATTTCTGTACAACACAACCTGATTATATCCTGATGATGAGCCAAGACATTCATATACCGCTAGTTTAATCATTATGAGATTAGCAGCATCCTCTTAGAAGACGAGTTGGAGGAGGAGTTAACCAAGGAGTGACTTGGGAATTCAGTGCTACAAAAAGATTTCTGTTTATCCGACAGAAAACTGTAGAAAGATAATAATGTTCACAGTCACATTAAACATGCATTAAAACGTCCATACCTGCTGATTTCTTCTTGCAAATTTTAAAGTAGATGATGGAGATAACAAGAATGATAATACCCTCAACAGACCATAGCCAGCCTGGGGGGATGGGTTCTTCTAACGGAGGAGTAAAAAATATTATTATAGATCTTATATCAGAGAGACAGAACGGGTCCAGTAACAAGAATGATGTACACACCTTCACCTCCATCAGCACAGAGCGGTTTAAGTTCTCCCATCTCCAGAACATCCTCCTTCCAGCTGACTAGACAGGGAAATGGTGATGCCTCCAGATGATGCCACTTCATTCTCCTCACAGGTCTCGTTATATCAGCTGGAGCTGATGGAGAGGTCATGACCTCGACAGGTGAGAGTGATGTTGCAGGTGTCTCTGATGAGCTAAGGAGTCAGGACTGGAGCAGTAATTACAATTCCAGCACTTTTCACTCACCCAGTATTTAACAAAACATTATAAATTAATTAATTTAATAATATACTTTAACATACATACTTTATTATTAATGTTATTTTTTATTTATTAATATCCTTTAGATTTGCAGTGTACACTGTTTATCCTTCAATAAATCTATATTTCTGCTTTTCAGTGGAAATGGTTTTGAGCAGGACATATTTTTCCCTATACATATTTTTGCTATCCACACTATATTGCCAAAAGTATTCAGTCCCATACCAAATAATTGAATTTCGGTGTTCCAGTCACTTCCACGTCCACAGGTGTATAAAACCCGAGCACCTAGACATGCAGACTGCTCCTACAGACACTAGTGAGAGAATGGGTCGCTCTCAGGAGTTTAGGGAATTCCAGCGTGGAGTACCGATTTTGGACCATTCCATGAATCGTTCCACATCAGATTAAACCCTATGAATTAAGTAAGGAATGTCACTTGAGGGATGTCACAACAGGGAGAAACACTCAGCAGGCACAGAGTGGCTGGAAAACTGGACGGGATTGGAGGATTGTGAACATGTGATGGTGATGTCATTGGGTGGTGGGTTATGGGAAATGGAGTTCGGGAGATCGGAGGTGAGAGGAGAACCAGCAGGCATGACACCTTTTATAATAATTAACTTAAATACTTAAATAAAAACTTGAACACTGAGGAAACTACATTTATGCTGTGCTCCTTCACATTTAACATAGGCCTTAAACCCTGATGAAATGTGACACTGAGTGAGTTTATGAATATTAATATTTGGGCATATGTTGTACCCTTAAATACACTGTTTCCTATCGTACATGTAAACAAAATGCACATTCAGAATAAAGTCAAAGCAGCGCTGTGGTCTGTTCTGGATTATGGTGATCTGGTAGACACATATCCATCACCATGGTCTCCTAAATCTCACTGAATGAGAAGGTCAGCTGGTCATCTCTGGTCCTGCTTCATCTATAAAGCTCTTGTTGGTCGTTTTATTTGGATTTGATTGATTGATTTTCATTATTAATTTTAATTTTAGAATTGTTATGCTTTACAGTGTTTCAGTCCCTGATTAGTGTGTGGGCTCAGCTACACTGTAACTGATGATAACCCCTAATGTACTCTGAGCTTAAATAACGGTTGATTAATTGATTAATGAATTGACTGATTGACAGTTGATTGAATTGATTGATACAGGCACACAAGGTGGTGAAGCATTGGGACATGTGCAGTGTATTAGGTGAATTAATATCTGGTCCTGTAAATAATTCAAAGGTTGTATCACTGGGCATGACCACGAGGAGTGGAAGAAGAGTGCCCTCTGCTGGTTCACCTGTGCTACATGATGAGCTTATCTCAGGGTAAATCCTATGATGTTTGGATTTTGAATAATCTAACCTATATATAATCCTAAACTGGACACGCTGAGCATTAATGGAGCTCGTATGTATGTTCTCCAGACGCTCGTTCTACCTGTATGCGGTTATGGAACTTCCTGTTCAGAGAGATGTACTGATGAACTGGTCCAAGCATTAGAGGTTCAAACCCAGGAAAATGTTTTCCAGTGAAATCTATTTGTAGGCCTTAGTTACTCTAGATTAAACTTAAACACATCCAGTTTTAGGCCGGACAGTCTGGTTTTTCAACTCCCAGTTATCCATCAGGTGCCGTACCTGGATGAATGCCTGTGAGTCCATGAACTATTTAAAATGTTCACCCGCCAACGATATTATGCGTTCCATTGGCTCAGCCTCACTTCAATATGGTTCAAATAAACACACATAGTTATCAAAACTGTAAAAAGTAAGGTCAGCTGACGCAGCCGCTCACTGGGCCGTGTCCATTTATGGTCCAGGCTGAACCGGAAAGACCCTGCATGCTCACAAAGCTGTCAATCAATTTACCCATAGCTTTCAATCACCTTGTCGTGACACTCCTTTAATTGTCACCATCTAACTTCTATAAAACTGATTTATCATGGGAAATTAATATCAGGTATGGTTTAGAGACATGGAAGCTTGGACATGTGACAACTGCACTGGTAAACAAGTCACTGGATGTGTAAGCTCAAAGTTTGGCCTGAGCTGCGTTCACTTTAATGGGAGTGAGCTGGGTTAAAAAGTTGTACTGCAGCCAGCCAGCAGAGGGCGCCAGAGGCAGTTTGGCTTTTTGACACTTTTTCATCAGAGTGCAGCATCCACTCAGTTCAACTTCAGGGATATTGATCTGGTCAGTTAAGTAGTATGGGGGGTTATTAATCAGTTTCAGCTGTTTTGGTGTTAATGAAATTAACAACAGGTGCATTAGAGGAGCAACAATGAGACACCCCCCAAAATAGGAATGGTTTAAAAGGTGGAGGTTACTGACATCATGCAGTAAACCACATTACCCCACCTCCACATGTGACACTAATCCCGTCCACACTGGGCTGTCCTCTGGTGTGCTACAGGACACACTGCCTAGGCTCCGGTTGAGCTGCAGCTGTGAGTATGTTTTTTGGAGGGAGCCATGTGACCGGACGTATGAGGTGCTGTTAAGGCCTAAACCGCTGTTTATAATGAAGAGCTAGAATAGAATTCTTGTGCAGTCTTATATACAGGTATATGTGTAACAAGATCTTAATATATTTATTAATTCTTAGAATTCTGGACAGTTTCTGTTGATCCATTCATCATGTAAAAAAGACACAATATTAATGTCACTAAATAATGTGAATAATAATTTAATAAACACTTCACAAAAATCTGCTAAGTAATGCAATAATTTATTTACATAAATAATCACAGCTGAAATATGGAGATACAAGGTTTTGGTCCACAGTGATAATAATATATAGTTCATAATGAACTATTATTAGGCCTCTCACAAAATAAATGGTTCTAACGTTCCGTCACCCTCAAATAATAACACAGAGACACTAATAATACTAATATACTAATACTAATATTAGTTACTACTTAGTTCTACTTCTGGAACTTTAGAGGCTCTTTAGAGTGACAAATTGTTGTTGCAGCTAATAGAGCTGACAACAGTGACAGGTCAACCACATGTATGTGTTACTGTGCACGCACACACTCACACACACACACACACACACACACACTCATGCACACACACACACACACACACACACACACACACACACACACACACACACACACACACACACACACACACACACACACACTCACGCACACACACTCGCACACACACTCACACACACCGCCTCCTTGTATCTACACTCACTGTTCATCTTATCAGCTCCACTGCCCATACAGGACACTCTGTAGGTGTACAGGTCCAGACTGTAGTCCATCTGTTTCTCTGTATACGGTATTACCCTCACTGCTATGAGGACGACACGCAGCTCTACATATCAGCCAAACCGCACAAGGCTTTAAACTTAAATAAACGTGAAGATTGCGTTACTAATATCAGAAACTGGATGGCTAACAATTTCCTTCAGCTTAATCCAAATAAGACTGAGGTCCTGCTACTCGGACCCAGTGCAGAGAGAACCAAACTCTCCCAGTTCGTCCTGAATATAGATGCCCACACTGTTACTCCTAGCTTAACTCTGATAATCTAGGCATCATCTTCGATACCAGCTTGTCTTTTGTTGCACATGTTTATAACATAGTTAAGACGGCATTTTTCCATTTGCAGAACATCGCTAACCTACGAATAATCCTATCCTTAAAAAGCGCGGGAAAGCTGGTGTGTGCCTTTATGACCTCTAGGCCGGATTACTCTAACACCCTTTCAGCCGGATGCTCCAGTAAGGCTCTACATAAGCTCCAGCTAGTCCAGAACGCAACACTGTCCTCACTACACTGGACACCTGTTACGTTTCCTGTTGAGTACAAGAATCATCTCCCATCTCTGTTCGGGACTCGATTCTCTACATTTAAAATTGGACTTATAGCTTACTTGTGCACGAGCATTCGGACGATATAATCTGCTTACCACTGCAATTTACATCTCCATATCAAGGGACTAAATATACCAACTGTTTCTCTCCCCTGCCCTCTCATCTGTCTCTCGCAGCTTGTTGGCTGCATCCGAAACGACACACTACTAACTGATCTCAGAACAGTACTGTCCAAGTTTCATCAGCACGTCTCCTGTCCAACACAAGGGGAAACCACGCTGGACCACGTCTACACGAACACCAAGGAGGCTTTCAGCACCACACCCCTGCCTTCGTTCGATGAGATTGGCCACATCTCTCTATTGATAAAGTCACTGGATTCATCAGGAAGTGTGTGGATGATGTAACACAAGCAAAACAAATCCGCACACTTCCAAACCAGAAACCGTGGATGAACAGCGATGTCCGCAGTCTGCTCAAGGCACGTGATGCAGCCTTTAAATCTGGCAACAGTGAGGAACTCAAAGCTGCCAGACACAACCTAAAGGCCGGCATCAGGGCTGCGAAGCACAAGTACAGCTCCCAGATAGCAGCCCACTTCAACACCAACTCAGACCCCAGGCGCATGTGGCCAGGGATTCAAGTGATCACTGACTACAAGAGCAAAGTCAGTACCCCAGTGACCACAGACGCCGCCCTACCAGCTGAACTCAACAACTTCTACGCACGCTTTGAGACACCTGCCCAGGCCCAGTCCTCCAACATTGCCCTGCTCCCCAGAGGAGGAGACACCACTCATACTGACACCACTCATACTGGCTGCAGATGAGGTGAGGAGAGCACTGGTGAGGGTTTCAACCCGGAAAGCCACGGGTTCAGATGGGATCCCAGGGCGGGACTGAAAGCTTGTGCCAACCAGCTGGCCTCCACCTTCACAGACATCTCCAACCTTTCCCTGGCACAGTCTACTGTTCCTGTCTGCTTCAAAGCCACTACCATCATCCCAATCCCAAATCCATCATCACATGCATGAAGGACTACAGTCCCATCGTTCTCACACCCATAGTGATGAAGTGCTCTGAGAGACTAACCCTGTCTCATATAAAGAGGAGCCTTCCCAGCACCTCGGACCAACGCCAGTTCACCTACGGCACGAACAGATCTACTAATGATGCGGTCTCCCTGGCAATCCACACCGCACTCAACCACCTGGACAGCACCAACTCATATGTGAGGATGCTGAGGATGCTGCGAATAAGCAACACATTGTGCAGCTGGATCATGGACTTCCTCACCTGCAGACCACAGTGTGTTAGAACAGGTGAACACACCTCACCCTCCCTCACACTCAGCACAGGACCCCAACGCATTGTTCTCTCCCCATTGTTGTACAGTCTGTACAACCATGACTTCATCGCCACACACAGTTCCAACGCCATCATCAAGTTTGCAGATGACACAACAATAATCAACAACAATAATTCTGCTACCAGAATATGACTACACCACTAAAGACTGATACCAGAACACGACTACACCACTAAAGACTGCTACCAGAACACGCTACACCACTACAGACTGCTACCAGAACACGACTACACCACTACAGACTTCTACCAGAACACGACTACACCACTAAAGACTGATACCAGAACACGCTACACCTCTAAAGACTGCTACCAGAACACGACTACACCACTGAAGACTGCTACCAGAACACGCTACACCTCTAAAGACTGATACCAGAACACGACTACACCACTAAAGACTGCTACCAGAACACGACTACACCACTAAAGACTGCTACCAGAACACGCTACACCACTAAAGACTGCTACCAGAACACGCTACACCACTAAAGACTGCTACCAGAACACAACTACACCACTAAAGACTGCTACCAGAACACGCCTACACCACTAAAGACTGCTACCAGAACACGCCTACACCACTAAAGACTGCTACCAGAACACGACTACACCGCTAAAGACTGATACCAGAACACGACTACACCACTAAAGACTGCTACCAGTTCCACTAACTCACAAGACTGGTTACACTGCACTCATTTAGAAAGTCAGCAGAGTCACAGGAACTTATTTCTGAACTAAAAAGGCGGGGCTTAAGATGATCGATCTGAACTGGAGCCTGATTTAATTACAGAGTGTAGCAGCTCGTATTTATAGCCTGTCTTTTTAATTTCACCTCTAACAGCTTCTTTAGTAGGAGGACGCTTCATCTTTCGTTTAAATTATTTATAGATGAAAAGAAGAATGGTGGACCTGAAACAGTTTAATTATTATTATTATTATATTAGATTTTATGATTATTATATTACCAGCACTGAAATCATTATTCCTCGTTTATCAGCAGGCGTATTAAGTGACTCCTTATCTTATAATAAGAATAATCTTAGCTGGAGACAAATAAAAATCTTAAATAATAAAATATAATAATATACTATAACATCGTTCCCCGTGTTTCTCAGCTTCACAGCTTAAGCTTCCTTCAGCGGTAAACTGCCAGTGCACGTTACATGGATTTAATTTTTTAGCAAGCATGCATCATAGCCCAGCTAGAACTTATATATTTAATATATATACACTAATATATACTTTTTATTCCCTTTTTAATAATTATTAAAATGTCTTTTTACATTCTTAAAGTTCTTGTGCATTTAGTAAGCTTTAGTCTGTTTTATGAAAAAAAAAAAAAAAACACTGTACATTTGAACATCCGACTGGAGTAGAACACCACCCAGGGGTTTCCAGAAATCAGGAGGGGCTGCAACTTCTCCGAGGTCATACGATTCCCTCCAGTTTGTCTTTGCTGGTTTTTGAAACTGTGGCATAGGCGGTTTCAGGTCTCACAGTTTGGCTCTATGTGGCTAAGAAGACACAGAAAAAATAGATATTAACATTAAAGATCACAGTTCCATAACGGAAGGAGGAAGTAAAGTTAATAAAGCATGTGCAGGTTTTTCAACCAACAACAGTATCATAAACGCTCATATAGAAAACACTGAACCTTCTAAACTCTATAAGCTCCTAACCTGAGTGAATGGGACTGTAGGTGTTATTTACGGTGGCCGAGAAAGCCCAACGCACTGCAAGTTAAAAACGCGCTGCAAGATCTAAAAACACAAGCATCAAAATGAGACCGCTAGTAAACCATTAACCGAACGTGCTGCAAAGTCTCAAACGCGCAGCGAACACTGAAAACACATGCAGCTTCTAACACATATGCGAAAAGCCTCGAAGCGCAACGGAAGTGTTTCCGGGGGACACTGAAAGTGGACGGACCCATTTGAGAGCGCGCTGCGTGGAACTGGACGTTGAGCCGAGACAGCCCCAGTTCCAGCAAAAGTTTATCTGTTTATTAGTGAATATTCAGGCGGGTTATTGGCCGGGTTCTCGTGTTTACATTTCGTTCCACCTTAAACAGTGCACACCGAGTGGCTAAAATGAAGGTTTTACTGTTTATTAATAGATATTCTTTCTGTTTATTGCCCAGTTTTACTCTCGAATGGGTCCGTCCGCTTTCAGTGTCCCTCGGAAACACTTAGCGTTTTGAGGCGTTTTGCATATATGTTAGAAGCTGCATGTGTTTTCAGTGTTTGCAGCGCGTTTGAGACTTTGCATAGAAGCTGCATGTGTTTTCAGTGTTTGCAGCGCGTTTGAGACTTTGCAGTGCGTTCGGTTAATGGTTTGCAAGCGGTCTCATTTTAATGCTTATGTTTTCAGATCTTGCAGCGCGTTTTTAACTTGCAGTGCGTTGGGCTTTCTCGGCCACTGTAGTTATTACCTGATCAGTGACTGTGGCATAGGTGCTAGAGATGCTGTGCTCCACTGAAGTCGACTCCTGCTAAAATACGACATATGATAAATAAATAACCAAGTATGATTCAAATCTACTACACATGTAAACTCCTCTGTAATATTATATATTACATAACACAGTTTAGTCACGGGCTGGTGGTGGTAGCAGCTTTATGGTCTGGGGAATGTTTCTGTGGGATTCTCTGGGCCCACTCGTCCATGTGGAAGACCCTCTCAGCTGATCTGGGTATGAATCCATCCTGGCAGATCACATACACCCCTACATGCTGATAGTCGTCCCTCGGGCGAATGGGTTCTTTCAGTAAGGCAATGAGACATGGCTAGAAATGTCCCACAGTGGCTGGAAGAGTATGACCAAGACTTCCTAGTACTACCCTGAATTCCCTGAACTAAATTCTGATATACTGTATATTATGTTTAGTTATTAGTAATCACCTATTAAATATGATTGACATCTGACTGCAAGCTAAAATAAAGATGGTCTCTGATTTTTGCTCAGTACTCTACAGGACACAGAGATAGACGTGAATTCACACATGGTATTCACAGTATGCTCTGTAAATGTGTCTGACATCAACACACTGAGCCTTTATCTGATCACACGCTGCACATACGACTGTACTAACGTTCTAGACTACAGAGGCTCGACAGAATTATCATTAGAACATCATTATTAATCAGAAGTTCATTTAAACCATAACAGTTTATAGACGCTGGTCATTCTCACCTTGTTCTCAGGATCTGGACGGGTCTGACTGGACTCTCCATTACTTATAGGTTGTGGTACATTCTGTACAACACTGTACACAGTCTCTACTGCTTTTGGGCCAGTGGTCTGTAGAAATGATGAAGTGAAAATGTATAGTGTCCTATATGGACAGTGGGTGTAGAACTGTGGTGTAAACTGTGCTACGTTCTCTAGAGGATCTGGGACAGATTAACAATATTAATCTTTAGTAGATTAATTAAAATAAGAATGATTTAAATTTTACCTGCACTACTGCATAGACATGCTCCTCACCCTGTGTGTTACCTGTACAGGTTTAAATGGGAAATGAAATATGAACCCTCTATTGAGCAGTACCTGTAGACACAGTCCCTAATATCCACAGCTGCTGTGTTTAACTGATATACGGTGTTTATACGGGTGTACAGTTGGAGTTGCATGCTAATCCAATACTGGTTTATTACTAAGCAGGTTTGGAGCGATTCTATTGGTCGGTCCCTCATGAATATTCACTAACCTGAAAGGAGAACTAGAGCTTTTACACTGTGCAGAAAAAGAGATCAAAGTTTTTACACCACTAAATATATATTAGAGGTGGAGATATGGAGGAGGATCATACTGTGTACATCAGGAGTAGATGTGGTGTAGCAGGATATGGACTGGTTCAGACTCCCAGCAGGTGGAGCTGTTCAGTGTACCACTGTAGAGTCTATAAGACCACCAGCTACAGTCTGTTAGAGGGGTGTACCTAAACTTTTGACTGGTGGTGTGGCGTACACATAGATACTAGGACCAGCTGTAGTTAGCCTTTTGACACACAGTTAATATTTTGTTTGTATACCTTTATATATGTATATTACTTGATATAATTATATTGATGCCCAGTAGGTGTATTGTTCTGTAGCTGCCTCTGTGACTTGAGACTGAGTGAGAATGTTCTCCACTGCTTACAGTCAGTAAAGCGTAGCTGTAAACGGAGCACTGTTGAGCTAACTGTGTAAAGAGTTGTTGAAAACAGACAGGAGGGAGTGGGGAAAATGTGTTTAAGTGTGTGGAGCAAGACTGTGTTGTTGTCATCGCTAGAGGCTGTAACTGCTAGTCAGCTGAGGTGTGTGAATATGCATGTGGGCCCTGTCTTTGTTTGTTTTACTTTGTTTTTATTTTGGTTTATTTGTTTATTCTGACACAATTTTTATTGACCTGCACAGTGTCTCATGTTCTCTGCCGCCGACGTATTCTTGTTTCTTAAAAAATTTGGCCGGTGCTCTGTAAACTGTGGTTTGTGCCTCCAGTCAGACATATAGCAGTTAACCCCGGGGGTACCAGTTTAATTACATTAGGAGGTTCTATCAATCTATCAGTCACTTTAAACCCTAACCATCATCAGAAGGGGACTGAGTAAGCCCGGGACCCCAGTCAGTGTTTAATAACGGTAACTCGGTTTAAACCGGTTTAATATGAGAAAATACAGATCTCTTATTTTTATACTCCCACCTCCTGTTTAGATGTGAGGCTCCCTGCTATCAGGGGACAGCAGAGCTCTGTGTCTTAACACCAGACGTCTCCTATCACTGACCTCACCTTGGTGTCTGTAATAATCTGATCCCGTTTATGGTTTATAGAATATGGGATCTATAAAATACCAGAAAACAGATTTCATTTACACACCCTAAAAACCCCTCTGACCTCACCCAAGACCAAGACACTATGACACACCAGATCCTCTACACTATTAGTTCTGTATCCAGCTGTTTTTAAAGTAGTTACACCAACATCTTGTAAAACCGGCTGACCTGAAACACCAGGTACAGAACTGTACAGCCTGATTCTTCTGAAACTCCCTGAATGATGAGGTTCGAAATGAGGGAGAGTTTAAATTCACCCCCTGAGCACCACAGAGGAGTATAAAAAAAAGGCCGTGACCTGGTGATCTCCGTACATATTACGGAGATAGATGATGGCTATGATGGTAACAACAGCAACAGCAACAACTAATGGAAAACCACGACCCACTGTAGAATTATGTGCACGGCTGTTCTCCTAACGGAGGGAGAAACGTTAAATCTTAGAACAGAAGAACAGTCAGGATTATATAAACAGGATGTCAGCTGTCGGTGTTGGTGTCAGTGTCAGGTATTTGTATGGTTTGTCAAGTGTTGGTGTTTTGTGTTGGTGTTGGTAATCAAGTGTTTGGTGTCTGTATGTTATCTGTGTACAACACCTTCACCCTCCATCAGTACCGGTTCGTTTTAAGTTTATCCCATATCCAGAACATTCCTCCTTCCAGCTCTGGGCTGGGTTACTATGGTTACAGAATGATGGGAGCTTGTCCGTACAGACAGGAAAAGGGTTTGACGCCTTCCAGGGTGATGTCACTTTTCTTCTCCATCGCCCAGGTTCCATTATAAGCAGCTGGAGTTTTGATAGAGGAGGGTCATGACCTCTACAGGTGGAGAGTGAATGTTACAGGGTGTCGCTGTTTTACCTGGTGAGTCAGGAAACTGGATCCTCTCACTGAATGCTGAGGGTAGACACATACAATACACTGATCACTGTACATGATACTAATACTCCACACAAACACCAGACACCAACCAATCAGAGATTATAAGATCCGTCTGTCTCAGAACACTACGAAGACAACACTAATAATAATAATAATAATAATAATATTAGCATGTAGTACTGTTAGTAGACGGGGTCTAGCTACACTAAAGAGAGCACATCACTCCTGTTCTAGCTCTTGTTATAGTACTGTTAGTAGATGGGTTGAGTCAGGACTACACATCCTGACCCTGGACTCCACACTGTAATACTTACCCAACACAGAGAGACTGTACTCAGCCACTACTGTGACATTATGATTAGATGTTTTCGCTTCATACAGTCCACTATCAGTCTTCTGTAGGTACTTCAGGGTCAGACTGTAGGTTCCCTCATTAAACTCCACTCTGTCTTTATAACCAGGATAGTGTTTAGGTTTTTTAGACTCATTATTATATTTTATAACATTAGTAGCTTTGTTAAACATCCAGGATAAATCATCAAACTCCGGTACAGGACGCTGAGTGTCCAGCTGAACAGAATCTCCTACCGATCTGACCACATCACTGGACCCTGTAGAGAGAACAAAGACAGATCATTAGTCCGTGTTGTGGTTCTGCTTGGTTCTGGTTTGTTGGTGAGCTGTTTCTGTATTTTATGGTTCTGTTGTAATAGAAAGTGTAAATAATAAAATAGCTAGACTCCTTCCAACTCCTGTTCTAGATACCGCGTATATCCCTGAGTCTAGATAATCCATTTCGATAAGATTCCTGTTCTAGATACACTAGAGAGAGTACATCACTCCTGTTCTCATTCCTGTTCTAGATACACTAAACAGAGCATATTGCTCCTGTTCTAACTCCTGTTCTAAATACACTAAATACAATATCTGTTTGTTTTACTTTTTACATTTATTTTTATCTTTTTATCTTTATTTACTTCCAGTCATTATATTATACAGCCCCATGTGCTTTTCTCACAATAAAGATGATTACACTTATGTCTTGTACCCACTTGTAGAGAATTAACTCTGATATCAATAAATGATACAAATTATCAGTTCAGCAGTAATAGGATATATAAATTCTAAATGCTCTGCTCTTTTAAAATCTTCCAGAGTTATATTCCTGATCTTCTAACAAGGCTACTTTCTTTCTTTCTTTTTTTCTATCTTTCCTTTTCCTTTCCTTTACTTCCTTTTTTCCAGTTCTTCTCCGCTCTTCCCATTTTTAGTTCACACATCGGTTTTTACAGTAAAACTCATTCTTCTTGGTTCTGTGGTGATTCTGGGTTAGTAATTGCTAGTTTCCCATGATGTTTTAGAAAGTTGCCATATACAATAATAATATAATAAATTATACTAATAATAATAAATACTAATAATGAAACTCTTATTTATATGGTATCTAAAACATTGTTGTTCTGGATACGCGAGGTCTGCAAAATTCAGTTCAGTGTTCAGTGCAGCTGTGAACAGCGTGCTGATGTAGGTGTGCAGGGTCTAAACGGGGTTTATGAGCAGGGTTAAGCTCATATTGTAAACACTCTGGTGAACAGAGCGTGATTTATTAAACACACCTCCTTCTTAAACTCTCCCTGGACTGTCCTTTATCCGCTTTCAGTAGTTGAGGCTGGGGGTCTAGCGAGTGTGTTATTTTAATTTGAGTTTCATAAATTTATGGATGTAACCACACAGCTGTTTCAAAAGATCTGATTACTGAAGTTAACAGGAACAAACTCACAGGGGAACCTGACGTCTGGTAATGTTATTAGATCATGAAATATTCCTGTGGGTCAGAATATCTGCTGTTGGCTGATTATACATTCTGAAGTTCTCACCAAAACCTTGAACAGGGTCCACCCTACCAAAGGTCTTCTCTGTATCCAAGGACAGAGGAGCTGGATCTGAAGTACCTTCACCATCATGTAAAATGCTTAGTGCTCTAATGGTTAATAGCCTGTGTTCTAGTGAGACGTCCGTTCTGGTCTTTTACAGAGTAAAGTAGAACTAGAATGTGAAGAGTAAGATCTGCATCATCATCATCAGTACTGAGTCACAGACAGGAGGAAGGTAGTATGAATGACTAACACGGAGGAAGAGTAAACCCAGTAAAGCAGAACACAGTCAGACGCTGAGTTACACTGACCACACCAGCACTGCATGGATTTCATTACATCACACCCAACACAGATTCACTGATTAACATGCCTGTGTTGAGTAATATCAGCAAGTTCTTTTATTTATTAATGTGTATCACCAGTCACAACTGATTCACACCTGAGCTGACCCTTACCCAGCTACTGACCGGCTATAAAGAACTCTGTCTGAATATAAAATCAGTAAATGTCCTGGTCTGTGTTACACTCGCACATTGATTTAAAATTTTATCTATTTACATTATTTATATAGTGTATATATAGTAATTAGCATTTATTTATTTATTTATTTATTTATTTATTTATGCCACTGTTTTTGTTGAGAAAAATTTACTAAAGGGTCTGAATGGTGCTTAAACTCTGAAGTACACCTAAACTAACTTAAACAATAACAGGTAATAACAGAACATTCCCGCACATTATTGATCTGTGATTGGAACTTATTTGATTGTTGAGCAGAATGCATGATAAAGGTCATATTTACTGTAAAAGAGTAAAGTACAAACAACACTCTGGAGGACTTAACAACTTACACAGGCTCTGAGGTTACAACGAAACATTTAATCACCAGCGCATCGGTTCTAAACATGCCCATGACAATTGTCCTGACTGCAAGATTTTCCATTTAGAAATTCAGAAAAACCTCCTTCTGATGATTTCATTTGAAGGTGGGAGGAATTTCTGAAACTCTTGGCCGTGGGAAATCCAGAAGGAAACCAGACAGTTAATATTACTGCTAGGAGATCAAATATTATATCTGTGTTTATTAGGCTCTATGGAGCGCTTCCCAAGAGTATGGTGTATTTCCGCACCATACGGTGATGCGGTGGTGTGCTACAGAATAGTACACATCATGAGAAGTAACAGTGTACAGTCTAGTTCTCCCCCCTTTCACTGAACACAGTAAACTGGCCAAGACTAATCCAGTGTCTGTTTTGGAGCTACGAGGATCTTGTCATATCTACTAAATTAAAGTACGGTTCATTTTCTGGTCAGTTATAAAAAAAAGCAGTTAACCAAGTGCTACACGACATACATTTTTTTGAGGCCAAAAAATAAGCCTTTCTAGAGCACACAGTAAAACAGACTTGAACTTTAAAATACAGACCCCTGAGACAGCAGCCAGATAGTAACAGACAGTAGACTAGTAGTAACTACAGAGACACATGTAGGAGCGGGACACGACACACCGGACCTGAGCACGAGTATTTAGAGTATGTCTTCCATAGAGTATGTAATCCTGTAGACTACATCATGTCTATTAACACACTTTCTGCCGTCTATCAATTAACCATGTGCTGTTTAAATTAAACTAAGACTATCACTTTACCGGTAGCAGGGTTACAGGATGGTGATTCCTCTCTGATGTGAAGATGATGGAGATGGTAACTGAATTTAATCCAGCTGAATTTCTATAATCTAATGAAGGTAACAGCGGTAATGAAGTTTAGAAGGTTTGTGTTTTACCTGAGATCGAGACCAGACAGAAGAGAGCAGCCACAGTCACAGCCTTCGCCATCGCAACTGTCTGTGTGTGAGGAAGTTTCTAAACCACGGAAGTTTAATGAGGTAAGCAACAACAGCGTCATATTTAACTTCATATGAAACATACATGAAAAAATAAACAACCCTGAAAAACGGGTTAGAGTTAGAGTTGGAGGTAGAGTTAGAGTGGGAGAGTTGGAGGTAGAGTTAGAGTAGAAGAGTTGGAGTTAGAGTTAGAGTGGGAGAGTTGGAGGTAGAGTTGGAGTTAGAGTTGGAGTTAGAGTTAGAGTGGGAGAGTTGGAGTTAGAGTTAGAGTGGGAGAGTTGGAGTTAGAGTTGGGGTTAGAGTTGGAGTTAGAGTTGGAGTTAGAGTTACAGTGGGAGAGTTGGAGGTAGAGTTGGTGTTAAAGTTGGAGGTAGAGTTAGAGTGGGAGAGTTGGAGGTAGAGTTGGTGTTAAAGTTGGAGGTAGAGTTAGAGTGGGAGAGTTGGAGTTAGAGTTGGGGTTAGAGTTGGAGTTAGAGTTGGGGTTAGAGTTGGAGGTAGAGTTGGAGTTAGAGTAGGAGAGTTGGAGGTAGAGTTAGAGTAGGAGAGTTGGAGGTAGAGTTAGAGTTAGAGTAGGAGAGTTGGAGGTAGAGTTAGAGTTAGAGTAGGAGAGTTGGAGGTAGAGTTAGAGTGGGAGAGTTGGAGGTAGAGTTGGTGTTAAAGTTGGAGGTAGAGTTAGAGTGGGAGAGTTGGAGATAGAGTTGGAGGTAGAGTTAGAGTAGGAGAGTTGGAGGTAGAGTTGGAGTTAGAGTAGGAGAGTTGGAGTTAGAGTGGGAGAATTGGAGTTAGAGCGGGAGAGTTGGAGTTGACTATTTTCATGCAACAAGCTGAATACAATCAAATTACTCCATCACTGTGTGACTGTCTTCCTCTCATGCATCTCCAAAGTGCTACCAGCCTTACTGCGGGCCATCAGGAGAAGTAAGAGTGCCAACTCTTTGAAATGAATGCTGGGAACTAACTGTTACCACGGTAAAACCATGAAGATCCACCCGTCTGTTTCATTACGTATCTGAATCTGTGTTATACATTCTAAAAGAAGCATTGCCTTGTCCAAGCTCAGAAAATAAAAGATGGAGGACTGAGTCCATAAATAGATTATTGAGAGTAAAATACAACAACCATACATACATACATACATACATACATTGAGAGTATCCTCTCTCACTGCATGATCGTGTGGTATTCCAGCTGCACAGTCTCAGAGAGGAAGGACCTGCATCGTGTGGTCAAGGTGGCCGGACGGATTATTGCTACTGACCTTCCCAGCCTGGACAGTGTCCATACCAGCCGATTAAAGAAGAAGGCCTCCAGCATTAGCAGAGACGCAACACACCCTGGACACTGTGCCGTGTTTGACCTGTTACCGTCTGGCAAGCGGTACAGGGCTATCCGCACAAAAACAAATTAGACTGAGAAAACAGTTTCTTCCCAAGAGCGGTGGTCTCCAACAACACCTCCCACAACACCTCACTGACCTGAACTGATTACTACCCTCTGTGATACATCATTGTGCATACACCCATTGCACATTTATATACAGCACTGCAACTGTATTCCTCATATCCATTATAGTCAATTTGAACAACTTACCTCCATCACGACTAGTACACTGTTTATATCTGCACATTCGTAGCATATTTTGCATCACATGCCATGGCACAGTCCACTTTGTCATACCATCTTTTATATTTATATTGTACCTACAGTTAAAGGTCTTTCTCTACTGTAATGCACTGGGCAATATATAGTAAAAGTTTCTCATGATGGTTTTTTTAAATACTGTACCATATCTTACGCTGTAACCGTCTGCCCTTCTTTCTATAGTGTTGATTGTTGTTTTTCCATCTCTCAATCGAGTTTGTCGCACTACAATTTAATGAACTCAGGTCTGTAACAGATCCATCCCTTCTCCCAAACCCTATGTTGACAATAAATCACGAAGATTCTTATTCTATTCTAGTTCTATATCGATATATAGTAATCTAGGTAACATATCTACCTTCTATAGGCTATTAGTATATATATGTAGTGATCTTACATATCTATGAATGGAAGACCTGTGGTCATCATGACTGGGGTGCACTATGAGTACCCGGTAAAGCCATACGGGCTCTCCTGTGCTTCTTCAGTGACGTACTGGACAGGTAGATGGGTGATAGGACACCTCAGTGACTTTACTTCCACCTTAGACTGATGTTTGGTCCTGTGAGTTTACATTGCTGTGTGTTGCTAATGCGGAGATCTTCAGGCTGGTGAGACTTTAAAACTTTAGCTAGTTATGTTTTCTTAATGTGACCTTGAGTCACCTTTTTCACTGACCTTGAGTGTTTATGCCTGAACAGGAAACTAACATCTGCCTTGCGAGATGATCAGATTAGGTGTGATGATGTGGTGCTGACTCACACAACAGATTATTGCTGTTTGAACAGCCGTATCAAGTAAAAGCGAGTTGACAGGATATTAATTTAAGATAGTGTTAGTATTAGTTGTAGCCTGTTGAATGTCATGATGTCAGGAGAGGAAGATGTAGATGCACAGGCTCTGTTAGGGAGTGGATATCAGATTAGATTTAGATTAGATTCACCTTTCTCATTCTGCAGAGTGCAGGTACAGAATCAATGAAATGCAGTGAGCATCTAACCAGAAGTTCAGCATACAGTATTATTTACATGCAGAGTGCAGGAAAGGAAACAAATGTGCAGAGTAAAGATATATACAGTGAGTGTATATACAGTATGTACAGTAACTGTGTAGATATGAACAGTGCAGTAACAGACTGTGCAGTTATGAACAGTGCATAAAGGCATAAAGTACAGTTCAGTGCAAGTAAAGTGGTGGGGTGGAGTTCAGCAGGGTCACGACCTCTGGAAGGAAGCTCCGCCTTAGCCTGCTGGTGCGGGAGTGGAGACTCCTGTACCGCCTGCCAGGTGGGAGGAGTGTTAAAAGTCTGTGGTTAGGAGGAGAAACATCCCTGATGATGGTTCTTGCCTTGCCCAGACATCGTTTATGGTGATCTTGATTAAGGATAACTGTGAGGCATTGGGTAGTTTCCACCACCTGCTGGAGTGCTCTGCTTTGTGGTCTGATGCAGAGCAGCTGTCACACTACACTGAGATACAGTTTGTAAGGATGCTCTTAATGGTACATTGGTAAGAGTCCACCAGTATCCCGGGACACAGGCGAGCTTTCTTGAGGCTCCGGAGGAAGTTAAGACGCTACTGCACCTTTCTGACTAGGATGGAGGAGTTTAGGGACGAAGTAAGATCATCAGGGATGGGGGTGCCCTAGAACTTGAATCTAGACACACGTTGCACTACAGCCCCATTAATGTGGATGGGAGTGTGTGCCATGCCTCTAGCCCCTCTAGCTTATTTGGTCTCTGTGTTCTGATCCGCTCCGGAGGTGCTTGTCTAAAAGCGAGTCCAAAGAAGCATAAGTGAGTCAAGCTGAAACTAGTGAGACGCTGGACCTCGCAATGCGCTCCTGACGCCACCCTGGTCATCTGAAAGGTTACCAGACTAACCACGTTCAGAAGGCTAGTTTTGAGGGCAGCTGTGTTTGAGTTAGCTTTGGAACGGTGAAGTCGTGCCACTGAGACGTTTTAATTCCCTTTTATTTAGCAGGACATTTCAGAGAAGTCGGTGTGAATATGCATTGTGCAGTTATGACACCTCTCAGTGAAGAAAGGCCTGCGTGTCAGTCGAGTGGGTTTATGGCCAAATGTGTTACTTCCCTTAAGCTGAGAGAGAAATAACACATTTGGCCATAAACTAACATGCAGGCCTTTCTTCACTAGTATGGAGCACCCCCACCCTCCTTACAGCGTTACTGGTACCGCAGAAGTGATACACTGAGCACAGTATATGTAACAGGTAGAGGGAGGTTATGATGTTTAGTAATTTCATGTTCTCACCCTCTGTGTCTCTCACTTTCTGTCTGTCTGTCTGTGGCGGGGTGTCCTGCCCCACCCAGCAGGGGATTATTAGGTAGCTTTTACTATGGACGACTGGAAAATGAAAGATCTATGGGGGTCCGGCCCCCACGCGGTCCCCCCCCCCGTACAATTAGTCTTGGTACCTTTAAATACAGGTATGTGGTGCCTGTCTTGTTTGCTGGGGCTGTTAGAGAATGCTAGTGCGCTTGAGTGAATGCAAAGCTGGGCCAATAATAGATATGGTGGGAGGGGCTTCTTAAACTTTGACACAGCGGCAACCCAAAGTACTAATACTGAAAGGTACAGACGCTGACAAACCCACACTTATCCACTGCACCGACCCCGAGAGGGACAGGTAACCACAGGATTAGGTGAGATGCCTCTATACGAGGATGGTTACTTCTGCACTGTGGGGCATTTATTTCCTCCACCTGCATGAAGGGCACTAAAGATCCGCCTGGTCTCACTGTGGCGTGTTTCAGAGAGGACGTTCACCAATAGCTTATTAAAAGAAAACCACAGTAATTTAAAAATTAAAGTTATGGGGGATAAAAGCAGCTCGCTTTTTCCCTCACTCTGTGACAGCTGTGGAAACTCTGCCCATTTTACTCTGGTAATTAAACATACTGTTTTATATATTTCTCAAGTTGAAGAGAAAGATGAAAGATGAAAAAGATGAAAAGTGGAAAAAATAAACAATAACATAAAAAAACTAAGGACATATACAGAAATAATATTTACATAAAATAATTCCACCCTTCTTCGTCCTCAATGAATTGCTCCAACAA
>JAMWET010000917.1:55000-72008 GCA_024036415.1 Prochilodus magdalenae
GCACAGCATGTACACATACAGCCAGACACAGCACATCTATTCACATCTCCATCACCCTGTACCTACATCTGTCCCTGTACACAAACATAACCGGACATAGAAGAGCTGACCCAGAAGCAGAAACACACCAGACTAAATTCCATATAAAATATAGATATTAAACAGTGAAAATATAGAGGTGTGTTTTTATTTCTGTACAACACAACCTGATCATATCCTGACCATGAGCCAAGACCCCTATCATATACCCCTAGGTTAGAGGGAGAGTTAGAGAAGAAGTTAGTGGGAGGGTTAGAGGTGGAGTTAGAGGAGGAGTCAGAGGAGGAGTTAGAGGATGAGTTGGAGGAGGAGTTAGAGGATAAGTTGGAGGAGGAGTTGGAGGATGAGTTAGAGGAAGAGTTGGAGGAGGAGTTAGAGAAGGAGTAATCCTATAGTGATAGGGATGTTGTGAGGATGTGTACTTTAGTAGAATTCCCAAAATGTGGTTTAGGAGTGCTTTAAAAGGAAACACAGGTTAAGGTATTTTTCTGTGGATGAACAGCGACACCGTCGCTGGTTAAAATGAGTACTGCGCTTTTCATTAAGTAGCCGTATTTGGCAGTCCGGTTCTGCCGCTGGAAGGATGTGGTAGGTTCAGACTCCTTCTCCGTTCTATTAAAAGTTTATAGTGAAGAAAAAGAAGTTTAAAAAAACTCAAAATCTCAAAAGTACTCAGTACCTCTGTGTCCTGTAATGGGTTCTGTGTCCAGTGATGGGTTCTGTTTCCAGTGATGGGTTTTGTGTCCAGTGATGGGTTCTGTGTCCTGGGATGAGTCCTGTATCCTGTGATGGGTTCGGTGTCCAGTGATGGGTTCTGTTTCCAGTGATGGGTTCTGTTTCCAGTGATGGGTTTTGTGTCCAGTGATGGGTTCTGTGTCCTGGGATGAGTCCTGTATCCTGTGATGGGTTCGGTGTCCAGTGATGGGTTCTGTTTCCAGTGATGGGTTCTGTGTCCTGGGATGAGTCCTGTATCCTGTGATGGGTTCGGTGTCCAGTGATGGGTTCTGTTTCCAGTGGTGGGTTCTGTGTCCTGGGATGAGTCCTGTATCCTGTGATGGGTTCTGTATCCTGTGATGGGTTCTGTGTCCAGTGATGGGTTCTGTTTCCAGTGATGGGTTCTGTGTCCTGGGATGAGTCCTGTATCCTGTGATGGGTTCTGTATCCTGTGATGGGTTCTGTATCCTGTGATGGGTTCTGTATCCTGTGATGGGTTCTGTATCCTGTGATGGGTTCTGTGTTCTGTGATTTATTTATTTATTCGGTGCTATAAAGGGCTGAAATGAGCTCAAGCTTTACAGTACTGAGACCAGACTAACATGAACGTTAACGACCTGAACAGCACTCTGGAGCTTTATACACTACGTCTACCGGAGCTGCACAGTTTTTAACAGTAGCAGTGTACAGATTGGGACTGACACTGATGAATGATTCAGAGTGCCTTTGGACAGCTGGAGCAGCGCTAACGTTAGCATTAGCTACTCAAACCCTCCCAGTGTGTTACATAACGAGACGCTACACACTGTTTGCATATCTCATTTTAAAAACAAGCTGCAGTTTGTATCGGCCCCTGCGGTAGAGCTTTGGGTGGGATAAGCGTAAATGGTTCCAGTACCGTATGGGAGATATTCCTATATGATAGTAGAATATTATATTCGCCTGCTGCTGCCGTACTCCTGTAGATGCAGGTCTGATATCACAGTCAGATTTATTCAGTTATTAGCTTATTTAGTTCTTCATAGGCATACGTAAACACCAACACAGTTATTTACACAGTTCGAGTGTTTGTTTACAAGTTTCACCTTTACACGTTAACGTTCTCCATCACCTACAGAACACTATCTGTTGGATAGAACTGTATTAGGTGATAGGAGGGCTGGTACTCGCTGAGGGGCGTGGTCAGAACACACAGAGGCAGCTTTACTGAAATTCCTCTTCGTTACAGCACAGCCATACATCAGCATTAGACTGACAGTCTGAGTGTGTGCATGGCTATAGCATAAAGTGGAAAATAGAGTATATATAAATATTCAAGGCTGATAAACACTTAACAAACTACAAATAACCTGAACACAAACAGAGCATCCAACGCTAACTCATTAGCCGACTGCTAGCAGTATTCCTAAAGGTTAAACAGACAGTGTACAGGAGCTGATAGGTCGTGTAAACACACAAAGGAAGGGAGCAGCCAGGCAGGTTTCACAGTCCTGCCCCCTGCTGATTGTAAACTGCTCTATTTACAGCCTTGCTGTTGCTGAGCGTGACTGAGCACAAGGTGTACAACGCCCTCTAGTGGTCTTTCTAACACTAGCAGGAATTTATTGCACACTATTACAACAGGTCATATATTATTATAACAGGAGTTTATATTATTGAAAGTGACTTATAATGCTTCATATCGTCGCTGTCCAAAGGAAAACAGGTATCTCCAAAATGACAACTTTACAGGAGAGGCCAAAAACCTCATTTCATTTGAATGAAGTAGCTCAATGGAACCAGACGTCTTTCCAAACTGTTGTGGGCCATTTCTGGTCCAATCTTCATGAAATTCACACACAGTGTAAACAGCAGTTCATGTGATCAAATGAGTCATAAAAGTAAAAATCAACAAAAATGGAGATACATGGTTTTCTTTGGACAGCGACGATATATTCTGTATTAGACTCGGATATGGAATGCATGCATGGCTCACAAAAAAGTTCCAATTTTCCTTTTTTCTCCCTGTTTTGGAATTTCTCTGAAAAACACTCATTTGCTTGGTCAGAGATTAAGGCAGTGCCTAAACTCATGTAGAACTAGAACTAGTGAGCAAATGTAAAATTATTTCCCCCCATATTACACAAACACACATTCAGGGGGATATAATAAAATATAATGATCCGTATCTTCTGGACCTTTTCCTCTATCCCAGTTTCGAGTAGCAGGAGTAGCTTTAGTTTCACGAAGGTCATGCGGTTCCATCCGACGTGTCCTGAGTCACAGGTTTGCTGGGTTTCGTGACTGTGGCATAAATGGTTTCAGGTTTCACAGATTGGCTCTATATGATTATAAAGACAGAATAAAGTATGAGAGATAATAAACCGTATGCATTAGCATTCATAATCAGAGTTCACAGTTCCATCATGAAATCAGAGTTATCGTTCCATAAAGCACGTATCCAGCCTTCTCCACCAACAACACACCCGTATGGAAAACCCTGAACCCTCTAAACCCCATAAGCTCTTCACTGAGTGGACGGGACTGGAGGGGTTATTACCTGATTTGGAACTGTGTCGTAGGTGTTAGCGGAGTTGGGCTCTGAGGTCGGCTGCTGCTGAATATTTCCGAAAAAGACATACGACATATGATGAATAAAAGAACAGTACATAAAGGTTCATGGTAGTGCACGATAGCTTGAAGTTCTTACTGTTAGATTTTAAAAAACTGGCTCAGAATAAATCACATTCTTACTTAATCCAGCTACAGACATTGTTCAAGTACTGGACAAAGGTCCAGGAATAATTCAGGTGGGTTTTAGGAGTGATTTGGATTAGATTAATTATTAATAATCAATGTACATAAGAGAAGAGAAAAACAGGCCATTTAGGTAATTAAGTTCATTTACAAAACTGGAGTTCAAAAAATGATTCAAAGATACAGAGAAAATAGAACTCCTAGCAGCCACCTGGAAGACCTGGTAGACACTTAAACTGTCCCCATCAGATAAACAGCAAAGCTCCACTTGTGGTAGGAGGGGTGAGGTACGTTCCTGATTGTGTCTTTGGAGCACCTCACCCTTCACTGCTTTGATGAGGATGCTGTACTGTGACGGCCACAGCCATGACATACCATCAACTAGGCTTCTGGCTACCAGCTCGTTCTACACTCAGCTCACATCGACATGCTCTCGCTCACAGCTCTGACTGACACACGTCCCTCAACTTTCACACCAAAACTAAATGAACTGATCTTAAATCTGAATAAATCCAGAAAATAACTGCAGGAGAGCCATAATTACAATAACCATGCATCATTCAACACAAAGACAAAAACACAGAATCCAGCAAAACAGGTGCTCTCAGGAAAACGAACCGACCACCCCACTGAACATCGCCGACGGAGGTTGGGATTACTTCTCAACCTGAACTTTAGAAGTGTGGACTCCCTGTAGACAGCATTCCTGAACATTATTATTATATTTAGTCATTAATAATTCTCTGATAAATGACGCCCACTTTGTTTCCCGATGTAATGCAATGAATCATTTGTCCTTAATGGCAGTTTTGAATGGAATTCTGAATTTACTGAGGTTTTAGCTTTTCACACAAACTGACACACGACTGCAGCACCTGTGTTAATCTAAAGAGGCAGGAAGTTTAAACTGTGCAGTAAAATTGGAATTTAGAGGAGAGAAAATGCAAGTTCTGTAATAGAGAAGTCACAGTTTTAGTGAACACCAGAACACACAATGACATCATTTTACTTTGGCCAACAAAATCATTTTGGGAAAACAAACGTGGAAAAGTAGCGTCACTGGGGAGAGTTCTGTAACCAAAAACATTATTTCTTGGCAAATTAAATTCTTATCACTAGTTGATTGATCCCAAAAATCTAATCTGATCTTATTTATAAGATTATTTATCCGATCTCCAGATGTTTGTTGTTTGTTTTAAGTGAATTTAGTATGCCAGATTTCCTCACTGTATTGGCGGATAATTTAATATAATCAATCAATCAATCTATAATCAATATAGTAACAGAATTTTGCTCAGTGAAACCAATCAGAACAAGATACACCTAGAGATAAGAGTAACAACATTTAAGATGTATTAACTAGATGTAATTGATTTTTTGTTGCTGTTTTTATTTTTTTATTTTTTTTCTATTTATTTTTTTTTGCAGAGTGAGTGATGAAATGGTTGGTGAACAGGGTTCTACACAAAACTGAGAGGGCAAAAACCTCATTTAGTTCGAATGGAAGTCAATGGAACCAGACTTCCTCCAAGTGGTTTTGGGTAATTTCTGCTGTCCCATTCAGCATTAAATTCTCACACAGTGTAAACGGCAGCTGCTGAGCTCAAGTGATGTAGAAAAGTCAAAACCAACAAAAATGGAGATACATGTTTTCCTATGGACACCGACAGTACAGGTATAGGCTATGTATGAGTATGATCCATCCTGCGCACAGCAGACAGCCATATCTACATGGTAGCTCGAATCGGAGCTGTCTGAATGAGAGGTGATATTTTCCTCCAGCCTTAACTGTATAACTTTTTACAGCTCCACCTGCACCATCAGCTCCAGCACCAGAATAATTACCCTTTAAAGTGTTAGTAATGATAATCAGAGGTCGGTGATGAGGTTTTTGTAAAGGCTGGTTATTCTCACCTCGTTTTCAGCATCTGGAGCGGTCTCGCTGAGCTGTCCGTTACTAGTAGTTTGTAGTGTCCTCTGTACAGTGCTGTACACTGTAGTAGGGGTCTCCAGGGCGATAGGTGGTGTTGCTGCACCGGTGGCCTGTAAACGTGATGTCAAACTGTCAGTTACTGCAGTAGTTGGAGGATTTACTGACATTAGTGTCTGAGTGTCTACAGGAATAAGACTGACTCACCTGAACTACTGCATAGAGCGTGTTCTCACTGTGCGTGATATCTACACCTGAGTAGGAAAGAAACAAAAATGAAAAATTAACCCTTCATATTAACGGTAGTCCCAATCCTATAGTAGACCTGTATGACCGTACGCTTCCATACACCTGCAGATTCAGCTACTTCCTTCACACTATGGTCTTTGGCCACGCCCACATGCTCAGTCCCTCCTTTTAGCCAATCATTAACATCTGCTCTGGAGCCATTTTCCACACATGGAACGAGACATTCCCTGCACTGTAGCACCTCTTCCCAATCTATGGATCCCATCACTCACACCCCGCAGGGACTTATAGCCCCATCGTCCTTGTGCAGTGCCCTCTGCAGGAACCTGAAGTTACTACCACCTTAAACACAAGGTGACTAACAGTTATATGAAATAGAGAAATATGGGTATTCCATATAAAACATTGACACCACCCAGTGGTGTCAGATCAAGGGAACCGCAGACACTGCTCGTACTCTGGACTGTACACTGTGTTCTGAACATTAAGGCAAATTCTGGCCATGCCGCCCACAGGAGGAGGAACAGCCGGAGGGGGGAGTCTTTCTCTTCAAGTGAGAGAACTGGTATATTAGTAAACATGCTACTTATATAAATCTATACCACAGCAATGTAGCTAAAATAAATTAAATGGATAGGTTAAAGGTTAAAGTAAAAGGGTTAATGAGCTGGATAGAGAAACGTTTCTTCCAAAAGAAAATTTATAAAATAACAAAGGAAATACCAAATCATTAAAACAGTTTTTTTGATTAATGCAGACTGGCATGTATGTTTACAAAGCATTGAAAGCAGTAGCTAATGGGATCCTAATAATAGCACTCTAAAACAAAACTAAGACAGTACATACGATGGCACCTGGTAATTCAGTGCTACAAAAAGATTAGATGTCTTTTTTACACTCACACAAAAAAAAATATTTGTTGAGTCAGAAGGCTGTATATTATCACAGAAATCAGTTTCAGATGATTCAATAGATGACCATGGGTGGCGTGGAAGAAGACCCCACCCCCACCTGAGTAACGAGTTGGTCATTTTGTCAAAGAAGAACGAACCTTCTGTAGCCAGCTAACAGTAATGTCTTTTTTGGCCATCATGTTTACAGCCGCATAGTCAGTTTATCAGACAGAAAACTGTAGAAAGATAATAATTAATGTTCACATTCACATTAAACATGCGTTAAAAAAGTCCATACCTGCTGATTTTTTAGTCTGGCGAATTTTAAAGCAGATAAAGAGGATAACAGCAATAAGAACGATGCCCACCAGGATACCAACGAAAATCCTTAGCCAATCTGGGGGGCTGGGTTTTTCTAGTGGAGGGAAAAAAGATGAATTATAGATCTTATATTAGAGGGACGGAACGGGTCCAGTAACAGGAGGTTGTACACACCTTTATATTCATCAGCACAAAGTGGTTGAAGTTCTCCCATCTCCAGAACATCCTCCTTCCAGCTGGCTGGGTTACTCTGGTTACAGATGATGGAGCTGCCCCTGACAGACAGGGAAAGGGTGACACCTCCAGGTGATGTCACTTCCCTCTTCTCACAGGTTTTCTTATAGCAGGTGGAGTTGATAGAGAGGTCATGACCTCTACAGGTGAGAGTGATGTTACAGGTGTCATTGTTTAGCTGAGTCAGGACTGGAGCCTCCACTCGATCTGAGGTAGACACATACAGACATTGATCACTGTACTGATACTAATCTCACACAAACACCAGACCACATCACTTTCAGTGGTTACTGGGAATTAACGACTCCCATACAGTGGGTCACATGACCTCACTATGTCTGTAAACTTACAAGGCCAGGACATCTAACATTTATTCAAATATATTTTTATTGTTTGTGGAAAGATGCAGTTGCCCATTGTGACGTTGTCTTTGTAGGGGGATGGATGTAGTTTTCTCACCCCTCCACTTTTACCCCTCATAGCTATCAGCTCAACACAGAATCACGACACACAACAGCAGTGTCCTCGCTCCTCTGATAGCCGAGTCAGAATAGTTTATTAGATTATATTTGTTTGTTTGTTTATTGGAACATATTTTATCTTCAACCATGCAGCTTTATTATTTCATCACTGGAGCACTATCCACCATTCACCAGTATCACCTCCTACACACATACATCACTGGAGCACTATCGTATGTCTATATGGTGTAAAGCTCCGCCCCTGGCCTCAGTGGACACGGGTTCTCTGGAGTGACCAATCACGCCTCTCCGTCTGGTAATCTGATGGATGAGTCTGGGTTTGGCGGTACCAGGAGAACGGTACTGGTCTGACTGCACTGTGCCGAGTGTAAAGTTTGGTGGAGGGGGGATTATGGTATGGGGGTGGTGTTCAGGAGTTAGGCTCCTGAACACCTGGATTAGAGTGGAGACTGAGAGCCAGGCCTTCTCGTCCAACATCAGTGTCTGACCTCACAAATGTGCTTCTGGAAGAATGATCAGAAATTCCCATAAACACATTCCTAACCTTGTGGAAAGCCTTCCTAGAAGAGTTGGAGCTGTTGTAGCTGTAAAGGGTGGAACATCATATTACACCCTGTGGATTAAGAATGTGGGGTCACTCAAGTTCATATGCGGGTGAGGGCAGGTAAGCAAATACTTGGCAATATGGTCTATGACTTATCTATGTGCATTCACCTGTGTGTTGTTCTATATTTATATTGGATTTTTTGTTTTATAGTCTTAATAACAATGATCACTTTGAAAAATATGAAATATCCCAGATCATTTCTCATGTGCCAATGAACTGGCCACTAGGGGGCCCTGCAGAAAGAGATTAATAATGTGGCATTAAGGTTAAGTTTAATTCTAGGTTTTAGTTATAAGGGAGTCTTTTTTAAGGAGGATTAGTGCTAGATGCTAGCTGGTTGTTTTGTTTTGAGGTTCTAGCTATTGGAGCTTTTATTATTATTATTATTATTATTATTATTATTATTATTATTATTATTATTATTATTATGCTGATTTGGGGCTCAGAACTGGTCTAAAGCTTTGTATACATTTTCCTACTTTGCCTCTCAGTTTCCTTGTGTTTTATCAGAGCGTCCCCCCAAGAAGGCAGATGGTGATGAAAGTGACTCAGAGTCAGCTTATACACTGCAGCTACTGCATATATATTTACATAACATAAATAAATAACTCCACTCCCAGCATATGTCTGTAGTATGTTCAGTTTATTTTTAGAGATCAAAGCTTTTTAAAATTACTTTTTAATATTATCTGAGAATGCTGAGGCTGCATCTAATTGCATTTCAAATCTACATTCTGTCTGTATGCATTATCTGTGTAAACATGCTGACTGCAGTGACTCACTGCTCAAAGTTGATTGTGAATAGGAGCACTGCAGTCCGTGCTGAAGGAGGACCCCAACCTAAACAGGCCTATGTATTATGTTAAATTTATTAATCATAAATAATTTGTATTTTAATAATTTTTTAAATATTTTTTGGATAACTACTCCAACCTTGATCATAAATGGCCCTTTATCTGACATCATTAGTAAATGTTACATATTATATATATATATTTGTATATAGAACAGGACAGCAGACTGACTGATCCTCTATAAGACTTACCCAACACAGAGAGACTGTACTCAGCAACTACTGTGTCTACATCAACAACTGCTCTCACTTGATACAGTCCACTATCAGTCTTCTGTAGGTTCTTCAGGGTCAGACTGTAGGTTCTATTACTGAACTCCACTCTGTCTTTATAACGGGAGGAGGGTGTAACATCGTTATATTTCTTATTATATTCTAAAACAAGATTTTCTTTGTTAAACATCCAGGATAATCGGTTAAACTCTGGTACAGGAGGCTGTATGTCCAGTTCAACAGAACTCCCAACCGACCTGACCACATCACTGGAGCCTGTAGAGAGAACAAAGAGGAGTCCGTTGTAATTATCTGTATACTATAATATACACACACTAAAAACAGAGCTGGGACAGTGTAAAATGAGCTTGGGCCAAATATCTGTAACTTGCACAAAACCAAGCAGCAGGCATCAGCGACAACAGCACAGCACTGATCACGCCAGTCGGAGCATCAGGGAGGAGGAGGGATGCAGAGGAAGTGGTGTGAGTGGGTAGGTTAAAGCAGGTAAAATAAGAGTCCTGAGGAATTTAGCCTATCTGTGTATCAGGTGATCTCGGCTGACCACTGGTTACATTAGTGGTGCTGAGCTGTTTGAACTGCTCTGCTCTGACTGTTTGCTGATATACCTAATTTGCTATGTGGAGGTGAAATATTTTATTTGTTCTATGTTCTTGAAATGATTTGAAAGGTACCTAGAACATCACTCTGCTATTGTACTGACTGCAGTCTGGCAGTAGTATTGACTGTATGGATATATATAACACATAACATAATATAATTTACCCAGTGTCATTTCTAAGGCATGAGCATAACTAACTGAATTAATTGATTTTTGGTGTGTTCAGTAAATATATAAACAGACAATATTTTTATGTGCATTATATTAAATTCAATTCTAAAGTCTTAGTTCTTAACCAACAAAACAGGAAAAACGGGGCATGTATACGTTCGCTACCTGTTTGAGAGAGACACTATTTAAGAACGACTTTGGTTTATATCAAGTATATCGATTTGATTTATATCTTGTACTAATGATATGAATAATTGTGGTTTTGTTTTCAGAAACTGTGATGTAAAAAAATGTTTACATAGTGAAAAATAAATGAAAAATAAATAAATAAAACTTAGAAATTTGACGATTTATGTTTTTTTCATTGTACACTACAGTAATAACTTAATTTCACTCGATTATGATTACTTCCTCAGTGATATGAACGGTTAAGATGATCACTGGATATATATATAGATTAACGTCTACAGTGTGGAGGGCAGAGGTACGTAGTAAGTCATTACCTGCGACTGAGAACCAAACCGAGAGAACCAAACCCAGCTGTGCTATCTTCATATTTTTTCAAAATGATATAATCCAAAACTCCACAAAACGAGGTATCGATCAGTCCAGCAGTCGGGTTAAAATGGATGCCTTTGTGAATCTCCTGCTGAGCTCAGTGCTAAAACCACTTCCTCTTTGTAAACTCCGGAACTCAGAGTCTGCAGCATGCTCCCTTCACCCACCTACCCGAGGTGTACTATGAAGACATGTGCAACTTCAGTATAACCTGAGCTGAAACAGGTCAATCCTCTGTGCCTTGTGAGAAGTTATAGGACTATATGATGGAGAGGAGGAATAGGGCGCTAGTAGCAAAATGATTTTCATATACTCATCATTTATCACTAATCTGGAAATCCCTGTTCCCTCTGTCTGACTGACTGATATCTCTTTCTCTCCCTGGTAAATCAGCAGGTCTTTCAATGTAGGAGATAAATAAACATGAACTCAGTGTAATGTTCATCTGGAGTAATGTTAGTCTGGAGTAATGTTAATACAGTATGGTGTTAATATGGTGCAATGTTAATACGGTGTGGTGTTAATGCGGTATGGTGTTAATAAGGTGTGGTGTTAATACGGTATGGTGTTCAAACTGGGTAATGTTAATCTGGAGTAATGTTCCTCTGGAGTAATGTTAATATGGTATGGTGTTAATACGGTGTGGTGTTAATGCGGTGTGGTGTTAATAAGGTGTGGTGTTAATGCGGTATAGTGTTAATAAGGTGTGGTGTTAATACGGTGTGGTGTTAATACGGTGTGGTGTTAATACAGTGTAATGTTAATACTGTGGTGTTAAAACGATGTAATGTTAATACGGTGTGGTGTTAATACGGTATGGTGTTAATACTGTGTAACATTAATCTGGCGTAATGTTAATACAGTGTAATGTTAATACAGTGTGGTGTTAATACGGTGTGGTGTTAACACGGTATGATGTTAATACTGTGTAACGTTAATCTGGAGTAATGTTCCTCTGGAGTAATGTTAATACGGTGTAATGTTAATACGCTGTGGTGTTAATACAGTGTGGTGTTAATATGGTGTAATAATACGGTGTGGTGCTAATATGGTGTGGTGTTAATATGGTATAATGTTAATATGGTGTGGTGTTAATACGGTGTGGCGTTAATATGGTGTGGCGTCTTTTTGTTTCTGACGGGTTGGTTGATGATTTTAAAGGGCTCTCTGTTTCTCTTCTCTTTTTCTGTGTTGTACTTCCCCCCCCTCCACCGGATTCTCTCTCTCTCGCTCTTGTTCTCCCTTGTGTCTATTTTTAGAACCGTGACTCTTAGACTATGTAGAACCTGGTCTTCTCCTAAAAGTGTTTATAGATGTTCAGTAATCGGTATGATAATGAAAAAAATGTCCAAGCCAAACACTAAAATACTGAACCAGCTGCAGGCGGTGTGCAGAGTAGAAATGTCTTTAGTGACACCCAGGAGTTACATCACTCAGTAACACTCCACCTCCAAACAGTTCAGGTTCTAGGGGGCTGGCGTCCTTGTTTGTCTTCCTGCTAGAACAGGCCTTCATCTTAACCAAAACAGTCCTTAAAGGGCTCTTGGCCTGGACGTCTAGTTCTTGGAATAACCTGTCTTAGTACAGCATCTATGCATAGCAAACTGTTGAGCTTAATGTGTGTTGGTGTACAGTAACTCAGTAAGTGTAATGTGCTGTAAGTAGTGTGTTGGTGTACGGTAACTCAGTAAGTGTAATGTGTTAGTGTGCTGTAAGTAGCGTGTCGGTGTACAGTAACTCAGTAAGTGTAATGTGTTAGTGTGCTGTAAGTAGCGTGTCGGTGTACAGTAACTCAGTAAGTGTAATGTGTTAGTGTGCTGTAAGTAGTGTGTCGGTGTACAGTAACTCAGTAAGTGTAATGTGTTAGTGTGCTGTAAGTAGTGTGTTGGTGTACAGTAACTTAGTAAGTGTAATGTGTTAGTGTGCTGTAAGTAGTGTGTTGGTGTACAGTAACTCAGTAAGTGTAATGTGTTAGTGTGCTGTAAGTAGTGTGTTGGTGTACAGTAACTCAGTAAGTGTAATGTGTTAGTGTGCTGTAAGTAGTGTGTTGGTGTGCAGTAACTCAGTAAGTGTAATGTGTTAGTGTGCTGTAAGTAGTGTGTGGTGTACGGTAACTCAGTAAGTGTAATGCGTTAGTGTGCTGTAAGTAGCGTGTTGGTGTACAGTAACTCAGTAGGTGTAATGTGTTAGTGTACTGTAAGTAGTGTGTTGGTGTGCAGTAACTCAGTAAGTGTAATGTGTTAGTGTGCTGTAAGTAGCGTGTCGGTGTACAGTAACTTAGTAAGTGTAATGCGTTAGTGTGCTGTAAGTAGCGTGTTGGTGTACAGTAACTCAGTAAGTATAATGTGTTAGTGTACTGTAAGTAGTGTGTTGGTGTGCAGTAACTCAGTAAGTGTAATGTGTTAGTGTGCTGTAAGTAGCGTGTCAGTGTACAGTAACTTAGTAAGTGTAATGCGTTAGTGTACTGTAAGTAGCGTGTCGGTGTACAGTAACTCAGTAAGTGTAATGTGTTAGTGTGCTGTAAGTAGTGTGTCGGTGTACTGTAGGTCAGTAACTGTAATGTGTTAGTGTACTGTAAGTAGTGTGTTGGTGTACAGTAACTCAGTAAGTGTAATGCGTTAGTGTACTGTAAGTAGCGTGTCGGTGTAATGCGTTAGTGTACTGTAAGTAGCGTGTCGGTGTAATGCGTTAGTGTGCTGTAAGTAGTGTGTTGGTGTACAGTAACTCAGTAAGTGTTATATGTTAGTGTACTGTAAGTAGTGTGTAGGTGTACGGTAACTCAGCAAGTGTAATGTGTTAGTGTGCTGTAAGTAGTGTGTTGGTGTACAGTAACTCAGTAAGTGTAATATGTTAGTGTACTGTAAGTAGTGTGTAGGTGTACTGTAGGTCAGTAAGTGTATTGTGTTAGTGTGCTGTAAGTAGTGTGTTGGTGTACAGTAACTCAGTAAGTGTAATGTGTTAGTGTGCTGTAAGTAGCGTGTTGGTGTACAGTAACTCAAGTGTAATGTGTTAGTGTGCTGAAAGTAGTGTGTTGGTGTACAGTAACTCAGTAAGTGTAATGTGTTAGTGTACTGTAAGTTGTTGGTGTACTGTAGGTCAGTAAGTGTAATGTGTTAGTGTGCTGTAAGTAGTGTGTCGGTGTACTGTAGGTCAGTAAGTGTAATGTGTTAGTGTACTGTAAGTTGTTGGTGTACTGTAGGTCAGTAAGTGTAATGTGTTAGTGTGCTGTAAGTAGTGTGTCGGTGTACTGTAGGTCAGTAAGTGTAATGTGTTAGTGTACTGTAAGTAGTGTGTAGGTGTTTGGTAACTCAGTAAGTGTAATGTGTTATTGTGCTGTAAGTAGTGTGTAGGTGTTTGGTAACTCAGTAAGTGTAATGTGTTAGTGTACTGTAAGTTGTTGGTGTACTGTAGGTCAGTAAGTGTAATGTGTTAGTGTGCTGTAAGTAGTGTGTCGGTGTACTGTAACTCAGTAAGTGTAATGTGTTAGTGTACTGTAAGTAGTGTGTAGGTGTACGGTAACTCAGTAAGTGTAATGTGTTAGTGTAGTGTAAGTAGTGTGTCGGTGTATGGTAACTCAGTAAGTGTAATGTGTTAGTGTACTGTAAGTAGCGTGTCGGTGTACAGTAACTCAGTAAGTGTAATTCGTCAGTGTACTGTAAGTAGCGTGTCGGTGTACTGTAGGTCAGTAAGTGTAATGCGTTAGTGTGCTGTAAGTAGCGTGTCGGTGTACAGTAACTCAGTAAGTGTAATTCGCCAGTGTACTGTAAGTAGCGTGTCGGTGTACTGTAGGTCAGTAAGTGTAATGTGTTAGTGTGCTGTAAGTAGCGTGTCGGTGTACGGTAACTCAGTAAGTGTAATGTGTTAGTGTGCTGTAAGTAGCGCGTCGGTGTACGGCAACTCAGTAAGTATAATTTGTTAGTGTGCTGTAAGTAGTGTGTCGGTGTACAGTAACTCAGTAAGTGTAATGTGTTAGTGTGCTGTAAGTAGCGTGTCGGTGTACGGTAACTCAGTAAGTGTAATGTGTTAGTGTGCTGTAAGTAGCGCGTCGGTGTACAGTAACTCAGTAAGTGTAATGTGTTAGTGTGCTGTAAGTAGCGTGTCGGTGTACAGTAACTCAGTAAGTGTAATGTGTTAGTGTACTGTAAGTAGCGTGTCGGTGTACAGTAACTCAGTAAGTGTAATGTGTTAGTGTGCTGTAAGTAGCGTGTCGGTGTACGGTAACTCAGTAAGTGTAATGTGTTAGTGTGCTGTAAGTAGCGCGTCGGTGTACAGTAACTCAGTAAGTGTAATGTGTTAGTGTGCTGTAAGTAGCGTGTCGGTGTACAGTAACTCAGTAAGTGTAATGTGTTAGTGTACTGTAAGTAGCGTGTCGGTGTACAGTAACTCAGTAAGTGTAATGTGTTAGTGTGCTGTAAGTAGTGTGTCGGTGTACGGTAACTCAGTAAGTGTAATGTGTTAGTGTGCTGTAAGTAGCGCGTCGGTGTACGGTAACTCAGTAAGTATAATTTGTTAGTGTACTGTAAGTAGTGTGTCGGTGTACTGTAGGTCAGTAAGTGTATTGTGTTAGTGTGCTGTAAGTAGCGTGTCGGTGTACAGTAACTCAGGAAGTGTAATGTGTTAGTGTACTGTAAGTAGTGTGTCGGTGTACAGTAACTCAGTAAGTGTAATTCGTCAGTGTACTGTAAGTAGCGTGTCGGTGTACTGTAGGTCAGTAAGTGTAATGCGTTAGTGTGCTGTAAGTAGCGTGTCGTTGTACTGTAGGTCAGTAAGTGTAATGCGTTAGTGTGCTGTAAGTAGCGCGTCGGTGTACGGTAACTCAGTAAGTATAATTTGTTAGTGTACTGTAAGTAGTGTGTCGGTGTACGGTAACTCAGTAAGTGTAATGTGTTAGTGTACTGTAAGTAGCATGTCGGTGTACAGTAACTCAGTAAGTGTAATGTGTTAGTGTACTGTAAGTAGTGTGTCGGTGTACTGTAACTCAGTAAGTGTAATGCGTTAGTGTACTGTAAGTAGCATGTCGGTGTACAGTAACTCAGTAAGTGTAATGTGTTAGTGTACTGTAAGTAGTGTGTCGGTGTACAGTAACTCAGTAAGTGTAATGCGTTAGTGTACTGTAAGTAGCGTGTCGGTGTACGGTAACTCAGTAAGTGTAATGTGTTAGTGTGCTGTAAGTAGTGTGTCGGTGTACGGTAACTCAGTAAGTGTAATGTGTTAGTGTGCTGTAAGTAGCGCGTCGGTGTACGGTAACTCAGTAAGTATTATTTGTTAGTGTGCTGTAAGTAGCGTGTCGGTGTACAGTAACTCAGGAAGTGTAATGTGTTAGTGTACTGTAAGTAGTGTGTCGGTGTACAGTAACTCAGTAAGTGTAATTCGTCAGTGTACTGTAAGTAGTGTGTCGGTGTACTGTAGGTCAGTAAGTGTATTGTGTTAGTGTGCTGTAAGTAGCGTGTCGGTGTACAGTAACTCAGTAAGTGTAATGTGTTAGTGTACTGTAAGTAGCGTGTCGGTGTACGGTAACTCAGTAAGTGTAATGTGTTAGTGTACTGTAAGTAGTGTGTCGGTGTACAGTAACTCAGTAAGTGTAATGTGTTAGTGTGCTGTAAGTAGTGTGTCGGTGTACGGTAAGTCAGTAAGTGTAATGTGTTAGTGTGCTGTAAGTAGCGCGTCGGTGTACGGTAACTCAGTAAGTATTATTTGTTAGTGTACTGTAAGTAGTGTGTCGGTGTACTGTAGGTCAGTAAGTGTATTGTGTTAGTGTGCTGTAAGTAGCGTGTCGGTGTACAGTAACTCAGGAAGTGTAATGTGTTAGTGTACTGTAAGTAGCGTGTCGGTGTACAGTAACTCAGTAAGTGTAATGTGTTAGTGTACTGTAAGTAGTGTGTCGGTGTACAGTAACTCAGTAAGTGTAATGTGTTAGTGTGCTGTAAGTAGCGTGTCGGTGTACTGTAGGTCAGTAAGTGTATTGTGTTAGTGTGCTGTAAGTAGTGTGTCGGTGTACTGTAGGTCAGTATGTGTAATGTGTTAGTGTGCTGTAAGTAGTGTGTCGGTGTACAGTAACTCAGTAAGTGTAATATGTTAGTGTACTGTAAGTAGCGTGTCGGTGTACTGTAGGTCAGTATGTGTAATGTGTTAGTGTACTGTAAGTAGTGTGTCGGTGTACAGTAACTCATAAGTGTAATGTGTTAGTGTGCTGTAAGTAGCGTGTTGGTGTACAGTAACTCAGTAAGTGTAATGCGTTAGTGTACTGTAGTAGAGTGTCGGTGTACAGTAACTCAGTAAGTGTAATGTGTTTAGTGTACTGTAAGTAGTGTGTCGGTTCTACTGTAGGTCAGTAAGTGTTATTGTGTTTAGTGTGCTTGTAAGTAGCGTGTCGGTGTACTGTAGGT
>JAMWET010000918.1:0-20769 GCA_024036415.1 Prochilodus magdalenae
AAAGAATGTGGAAAAGAGGAGAAGAGAGTAAGGGGAGAAGAGGGAGAAGAATGTGGTGGGGAAGAGATGGAAAAGAGAGAGATAGTGGTGGTGAATTAGAAGAGGGGATAGGGTGGAAGATATAATGAGGGGGAATTTTAGGAAAAGTGGTTAGTAAAGAAGAGTTAAAGATAAAGGGGTGGATAAAAAAATTGAAGTGATTAAATTGATAGATGGATAGAATTTAAAAATTTAATCATATTAAGTATTTCTAATTGTTTATTTAATTTTAAAAGAGATGTGAATAGTTATGTAGTTTTTTTTTTTTTAACTAGCCTATTTTACTTTTATTAATGTTTAAGTTTATAGTTGTATGTATGTAAGGTTTCAAATTGTAATTAATTATAAACAAAAGAGACTTACTGATATCTCCTTGGTGTAGGTATTTAATTGGTATAAAAAAAAAAAAAATACGGTTATTTTTTTCTGCCAAAAAAAACAACACACAGCAGTGCACATGCCGTTTTTTTTCTATTCTGTAAGAGATATTTGCCCCACACAGTATACCTTCAATCGCGTGCTGTGTGCCATGGTCGAGGCTCAACGCCGTTTTCCACCGAGACGGCTGCAGATGCTAAAGCAGCCACGAAGAGTTGTGAAGAAACACGACGAATATTTCACAAATGATGAAAGGCATCGAAAAACACTCAGGATTTGCAGGTAAAACCGATTTATTATCTGTCCTATTAAGTTTTACACAGTATAAATTATTTTCACCGTCCAAGGTGCTTTAAATCGTAGTTCTAGTGCGCATTTTGGTGGCACACGCGCCGTTTTTTATCTATCTGCCTCTTCTGCTGCCCGGACTCGGACACTACTCCATATCCGCGGCTGCCGAGAGAATCATGGACCTGAACAGGTATCTGTAGTGCTTTTTTTATCGTGCTGTATAGCCTAGGTTACCAAGAAATTGGCTACCGTGGGTTGGATTAGCCTTTAGCCGCTAGCAGTTACAAAAAGCTTGTCATGAACGTTTTAATAGTTATAAATAAGCTTTACTGTTTACTCTTTTCCTAGAAAACTCGTCAGATATGACTACAGAGTATTTACAGTGCGCACTTGATCCAGGGTGGGTATACAGTTTGTCACAAACCTCCAAAACATTTACTCATACACACACCGCTCCCATATTCCGCCTAACCCTAGACCCTAACCCTAACCCTAAACCCTTAACCCTAGCCCTACCTAACCCAACCCTCTACCCTCATCCAGAGCCGATTTACTGTGATCTGAGTATCGCGGCGCTGGTGTTGTGTCTGTGCGCGAGACGTAGCGTGGTGGGGAGGGGGGAGAGGAGCGGGGGGAAGGGGGGGTATGGACGCATGGGCTCGCCAGTTCAGCGCGTGCCTGAAAACACGTTCCAGGTTCGAGCCTACTCCATTAGGGCTGTCGCGATACTGCAGTTTAACTCCTTCAGTGTAAAGGTCTGCCGTTCCTGCTTGTTTTACGTCCCATTTTAATCCCCGCCGGCCCGCCTGCAGTCCCTATGATTGAATTATTAAATGTAGTGATTGAACTGTACTTATGTATGTAGTAAAACAGCATTACAGCGCTGTATAGAAATTGTCCTATCGGTGTTTTTGGTGTCCTGTCCCGGTCCATCCTCCTGATATTTATCAGTATATCCCTGGAGGATTGTTTGTTTGCTAAGAGCATTGACTGTTTATCTTAAAACTGCTGCCTTTTTTTTTTTGCCCTTTGCAGCTTTCTTGAGTGCTAGTCTGCGTCTGTTATAATGAAAATGTTATGATTTTGTTTTGTGCTTTGTAATATGAATTCTATGAAATTTTTTATGTCAAAATAAAATATGCACACAGTATAGTAAATTGTTTATGTTAAGCTGGGGGATATCTAAAAATTAAATTTTTTTCAAAATCATAATTAAATAAAACAAGCTTTCTAAGAGTAAAAAATTATTGTTATGCACAGTGTTTTTATTTAAAACAAGAATTAAAATATACAACATTTCTAGTATGCCGTGCTTGGCTCCGAACCACAAAGTAAAAAGTACAGACTTTAGTTGGAGTTTAGATTTCTCTGACAAACGAGTCTGAGCCGATGCACGACCTGGCCCGGGTTGGGTCGGGCTCAAGAAAATGGTCTCTGGTAGACCTATGTTTTTAATGTAACATATTAACCTGTTATCTTTGTGATGTTCCACAAGTTACAATGTTCTAATCACACAGTGCTGACCTGCATGACAACGATGTGACAACTCAGGTTTAAGATGATACACGTTAGGCTTCGTTTTGTTTATTCATTTATTAAATTCCCCTTATTTGTTTAAAATCTTGGCAAAAAGGTTGTGCGTTATTGCATCTAATTTGACTGTGTTCTTGATTTGACAAAAAACACGTATTTAACTAGTCGTTGCAGTTTAAAAACAATACATAATTCCTTAACAATAAAAACAATAAGCATTTACACATAGCTCTAAAATCAAGACACATATCACGTCATACCCCATATCTCGGTGTTGGGCCCACCCTATATAACCGCAGGGGAAATTCTTTCACGGGACAGCCCTACTTTTAATACCAGAAAAAAACTGTACAATTACACACTTATGTTTTTTTCGCAGAACAACAAAATATCGCAATGCAAATTTTTCACAATATCATGCAGCCCTACTATTAAGTATTAACTACTAATATAAATACTTACACAAATAACTGCTGTTAATTTTGTCAATCATGGTGATTACCATGACCAGGAATTTTACTTGCCTTTTTTTAAGATTCACCACTTTAGTAAAAGTGTGAAAGGACCTAGGGTTAACCCTAGTTCGCTGTTCGCTCTCTCTCGCTCGCTCGCTCGCTCCACCACACATTAACGACGCGTCGTCAATAAAATTCCGCATTGACAATTTTTTATAGTCAACGTTGTCGATTATGTCTACTAATCATTGCAGCCCTATTATCCATGCCTAAATACTGCTTTCACTGCTTAAATCGTTTAAAAAAAATTATGTGCTTATATTAAACCTTTGATGTTGCAGGAATGTAATACAGCTGATCAAGAACAGAGATGCAGTGAAGAGTCTTCATTTGAAGATGGAAGTTGTTCAGAATATTTCCCGTCCAACAGTGACTGCGACAGTGATGATCTCGATTCAGATTCGAAAACTGACAGCACAAACGGTCAAAATCCAAGGGCAAAAGAGGATACGGGTATGTCTTCCACAGAAAATGGTTCACCTGTTAAGGTTAAAAAATGTGCAAAAGAAGGAAGCAAAAGGAAATGGGATAAAAGAAACTTCTGTGTTTATTGTGGGAAGGGACAAAGTAAATTGGCCAGACATCTGGAAAGAAAACATGCAAAGGAAATAGAAGTGGCACGAGCACTCGCAAAGCCAAAAGGCTCGAAAGCACGCAGGACATTATTGGATAGCTTACGTCACAAAGGAAACTACCACCACAATATTGACGTTTTGAAAAAGGGAAGTGGGGAAATAGTCACAGTGAGGCAACCATCAAAAGCAACCAGTTCAAAACAGTACCTTCCATGCCAGCATTGCCATGGTTTTTTTAAAAGAAAGGAACTGTGGAAGCATAATTCTGTCTGTTTTAAAAATACAGATAGGAATGAAACAACAAAGAAAAGGAAAAGAATCCAAGCTGTAGCATCTCGAAGCCTACCACATGCCCCTGGTATTTCAGAAGGATGTAGAGAGATTATCAACAACATGATTCAAAATGATGTCTCCTTTCAGGTCTTGTCAGACTCCCTCATTTGTAAATATGGTGAAATGATGTTTGAGCTCCATGGACGGGACAAATCACAACACGGCTACATCAGTCAGAAAATGAGAGAATTGGGAAGGTTCATGCTGGCAGTGAAGAAACTTGCCCCTTCTGTGAAACATCTAGTAGATGTTTGTGTACCATCACGATTTAAGCTGGCAATTGCAGCAGCAAAAGAAGTCAGTGGGTTTGATGCATCAACAAATGCTTACAGCACTCCATCACTTGCTTGTAAAATTGGATACACCTTAAAAAGGGTGTGTGAGATTGTTGTTGGCAACAGTATAATGGAAGATGACGGAGAGACACGAGAGAAAAAGCTCAAAACTTCATTAAACTGATTGAATCTGACTGGAACACATATGTGTCAAAGCTTGCAAGGACCAACCTTGAACAAAACAAATGGAACAAACCAGATGTTCTGCCAGTGACTGAGGATGTTGTAAAACTGCAGAAACATCTGAAAAATTTAGAAGACAAATCCAAAGATCAGCTGCATGCGACCACAGATCCTGTTGCATGGAAGAATCTAGCAGAGTGTGTTCTAGCACAGATAATCTTGTTCAATCGAAGAAGAGAGGGAGAAGCTGCAAAGCTTTTGGTGGAAACGTACCAGAAAAAAAACACTGTCCCATTGAATGAAGATGTTCTCCAGAGTTTATCCAAGTTTGAACAAGACCTGAGTGAAACCTTCACAAGACTGGAAATAAGGGGCAAAAGAGGCCGCAAAGTACCTGTGTTGCTCACTGAGAGAATGTGTTCATCACTTGATTTGCTCATGGAATTCAGATCAAGAGTTGGTGTACCAGTAACAAACCTTTACATGTTTGCTAGAATTGAAGCTGACACACACATTCGTGGTTCAGACTGTCTTAGGAAATTTGCAAATGAATGCAATGCAAAATTCCCTCAGCATCTCACCTCAACAAAGCTGCGGAAACAAGTGGCCACTTTGTGTCAGATCATGAATTTAAAAAAAAAACGAAATGGACCAGCTGGCCAAATTTATGGGACACGACATCCGTGTCCATAGGGAATACTACCGGCTTTCTGAAAATACCCTTCAACTTGCGAAGATGAGCAAATTGCTGATGGCTATTGAGCAGGGTGCTTCCTCCTACAAGGGAAAATCCCTTGACGAGATTGACTTAAATGTTGAAGGTTGGTGTTCAGTACACTGTGTTATTGCTAGCTTATACAGTATAGCTGAGACCTGCACAGCCCACATTTAATATTTTAATCTACATTGTTAGTTGGTATTTCAGATGCAAGTGTGATGAAAGAGCAAGGGTGTGATGAAGAGCAAGGGTGTGATGAAGAGCAAGGGTGTGATGAAGAGCAAAAGTCAGATGAGATGGATAATGGTATGCTATAAAACAGCTATTTTTCTGATTATTAATTGAATGTGTTAAATTTCTCATTAATAATTTCTTTTTTAAATCTGCTGTTTGTATATAATAGTGGAGGAGCCTTCTGTAAGGACAAGAAGCACCAAGAAGAAAAGAAAGAGTGAAGAATCCAGTACAGCAGGTAAGTTTTTTAAATTTTTTTATTTAATTGTTTATTGAAAAGGAAACATTATTTCTTTACAGATTTTTCACATCAGTAAGTATACAGATACATTGTAAAAGTCCAATGACCAGTCTTGTATGCAAAGATGTGTACATACACTGCATCCGGAAAGTATTCACAGCGCTTCACTTTTTCCACATTTTGTTAGGTTACAGCCTTATTCAAAATTGTATTAAATTAATCTCTTTCCTCAAAATTCTACACAAAATACCCCATTATGACCATGTGAAAAAAGTTTTCTTGAGAGTTTTGAAAATGTATTAAAATTAAAAAACAAAAATCATATTTACATAAGTATTCACAGCCTTTGCTTAATACTTTGTAGAACCACCTTTGGCAGCAACTACAGCCTCAAGTCTTTTTGAATATGATGCCACAAGCTTGGCACACCTATCTTTAGGCAGTTTTGCCCATTCTTCTTTGCAGTACCTCTGAAGCTCCATCAGGTTGGATGGGAGATGTCTGTGCACAGCCATTTTCAGATCTCTCCAGAGATGTTCAATCGTATTCAAGTCTAGGCTCTGGCTGATCCACTCCAGGACATTCACAGAGTGGTCCTGAAGCCACCCCTTTGAGATCTTGGCTGTGTGCTTCGGGTCGTTGTCCTGCTGAAAAATGAACCGTCGCCCCAGACTGAGGTCAAGAGGGCTCTGGAGCAGGTTTTCATCCAGGATGTCTCTGTACATTGCTGCATTCATCTTTCCCTCTATCCTGACTAGTCTGCCAGTTCCTGCTGATGAAAAACATCCCATAGCCTGATGCTGCCACAACCATGCTTGACTGTAGGGATGGTATTGGCCTCGTGATGAGCAGTGCCTGGTTTCCTCCAAACATGACGCCTGGCATTCACACCAAAGAGTTCAATCTTTGTCTCATCAGACCAGAGAATTTAGCTCTCATGGTCTGAGAGTCCTTCAGGTGCCTTTTGGCAAATTCCAGACGGACTGCCTTGTGCCTTTTACTAAGGAGTGGCTTTCGCCTGGCCACTCTGCCATACAGGCCTGATTGGTGGATTGCTGTACGGTTCTCCTCTCTCTCCACGGAGGAATGCTGGAGCTCTGACAGAGTGACCATTGGGTTCTTGGTCACCTCCCTGACCAAGGCCCTTCTCCCCCGATCGCTCAATTTAGACGGCCAGCCAGCTCTAGGAAGAGTCCTGGTGGTTCCAAACTTCTTCCATTTACGAGTGATGGAGGCCACTGTGCTCATTGGGACCTTCAAAGCAGCAGAAATTTTTCCGTATCCTTCCCCAGATTTGTGCCTCGAGACAATCAGAATTCAGAACTCTCAAGAAAACTTTTTTCACATGGTCATAATGGGGTATTTTGTGTAGAATTTTGAGGAAAGAGATTAATTTAATACAATTTGGAATAAGGCTGTAACGGAACAAAATGTGGAAAAAGTGAAGACACCGGTGCATGATCTGAAATATCGATAGAACCCATCTCACAGTCCTTGACTCTGTGCCTGTCTTTCTCAAAAATTAAAAAAGTCAATCCTTGAATATACTGCATGAGGATTAGAATAATGTGCGTTATCTCTACCTGTTGGGCAAAAATCTCATCAGAAATCTAAGTCCTATGTCTTTCATTAATGTGTTTATTTGTTTACTTAATGGGCTATTTTTCAAATGTCCTAGTGTTGAGGAGTCCATTTTAGTGTTCAATCTAACATTTAGGTCTCCTGGAAATTATGCTCCATGGGGGTAAACTCTTGCTCGTCTAATGAGCCGAGGGCCCATATAGATGGGCTTATTTGTGCAACTCAGTCATAGAATTTCGGTAACATAGTGCTCCTATCGTCTTTTTATACATTCCGGGAACTATTTCAAGTTCAGACTATAACAAATGCGATATCAACATAGTTACCTTCACTGAAAGGACAGTCTGAACGTTAACCTGCTGCATTTAAATCCATTTCACTCTTCTCCGCGCGGTGAACGTCTGAAAGCTTGGAGTATTTCTATATAGTTCACCTTCGAGCGGTTCGCTGCTCCACCGCCATTTTTACCCGCCTTTCGACAGAATACATGTTGGATCATTTCCATAAGGGTGGTGGGGAGTTGGGTGGGAGTTATGTCAAAGCCCCTTTCTTGCATGTCTCTTTCCACTTCTTCTGCTGAATTATAGATCCTGGTGCCTTCATTAGAGAACACCCGAACCTTGGCTGGAAACCCTGTTTGAAACTTTATATCACTTCCCTGCAGCACACGTTTAGCTTCTTGAAATGCCCAGCGTCGCTGGAGAACGTCAGCCGCGTAGTCGTGGTCGAAGAGAACTCGGTTCCCCTGCCACTCGACATGCCTTCTCTGTTAACGTCGTCTTTTGATGTGTTTCTTCTTTGTTTTCCCCTCGTTTCCATCAAAGCTCCTTCCATATCTCATTTATGAAAATAAAAGGTGGTACAAACTCGTGATTTCGGGCTTAAACTAGCAGTACGTTACGAGAGCTTCTGCAGTAAGTAATCATCAGCTTGCCGCCATAACCGGAACTCCAGAGCACCTAAGTTTTAATGTTGTAACAAAATATGTATTGTACTTATAAAAGTATGCCTAGTAGGTTGTTTTACTATTGTACAATCAATAGTAAAAAATCTGATTGATTCAAGCTTCATGCGCAGTTGTTCATGTGACAAAACAAAGACGACCTTATTGCTGTACCTAACCGAATATAGGCATGTTGTCTTTTGGGACATGAAAGAAGCCAAACAAATCTGTGTTGACCTCTCAACAATTACAAATGTGTGGGATGCTATTGGACACACTATCAACACTCCGCCTCACTGCCTTCTGGGAACAAAAATTAATTTAATTTGTATTTAAGGGTTCAAGTACATTTGATGATGGTATTGTCTCTGTGCATTTCAGACACACACTTAAGATCACGTGTGAGAAGAGAGGAAGAACACACTTTCTCGTATTCCGATGCGTCAGATAATGGTAAGCTATGAATTAGTTTTATTAAGCCTGTGATTGAGCAGGAACAGTAGCTTAAACACAACCTGTTTTCCTGATAATTTTCAGTCAGCAGAGGACTAATGGCTGTGTTTTCTGTGTTGTCTATTGTTTGTGTATGGCAGAGGAAGAGCCTTCCCAAATGAAAAGAACCACCAAGAAGAGTGGAAAGAATCCAGATTCCAGTGGAATAGGTAAGATTTAATGTAAAAAGAACAGAATCTGTATTCAACTACCTTGACTACTATGATCACACTCCTATGCTCTCGCCACAACCGGTGAGCTGATTGACTCTTTGTTAGGATGATGGCATAATTCACGCTATGACAACTCCCATTCATACTGCAGTCATTGGCAGGCTTAATCATTAAGGTCTTTGTAGTACTTTAAAATGAACATTAAAGCAGTGGTGTCCACAATCTCCACAGATCCACATGCTGATCATCCAAAGATGAAGAAACCTTGGAGTGTCGACGAGAAAAGAGCAGTGTGGCGTCATTTTGACAAACATTTGACCCTTGGAAGAGTTCCAGGCAAAAGAGAATGTGATTCATGCCTTTCAGCTGAAAAGACTTTGAACCAGAGGTCGTGGAAAGATGTGAAAAATTTTGTTTATAATTCAATTGTGAGCAGGAGAAGAAAAGTTGAGAGACAGAAGAAACAGCACAACGGGTAAGTTAAAATGGTACTTCAGGAATACCTGGCTGACTAGTTTCTATTTAGTTTATATATAGTTTGTGTAGTTATACTAAAATGTTGTATTACATATTTCCAGTTTATATGGAAGGAATACTAAGCACTTTGAGGTAAATTTAAACCAACATAACATTGCGTGTACAATGTATTGGAATATAAGTGCAGAAATTTGTTTGAAAATATAAAAGGCAAGGTTCATAATGTTAAATTACATTTCAGAATTGAAGAGAAACAAGTGTTTAAGTGTATATACACTTTTGTTCAAAAGTTTTGATAGCCCTGGTTGTATTACATTTTGTATTTACAGTGTAAACAAGCCACATATAACTTTTTAGGCCAGTTTTAGACAGTTTCTTTTTATTTGCTGAATTGGAAAACAAAACAAGAACAGTGAGCCATCGTACGTGCACATGCCACTTTTTTTACGGTGCCGTTAAGTAAAAGACTATATTTATGAGGTAATGTGTTAATTGGCGTTTGCCACAGAAGGGAGAGATTTACTGAATCAACAGAACACACACAAAGGCATCATTGTCTCTGGCCTTTATTTACCTATCAGTTATAAGTCATGCTTTTACATTAATAAGGCCGCTTCACTTCTAAACATGCTATTGTTTTTTTTGTAATTCTCTCCGAGCAAAATATTCCCTTTGCAATTTATCTTCAGTTTGACCAGGGGGGGCAGAACTTTTGCACATGTGTATATGTATTAGAATTTTATTGCAGATATTATTAAAGTTCAGCTGAAAAGAATGCTGAGCACTTTGATTTAAATGTATACTAAACTCTGCAGTGCATCCCTCTGTTTTATATGGAGTCCTGAGCACTTAGAGTTAAATTTAATTCATTTAAATATAAAATGAAAATTCAGAATTTAAGAGTTAAGTGTTTAAGTGTACATATAGACTTGTGCAATAGTTGGGACAGCCCCTGGTCAAATTGCATAATTGTATGTGTAAATGAGTCACATTGTCCAGAGAAACAAACTTATATATTTTCTATTAATTTTATACAGTTTATTTTTATTGGCTGAGTTGGGAAATTAATAGTGTGCCATCATATTTGTGCATACCACCTTCTTCAAATGGTGCCATTAAAGGAGAAATCTGGTGTGAAATGAACTTTGTGTGTAGTGAAAGGTTTCTGAGCACCAACCTTTGTTGAATAGCCATTTTTATGGAGTTCTAAGTACTTTGAGTTTAGTTTGTACTATAGCATTTTTACATATAAAACACATTTACAGTTTATATGGTAGGAATACTAAGCACTTTTAGTTAAATTTAAACAGGCAATGAGGCACTGAGAATGTTGAAAGTGCACAGGAAGTTCATTTAAAAAGTTCATTTCTTGAATTTCCCTCTGGGATCAATAAAGTATCTATCTATCTATCTATCTATCTATCTATCCATCTATCCATCTATCCATCTATCCATCTATCTAAAAACACTGTTCACACCGTGTATCATAAGCTAATTCTCTGGGTGCTGCCATGTTATAATTAAGCAAAGTCTACTCTTGAGCCCAAGTAGTAAAACTTTTGAGCTGCTTTTTTTGCTTTGATGGTCTTTATTCTCATTTAGACAGTCACCAGATAGTTTCAGCAGCAGCTGGAATTCATGCATTTACACCCAATTCATTCTGCAGTCTGTTCCACTATCCTACCTATTAATTTGTGTTTGACAGTTGACTTGCCATGACTTAATTTAAAGATGGCGGTGCCCGGACAACTAGCTGAAGGTACTGTGTGTATAAACAGTCTTTTTTTAATAAGCTATCTGTGCACTTTCAAAGTTCTCAGGGCCCTCAGAATTCTACCAATGAACTTTAGAACTACTTTGAGCTTGTTAACACAAGATTATGCCTTATGGCGTCCTTTATAAAGCCTGTTTTGGAGAAAATTTTGGAATGCTGGAGTAAAACTTATTCAATAAAGTCCATTTCATACCGGAGTTTTCCTTTAAGAAAAATACTAAAATTATGCTGAATTGATGCAATAGTAATGATGTGTTAAGTAAATCACTCCTTACTGCAGAGGATGTTAATTATTTGTTTGAATCAGCAGAACACAAAAGAATTATTGTATTTTATTGTATTTTATTTCTGACATCACTGGCCTTGTTTAATAAAATAAATATGTTCTGAGCATGTTTTCCGCAGAGGGCATTATGTGCAAGTGTGTTTATAGCAGACAGAATGATTCACTTATCCTTGGGGAATGGGTAAGTCAATGTTTCAGCATTCTTTGAAAGTAGAAAAGGTGTAATTAAAAAAAAAATCTCTGGGATCACGTCATGGTTTCTTCCCTGCAGATTTAATGTTCTCCATATTTTGGTAAAAATTGCTATAATTGCTATAATTTGCAAATATGCACTTCAGTATACTTTTTGTAGTGGTGGAGTAGTACCCGTTTGTGTCCTTCCTCACAGTGTTTGCAGACTGGGCTGATACCATGGCTTTTTTTGTGCCAGCACAATATTCTCCACACTTGTGAGCAATTGTCCTGTAAAAAACTACAGTAGTTCTGCATTTTCTACATTTATATAAATATTTTTATTTTATTTTAGTATAAAATATTATATTATAGGTCTTCCAATCCTTTAACAAACTGTTTTAAAAAAGTCTATGAAAAAAACAATATAGTGGATATGATGAATCATGCAGTGGTTCAGTATTTCTCTTTATGCCTCCTAAATCATTTAATCCTGCTTTAAACTGATTTTCCCTCCAAAATGTCCCTCCAAAATTTTCCATCCTAAACACTACTATGAAAAAATATATTGCACATGATGGATCATGCAGTGGTTCAGTATTTCTCTTTATGCCTCCTAAATCAGTAAATCCTGCTTTAAACTGATTTTCCCTCCAAAATTTGAACCATCCAATCAGAAAATTCACTGCACAGCAGAGTGGGTGGGCTTAAAAGAGGCACCAGGGGAGCACAGAAACTCAAAGACACACACACACAAACACAGTCGTCTAACAAAGCCATATATATGAGGACCAAAATAAAAATTTGTGAAATTTGCTGAGCGTGTTAATTATGAGTAGCAGATAACAAAAATATCCCTTTTTTTTGTGAGGACCTTTCAAAATGTCCTCACAACCAAAAAGGTCCTCACAGGAAAGGTGGGATGTCAATAGGTGGTCCTCACAGAGGGGCAAATACCAACACATACACACACATACACACACACACACATACACACAGACACACAGACACACACACACATACACATACACATACACATACACACACACACAGACACACACACACACAGACACACACATACACACACAGACACACACACACACATACACACACACACATACACACATACACACACACACACACACACACAGACACACACACAGACACACAGACACACACACACACACACACACATACACACACATACACGTACACATACACAAACACACACATACACATACACACACATACACACACACACACACACACACACGTACACGTACACATACACACACACACATACACATACACATACACACACATACACACACATACACATACACACACACACACACACATACACAGAGACACACACATACATATTCCCAGTGAAATAAACAGTAGCAGATAAGGAGCGGCGCTGCTGATGGTGGGACCGGCAGACGCGCTTTGTTCCTTTAATCTGGATGTGACGCTGATGTATCGCGCCCAAGACAAACGGGGAAATGAATAAATAGATAAGGACGTTTTTAAAAAAAGGAGAAAGGAAAGAAAAAGAAACTGCGTGCCGACAGCACTGCCACCGCTGCGGTTTGTTTATTTATTTATTTATTTATTTGTTTGTTTGTTTGTTTGTTTGTCGGTCTGACACCCAGCTTTCTCAAAAACTCAAAAATGATGGACATAAAATATTAGCCAGTCGTATCTCAGAGCTGTAATACTGGAAAACGGAGTGTCATTTAAAACTAATACACTCATAAAAAACACGGTTCTCCAAGTGTTCTATCTGTGGAACTACCTTCAAGGTTCTTCACATGGTGATACTGATTGTTCAGATGGACTGAGCTGTACATCTATTCAGTTCTATACTGCACTGACAAGCTGTACTGCTTTGGTAATGCCATCAATCTTGGTTCTATATGATATAGAACCATAGAACCACACATTTGTCCAGAGAACCTTATACATCCCACTTTCCTGCTATCTGAAGAACCATTTTGCCATGCAAAGCAATGCTGTTTAAGCATGCCCACACGAAGGATCACGGCTGCAACAGAACCCACTGTTGTTTGAAGAACCATCTAGTGTAGAAGAACCACTTTTTTGTTCCCTAAAGAACCATATATGAGAGAGGGATAAACGTTTAAAGGTTCTGCACCAGCTCTTCTTTAAACCTTTGGAAAATATTTCTTTAAAAAATGTTTCTCCAGGACCAAGGTTCTTTAGGGAACCAGAGGAGGTTCTTCTACGACTCCTTTTTGGGGACCTTTATTCTAGATAAGGTTCAGAATTTTCCATAATGACTCCTGCAATGCAGGTCAATGATAAAGTCATGAATGGAACAAGTTCAGGAACCAAGGTTCATCTGTTGGACAGGGGCTATTGGTATAGTGAAGGGTGTTCACCGAGGCAGGGGATCAAACCCCAGCCTACAGCTTGGAAGGTGGAGGTGTTACCCTACACATACCAACCAACCACAAACACGGGGAACCACAGGGTTTGTCTCAGCAGCAGCAGAACGCAAATACTGATCTATTAACATTCATGTTCTGGTCGTCTTATCCGCTTTGTGATTAAACCTCCACTTCTGAAATATGATGTCATAACACATAAATAATAACGCATAAATAAACAAATAAATAAACACAAACCAAAACTCCGCCCTGGAACAGTGAGAGGAAACAGAGACCAGTCTTTACACATACTGTAGGTCGTCTCCGTCAGTACCGGGCTTCTAGCATTCAAAGTGGATTGGTATCGGAGGGACCTTAAGCCCCCCAAAAGCACCTGGGCCCCTCCCCAAGACCCCTCAGCCCACAGTCATTGTATACCTTCATCTGGAACCTGATTGGCTTAATACTGTATTAACGGAAAGAGTGATTCCCGCTCCGGAATGTCTTAGCGGTTGAGGATGGTTCTCCTGCTCCTGTAAAGTTCCTGGATCAGAGAGGTCAGCCTACGACCGCGAGGTTATGATAATATGGTGCTTGTAAAAGACAGTAAAGATCAAAAGACTTGTTGGGGGGGGGGTTTGCTTGGAGGTGGGGGGAGTTGAGCATCATCAAGCGACAATAAACAAGAGCAAGCCCTGTATATTCAGCACTTAACACCAGAGTGTTTACACTTTAACACCTGCAGTAATTAGTTTATACAGAGAGAGGGGGGTGGGGGGAGAGAGAGAGAGAGAGAGAGAGAGAGAGAGAGAGAGAGAGAGAGAGAGAGAGAGAGAGAGAGAGAGAGAGAGAGAGAGAGAGAGAGGCAGAGAGAGAGAGAGACAGAGACAGAGAGAGAGAGAGAGACAGAGAGAGACAGATAGAGAGAGAGACAGAGAGAGATAGAGAGAGAGACAGAGAGAGACAGAGAGAGAGACAGAGAGAGACAGAGAGAGAGACAGAGAGAGACAGAGAGAGACACAGAGAGAGAGAGAGACACAGAGAGAGAGAGACACAGAGAGAGAGACAGAGACAGAGAGAGAGACAGAGACAGAGAGAGAGAGAGAGAGAGAGAGAGAGAGAGAGAGAGAGAGAGAGAGAGAGAGAGAGAAAGATATCCGTCAGAGAGACATATCTGTCTCTGTTATCTTTTTTTGTCCTCTGTAGACCCCCCCTCTCTATGGACTAGGGTGGGGAACCGGGGGTCTAATGTGGCACTCCTATATGATTCCATTTTCTCCACAAGCCACTTCATCTAATTTCTCTACTGCTGGAGCTGCCAGACAACGGTACATGCTGCGATCATAAAATAGAAGCATCTGGGAACAACAACAACAACAACAACAACAACAACAACAACAACAACAACAACAACAACTACAGCTCCTCATCAGCAGATCAGAGTCACCAACACAACACTGTAACGCATCAGCCATAGATCATCTTTTTACATTTACGGGATCATAGCCGACGCTCTTATCCAGAGAGACTTACAAGGTTAGTCATAGTACAGGGAGGCCAGTGTGGTGTTAGGAGTCTCATCCAAGGACTCACCCAGTCACCCAGACCAGGACCTGACCCCCAGTCTCCCATATGTGGTGGTGGCTCCCTGGTAGTGTAGTGGTGTTATCCACTTCAGCATCAGCCAGAGAACCGAGTGGGGTAGATGTGGGGAGCAGATCTGCTGACCTGGCCTGCCGCTACTCAGAGTTAGAGGATCTGGTTATGTGGCTGCAGTGCGATACGGGCTCTGGTCAGTGTCTGTAACACACTGTTAAAGGCTGAAGGACACGCGCAACTAACAGACTGTGGCTGTGATAATACTGACGAGGCCTACAGCAGCCTGTAGGAGCCACAGGGTCCATAGAACTCCTGTATACTGTGAGTACATGAACCAAAACGACAAAATGTCATGAGCTGCAAGTAAAGGGAAACGGTCACTGTCAACTGACTGACTGACTGGGAGTGTGAAGCCATTATGAAAAACACATTTATATGAAAAATATAAGTTTCTCATTTTTTACCTGGTGTCTTTTTATATTGCAGGTAAATTTCATGATCAATGGAGCAATAGAAATGATTTAATATTTATATTATACAGTATTATATTATATTATATTATATTATATTATATTATATTATGTTATATTATATAGTATTATATTATATTATATTATATTATACTATATTATATTATATAGTATTATATTATATTATATTTTATTATATTATATAGTTTTATATTATATTATATTATATTATAATTTTTTCCCTTTTCTGGAAGGTTTGTTTTGACAGCAACTATATTTTATTACTTCAGATTGTGGGAAATATATTTTTTTCTTCGTGTTCCAATAATACACAATAAACACAATGTTGTACTATTTAGCAAAATTAAACAAAACAAAAATAATTTAATGTCTCTCGTTTTTCACCCGTTTTTTTTGTTGCATGTAAATTTCATGATGAATATTAAAATAATAATAAATAATGAAATGCTATATTTGGCCAAATTAAATAGAATAAAATGACAATTAAAAAATAAATTAGCTTATTTTTTTCTATTCTGGAGGTTTTGCTCTGATGGCAATGATATTTTAATACTTGGTTCATCAACAGATGGAAAACATTACTTGCAGATTTCTTATTAGCTGTACCCTCTAGCCGTAATGAGAAACTTTACACTAGGTTATCTTGGAGTTCTGTTGAAAAATCTAACTAAGAATCGATTTCATTCGCTTTAATTATTTGACAGGGCTTTGTATCAATATCATAAATAAAATTCTAAATAAAAAATCTCTAATTTTTATATATTTTATCACTTTTTACCTAATTTAAACACAGCAGCCCAGAAATTGTGTCAAAATTTCTCCCAAATTTAAAATTTCTCCCAAATTCTCTTACTTAGTGAAGTCGCTAACCTGTATTTCTTTGGCGAGCGACAATATCCTAAAAATATGAAGCAGTCAGATTTACAGATTTACATTTGTGAGAATTCTGTCCGTTCTGTTTAAGAGCTGAACACGGTTTGAGGAGATTAGCATGATGCTAACCGCAGTTCATGAGCTTCCATCACTTCTTAGCGACTTTAGCTAAACGTATCTGAACTGATGGTCCGCATCTGAGGCTAACCCCTGTGACGCTCCGGCTTCTCCGGACAGAGGGAGGATGCTCTCCAGCCGTGTGTGAACGTGATTAGCTGTAATGGGAAATTCGATTTTCCTCTGAATGGAGTTTCAGAGAAGGTGTCCCGCGAACCTGACGGACCTTCACTTTCTCTCCACCCCCTTTTCTCACCCTGGTCCACCTAAAGCTGGAGACACGCTTCGCTGCCCCCTCACTTTCTCCTCTCTGGTCTCGCTCACGCGCTCTCTCCTTTCTCCCGCTCTCTCCATCTTCCTGTCCGAGCCGGAGGGGGTCATTAGATTACTGTAATTACCGTGATAAGGGGCATCAGTCAGGAAGAAAGAGGAGGAAGCTGGACCCGGTCAGCTGTGTATGTGTTTGTGTGTGTGAGAGAGAGATAGAGGGAGGAGAGAAAGAGAGAAGTATTTGTTTTTCCTCATGAAAGAGAGGGATCCGGATCAAAAGCCTTGCCACCAGCTGGGCTCTCCATGCTCCAGCAGGCTGGTCAGCCTGGACCGGGCAGCTGTGTGCTATAGTGGCCGTTCCAACCAGAGAAACATCACACTGACAGATGACCCCGACAGCTCACCAACCTAATCACTAGTTCCCGGCCTCATCCGAACCCCACATCTACCCCAGGGCCAGGATGCCCCTTCGTTCATTATTATATTCAGTACTGCACAAAAATCCGAGACCACCTTTCATTTATTTCATGCCCCGTTAAATCACCTTTACGGGGACGGGTCTAGAAAGATTAGATGGGAGATAAGGAATGAAGGAGACAAGGACAACTGGACCTTTCTAACAACCACCTGGAAGACCTGGTAGACCCACTGATACTGTCCCCATCAGATAAACAGCACTTTCATCTCTGAGAGAGGAGAACATCAAGCTCCACTCTTCAGATTCAGATCTGAGAACATCCACAGGTGCTTCCGTCCATCCTTCTTCCACTGTGAGTAGACACCTCAGCGCTATGGAGGTCTGAAAGGAGGTGTAGCTGTGCAAGAAGCTCCTCACTGAGAAAAGGAGACACACACATCCAATAAAGAAGCTCAGAACAATGGACTGACCACCCCAGAGTCCAGAACCTCAACACCACAGACTGTGTTTGGGGTTATCTGGATAGTGGAGGGAATGCTAAACCAGCTTCTAAGACTGTACTTTGGAAGTGTAAACTTTGGAGAGTGAAGCTTTGAGTACTCCTGATGTTTAGCGTTAGCGTCTGTTTCTGTTAAGAGTCATTATTAACTGGAAATGAAATCAACACTGTTCCCACTCTGGAATGTTCAGTGGGATCGGGAATGCTGTGCTTGTATACAGCTTTCTCATCCAGTTTACGGGATATTTGGAAAAACAACTCTGGAGTAGAGGGACAGGCTAAGGTCAGCACCAGGGTAAGCTGTCAGCGAGGCTAGAAGTAGAGAGGGAAGACAGGGAGAATGGTCCGAAGAGTGGAAGGAGGTGGAAAGCCAGAGAGTAGATCAGAACGTTAAACCAGCAGGGATAAAGACGAGATCAGTAGTCAAGAAACTAAAGGAGGCAGAACCAGAGTCGAGAAAGCACCGGAGAAAATGCTCAGGATCAGAAACTGGGTTTGGCAAACGTGTGTGTGTGAGGCTTATATGATCACCGGTTGATTAAGGACAGGTGTTAGCAATGAGGAGACCTACAGCAGGAATGATTGGGAGACAGGAGACATGTGGGTGTGACATCATCGGGTGATGCGCTCTGGGAAGTTGAGTTCGGGGGAGCGGCGAAGCCAGGGAAACCCGGAAGCAGGAACTCAACATTAGAAGAGAATAATTTTACAATTTTTCACTTTATAAATGAATGCACTCATAAATGTATTGTGTGCAGTGGGAAGGGTAAAACTGTATTAATATTAAATTTTGAAAAAATTGTCTTACACTATTAGCATAAAGACTTTTACGTAGTACCAAAGAGGTTCTAGAATTATGTGGAATCCTTATTGGTCCTTTATAGAACCATTTTCAAAAAACTTATAATTAATCACATCCCTTTGCACAAACCGAACCTGATCTGCAGAAACTGAGAACCTGAGCTGACCCTTCATGCGGTGTCCTAGCATCAGTAGATTAGTGATCAGTAGATATGGTCTAAGACAACTTCTGGAGACCTCTATCCAAAGTTCTTCTAAAGTTTTCCCAAACATGCTCACTACACTCATCATAGAGTGTTCTTTGTGTAATGCCAAAACGGTTCTCTAATGATAGAGGAACCTTTTAGCTGGAATACATCACCATCTTCCAATATCCATATGTATCAGTGCTTACAGAAGAGAACTTTATCACTGCTGTCAAAACCAAACCTCCATCCTCTCTGAGCAGAGGATACCACAGATGAGTTGTAGGAGTTATAACTGACCCCAGATCTGCCTCCGGCTAGCGTCCACCACCAGCAGTTCTTCTACTGGTCTCTGTGAGAGTGAAAGCTGTGTTCACTGTTTCCTACTCGGACGTTCAGGTCAAGCTCTGCATGTTGTAGAGAACATCCCAAACAGTGGCAGTGACCCATGCCAGTAAGCAGCACAGGGCCTGTGAACAGATCTAGGATCAGTTTTCAGCATTGGAGCTGCTGCCCACAGCCACCCACATCCACCACACACAAACTCAATCTCACGACTACAGTCTCATAGGCACCGACGCAAGACTTTTTAAACTTAAGAGTGCTCTTTAGCAGAGTTGGAGGTTAGTCTTTCTTTCTAAGCATTCCAAACACTACCTAATCAGACCAAGAACTAACCAAGCTATGCACAAAAACTACCAAACAGTACCCCAAAAATACCAAATCATACCCTGAAAAATAGCAAAACATAACAAAGCACACAAAAATGAACAAACCATACCCAAAAACTACCAAACCATAAGCCAACAACACCAAAACATAACAGGAATTACCAAACCATAACATAAAACATACTAAAAAATAACAAACCATATCCAAAGCTGCCAAATCTATCAAACCAAAAATAACCAAACCAGAACAAGAATTACAAACCATAGCAGAAAGTACCAAACCATGCCAAAAAATACCAAACCATAACTCCAAAATACCAAACTATACCAAAACTAATGAACCACACCAAGAGTTACCAAACCATAACATAAAATACCAAATCATACTACAAAACCACCAAACCTTATCAAAAGATACCAAACCACACCAATAATTAACAAGCCATACCACAAATTGCCAAACCACACACCAGGAATTACCAAACCATAACATAAAATACCAAATCATACTAAAAAATAACAAACCATATCCAAACCTGCCAAACCAAGAATAACCAAACCAGTGCAAGAATTACCAAACCATAGTAGAAAGTAGCAAACCATGCCAACTAATAACAAACCATAGCCCCAAAATACCAAACCATACCAAAACTAACAAACCACACCAATAATCAACAAGCCATACCATAAAATACCAAACCACAATAGGAATTACCAAAATATAAAATAAAATACCAAATCATAAAAAACACCAAATCATTGCAGAGACCAAACCAGAGTAATAATCAACAAGTCATACCACAAAATACCAAAACTCATTAAAAAAACTACCAAATTATATCAAATGTTACAGAACCAGTTAAGAATTACCAAACCATACCAAAACTTACAAAAAACAAGGTTTAACATGCCATAACACAAACTACCAAACTATACTAAACAACTACCAAATCATGCCAAAAACTACTAAACCACAACATAAAGTACCAAGCCATATCCAAAAATGGCCAGACCATACCAAAACTACACCACACAAATAATTATCAAACCATAATATAAAACACCAAGCCATACTAAACAACTACCAAATCAAAGCAAAAAGTATCAAACAGACCAAAAATGTCAAACCCTACCAAAACTATCAAAGCACACAAAAAATAACCGAACCACAATATAATACACCAAACCATCCTAAAATCTACCAAATCACAGCAAAATCTTCCAAACCAGACCAAAAATT
>JAMWET010000919.1:0-174636 GCA_024036415.1 Prochilodus magdalenae
AATAGGAGAATGGAAGGGGAGAAGAATAAGAAAATAAATAGATGAAGGGGAAGATAAGGGTATGGGGGAAAAGGAAAGGTAGAGAGTGAAGGGGGGGGTAGGAAGGTAGTAATCGCTGATGGCAGATGGTCATGACAGAATATTAAGAAGAAGATAACTAAAAGGATAAAAAAGAATCTCATCCAATACCACAAAGTGTCTACACAATGCCTTACGATTTTTTACTAGGCAGGGCTATGCAATGCGCAAAGAATGCTATGACCTACCTGACCTTGCCGATGTAACAAGGATATCCGCCATCTGAAAAGTAAAGCTGCCAGTGCGTACGTGCCGGTTGCAGTGAATACGTATGCTACGCTACGTAGGATGGCGCAGCCTCTTACTAGCGGCCCATTATGTAGTGACCCTATAAGTTTGTGTCTCCTGCCTCGCGCACTGACTGGCCTCTCACATGCCACAGCTCCAATAAGCAGGGACAGGCTGGGGTACCGCAGGATGATGATGTGGACTGGTGTTTTCTCAATTGCTAGTAGATTTATGTGACTCTGCCAGAACCGGCACTATGATCTAGTACTGTGCTGCTACATTTTCACTGCAGAGCACACGGCTATTATGACTGTATCGCTTATAACACTCCTGTGTATCGCGACAATTAAGGCACTTAATGGGTGTTAAAAAACCACAGCACATTTCTTACAAAAACACTATGTTGTTTCAGTAGATTTAGTCTCAGCAGTATTAACTTCGAGCGAGCTACTCGGACTGCAGTGGTGTATGTGTATGGGTTCAACAGATTCATTTATAAATCTTAAAAATCTAAATATCAGATCAAGTATCATGTTACTATATTGCATATTATATACGTATACTTCCTGCCTGCTGAAATCACATACATAAAGTGTCGACGGGCGGTGCTCTAACCCTCTTAGACGGTGCTAGATACTTCGTCCGCTTGCTACTCGACGACACACACTAGCAAAAAAACAAGCTCTATTCGTCATTTGACCAGCGCTTTATGCCGTCAAAGCGCGTATCACGCGAGGCTTACTACGCTCGGCTAATGACCGTACATTCTCAAGCATAGCCCAACAACCTCCACGGACGCCCAATACAGCGTTTTCCTTTTCCCTCTTCTTTCTGCAGCCTTATGTTTTTGCCCTCTCTTGTTTATAGCATCATCACTCAGTCCCTGAAACCTGAGGCGCACAGAAACCATCCAATTCTCCACTAACACTCGCAATTGTATTTCACAGCAAACTTCGCTTCTTTTTACTGTACTTTGGTTCACTCCTGCCTCCATCACACAGCCTGTGTGTTCTTGTCCGTCTGCTGTTTGTGTCCCACTTTTGTAACAAATTGTCTCTCTGACATCGCTATGAATCTCACATCCATTGCATCGCTTTACGAGGAACACTTACGATTACTCTTGCCACGCAGAGATGAAGGACGCCTGGTCCCTATGGGACAGAGTGTTTCCCCATCAACTGTGCTTCGCAGAACCGTTGCCAAGGGTACGGGGATACGGTGAGGCCTAGGAGAGCAGAGAGAGCGAGAGAGAGATATGCCGCGCTAATGGCTGCTCTCCCCTGGCTCCTCCCACGCTGTTCAACTCGCTTGGCCTTCCGCGGTCTAGTTTTGCATTTTGCCACCTGCAGATTGGGCATTGATCTCATGCGTCTTCACGCCATGAGTTACTCCTGTCATAATGGGCACTTCCTCACGTCTCGAAAGCATGTGCTAGCGTGAGACTTGCAAGCAATGTCTTTGTGTTTAAGAAAATGTTTTGCGCTAAACTATCACTACACGGCTCCTAGGCTTAGCACAGTCTGCATCGCAAACGTCAGAGAGAAGCACCCGCACATTTCATCTCTCAGCACACTCCTGTGGAGATCAGATACACGGCTGATATGAGTTTCCACAAGCGGAGTTCATGAATGTTACAAGCTACAGAAAAAATATGGGATGCCTAACAACCACCTGGAATACCTGGGGGACCCAGCATAAACTGTCTCCGCCATCATATAAACTCTTTTGTCTTTGAGAGAGAACGAGAGGAGAACAGTCAAGCTCCACTCTTCTTCAGATCTAGACAGCCACAGTATGCTGTCCGTCCTTCCCCTCTGAGAAGACACCTCAAGCGCTACGCGAGCGTCTGAAACGATTTGGTACTTGCTAACGAAGCTCCATCGTCCTGAGTGAAAGGTCGACAGTAGACATCCAAACAAAGGTCAAGCAACCAGCTGGTGGTATCTGAGAACCAGTGGACTCACCACCCTCCAGAGTCCAGTACCTCACACCACTGAACTGTTTGGGACTAACTTGTCGAGCCGAGAAAGGAGGGCGGGAGGGCGGTGGGGGGGGGGGGGGGGGGGGTGCGGGGGGGGACAAGAGGGGGGGCGGCGGGGTGAGAGCTAAGAATGCAACAATATGAACGACTTGGAGAATAGCTGCAGATTTCACCTGGGCTTTTTTTTCTATGAAGCAGAATGGGAGCCGTAGTAAAGGTAAGCGCACTGAATCATTACACACTGAGATGCTGCATGTGGCGTGGCCAAAGACATAGCCTCTGAGTGAAGCATGCTGAATCTGCAGGTGTATGGAAGCCTACGTCTCATAAAACGGGACCTAACCACAGTGAGTCGCATGAACATCTAGCGGCATACACAGCTAGACGCTCCTTCTCCAGTGCGTGACTTACCAAGGCGTTAATCCTTTATTACAGGTGAGGCACAATATGTAGTGTTAGGAGTCTTGCCCAAGGACTCACTAGCATGCGTCACCCAGACCGGGAATCGATAACTCCAGTACTTCCACATGAGGATGGTAACTTCCTTGATGGGTAACAGTGTCTATCCACTGTAACCACCCCAACCACACAGATTTTTCCCAGTTTACAGAAGATTCTTGAGCTACAGTAGGAAGGCATCCACCAAATCTGGCCAGAACCTACAGCAGTTCTTTTATGAGAATATAAGCAGTATCTAAAACGTTGTTTGTGGCCACTTCTCATCCAGAAACCTCGTTCTATGCAATTAACAGCTGTGTATTCATTGCTGTAAGGTATTTCACACGCTATATAGAATGCACTTATAATCTGCAGTCGTCTGATGCACTTATTTACTTGGGATATTACGACTAACAAAGCCCAGTTACCACAAAGTACAGTAGGTGAACTTGTAATACATATGTACACAGCTGGCAATAATCACAGAAATGTGTTAATCTCATGAACTTTACGTACTGTAACAAATATAAAAAACACAGTGTACACGAATATGAATGCCTGCAACACATTCCCAAAAGCTAGGAGTCGTGTAGACAATGTTTTACCCACATCGCACTACGTCACCTTTTGGATTAACGATAGTTTATAACACCTGGGGGAACTGTAAAATATGAACTCCAGTTCTGAAGCTGATTTTCCTCTAGCCAGTTGATGTTCCAGTTACGGTATTTAGCTGAACGTCTGCTTATCCAGAGTGCGACTTACAAGGTTATCATTTACAGGTGGGCCAATGCAGTGTCTAGGGAGTTCTTGCCTACGACATCTTATTGGTGTCAGCACAGCATCAGTCTCACATTAGTACACCCGGATGATCTCCGAACCCCAGTCCTCCCACACGTGGTGGGTGGCTATGTTTGGCTACAGGTAGGGGGGGTGTTATACCGCTGAGGAATACACCAACCAACCTGCATTCCCTGACTGACTGCCGCACACTGAAATAAGCATCACATCCCTGAACATTTTTGTAGTATAGTGGATGCAGTTTTCCTCCTATAAAACACTGACCTTCATCTCACACATTCCTTATTGATCGAAGTGTCACTGACACTTTCTTTAGGAACCGAAAGCGGTTCTGTGCCGTATTCAAGGACGAACACCCAACTTTATCACCTTAAATTGTTATAGCGTATGGATATGTGTTTATGCATTTCAAACTTCACTTATTAATAGGGGCGATTCCCATACATTTTCGTAGTGCATACTGTCACATAAAGATCACGCTGCAGTCTCGTTGTGAAATGGCCCTCTGCAGAAAATAGTAACATTTCCATACAGAGGTGCTAGATAACTGGTAACCAGCCGTACTTCGATCTACAGCACGACTAACATCGCAATTGTATTGACTATAACCAAACCAGCCCATGATAGCAAAGGCGGATGTTGGGGGCACACAATCTGGCACAGATATGAGCACTATATCTGTGCGTGTACTGTCCGAACTGACCATCTGCTGTGAACCAAAGAAGGCCCCATGTTTCCACATGCATTTGGCCTCCCACATTGCCCAACCAGATTCTTGGTCCACCTCTAAGCCAGACGTACAGGCACATATATACTTATTGCGCAGAGGCATGGCCTCAATCTGGTGTCACATGTGGCCCACATCTTTCCTAGCAACAGAGGTCCACCCAGTGCCCTCAAATACCCAAGTTGGGCCAGATGAAAATGGGGAATGTGCCATCCGTAAAATTCGCATATATAATATCTGAATAGTGACAAATCTGGAAAGGCTTTTGTATTGTGGGTACAGAGCGAGCTACCAGCTAATTCTTCCATGACCTGCACATCCGCTCATTTCATAACAATGCCTCGGCTATGCATTCATGCAGCATATATCTCAATGAGCTCGCGACCAGCGCTTTTCTGCGGGGGAGCTTTTAAAGGCCTAGACAACGCTTCAGACGTTCTGGTTCCCATCTACCACCAAAGCACCCACTGTGAACAACTGTGACTAATGAGGTATCTTCTCTTGTCACGTGTGCCCAACCACTCCGAATAGCTTTGTTTACAACATCACAACCAGAGGCAGAAAATCCGAACGAACGATAAATCACTGGGATTCCCCTAGGTAAGCCTTTACTAAGATTCACCCAATTTTCGTCCATGCGCAACGACTGGTGACACAGCGCCTGTCAACACAGAGTTTATGAAACTTCTTCGTAGGCATTCGCATCAACAGCCTGCAATGAATCACAAGCTCTTTTCATATGCCCCTCATGCTTATTGCGTCTGTGGCAGGGGCGTCGGTTTCTCTTTCTTCTTTGCCTTTTTTTTTTCGCATTCTTTTTTTTTTTTTTGTGTGTGATACATAAAACGCAGCTTCCAGCGCGTGATGAGAGGAACCCTATTCCACCAAGTCACAGCTGAACGCCACTCACACGTGCCCCCCCCCCCTGGGCTTGCAGCGCCATGTGCCCTACCAGCCTCTCTCCGATTTCTTGCTCGTCCTGCACACTCTTGGCCTCCGCGCGCAGAGCGATGCATCGCAAACAGCCATGCAAACGAAGCCCTGCACTCTGCCATCCTACACACTGCAACGCGAGCCAAGCGCAGCAGCACACGGCTTCAGGGGCACACCATTCCACGGAAACCACGAGGGAGGTCGCTGGTTAATAATTAACCTCCTCGAGCGGGACTTTCCCAGAGCTCTCCACCTAGTTGAGCAAGTAGTTACTCAAACACATTCATAAAAAGAAAGGCAGTTGGGCTTTCTCTTATTGATCACTACAGGCTAATCAGCATGTAGGCCATTACGTATCACTGACTCAGTGGCAGCAGTGCCAAATTGCCTCTAATCTACATTACCTGGCCCGAGTACACCCACCTTAAACACTGTTTACATGTGCACTCTTATCACATACACGCTCCTCCAACCTGTTTTACTACGTACTCAGAAAACGAGTGTTGTTATAACTCGATAAGCAAATGCACGCTGACATAGCAACAGTTGTCCCTGTACCTACATGCAGTCGATCAACAATGATCTCATGTCCGAGTGCGCCTCCAGTCTAGCATGTACACCAAATTTTTCTCAATTGATATTCCGCACATACTGCCCGCATGAATGTGTTGGTATAGAACAGCGCAATAAGTTCTGACCACACGTCGTCGGATACACTAAGTCACAGTCACATGAACACCAGCTTACCTCACATTATCCTCAGAAGCTGTATCAACTGTAACCACGTGTTTTAGAGCCTAGCGGGCTAAGCTAATGGCGCTCATCTCACCTGGGATAAATAACGGTTCAGCCTAGCTGTTAGCGCCCCTCGGCTATTCAACGTCTCAAAAAGCTGAATATCCTACTGAAAGTGAGTTCATCTTTTATTAATCTTCGATAGTCACCTGTATATTCTCAACTTATGCATATGGCTACCTTGCTGATGAACACACACACACACTACAACCACTCCACCCACATTTTACCTCAGAGCGTTATTACTGTGCAGCTCCACTCTTTAGAGTCGTACGCTGCTGCTACGACGCTGCTCAGTTACACCCTGAAATACAGTTGAAACTCAGCTGTTAGCTTCCCCTTCGGCTATCTGACTCACTCTAAAAAGCTGATACCCTCTATTAAGCGAGTGTGTAACATCTTTTTATTATCTCTCAGACCTGTATATTTAACTTTCTGAGATCATTCTGATGACTACAAATTACATGGCACACACCCCCTACAATCACTACCCCACATTGAGGAACATCAGAGCTGTATATTACGTGTCATATCCACTGTTATAGTAGACTAGCTGCTGACTAACGCTGCTCAGCCAATTTCACCTGAATTACGGTTAGCACCTTAGCTGTTAGCTAGGCTAGCTCCACTGAGCTAATTTCACTCTTTAGAACGGATCACATCTCAAGCGATTCATCTTTATTAGATGCTTCAGTGTGGTACCGTGCATATCCTCAACTTTCTGAAGCTCATTCTATGTGAACATACCCCACTACAACCACTCCACCCAGTATGTGTACTCCTCAGAGCTGGTTATTCACGTCGTATCCACTGTTTTAAGAGCTGAGCTGCTGCATAACGCTGCTCAGTTCACCTGAAATGCAGCCTTACCTACTGTTAGCTCCCCTCGGCTATATTACTTTTAAAGAAACTTGCGACCTACTAAGCCGAGTTCATCTTTTTATTAATCTTCAGACCTGTATTTTAACTTTCTGAGGCTCATTCTGTGAACAACCCCCACTGACAATCACTAGACCCACATTTAATATCTCTGAGTGGGTGGTGTTTAGCTTCCATTTTACCGTGCCTTCTGACCACCATTTTTCTAACAATGGCTGATGCAGGTGCCACCACCCCCCTTTGGCGGGGGGGAAGAGCCTGGTGAACGCCGCCGCAGTGCACACTATGGGGTGTCATGACAAGCAGACGCATGTAAATTGACGTCTCCACCTGTATACTAGAAACGTCTGACCTGGAGTGCTGCCAGACATCATCCGGCTCTTGTATCCTTCCAGTGCCCTCTATATTTACAGTTTGCGTACACATAATACATACTATATACTGACTTTTAGTGTGGATTATACAAGAGTAGTGCTGTAGTGCTCCTAGAACGTCAATCAGCGTACACCAAACCCTATCTGCTATGATCCCATCCCCAAACTTCTAACACATGGTCCACCAGCCATCTGCTCGCATGAATGTTGAGTTTAGGACACAGTATATACTCCCTGTGTATTATGTAATACATGAGCAAAAGGCCTCACACTGTAGCAGTGACACAATCTCACTCCCATGGCAGTCTTGTAGGGACATCCAGTATTGTGCCAAGTTCTGTGTTAACTTGTTTACAGCGGGGGAAAGACCATAAACATAAACAAAGACATGTTAAAACAGTGATGGGAAAATATATTCAGGCTCAAATCTGGAGACTGGCTAGGCCCACGCTAGCACCTTCACTTTCGCTTTGGAAGCTAGATGTTATTTCGTTATTGTGCCTGCACGTTTAGGCTCGCTGTCTTGTTAAAACATCCGTCCTATGGGTTTAAATTCTCCTCACTCGATGGCCTATAATTTTCCAGGTCTGCTTGCTAGTAGAGATAGTAACCCTCGTACTGTAAGCCTGCTCCACACTCATCATGCATTTACTCTAGATGGGTGATCACATTTTCGCCGGACATCCATGAGTTTTCTCCTTGGAGGAGCATGTCATGATTAAAGTGCCAAGTATGCATTATTTTTGTTGTTTGTGTCTGATCAGAGCAAGGCACAGAATGCAAGAGATACATAATAACGATATTCGTCCTACAAAGCAACATTCGTGATCCAAAATTTTTTTCGAAGTGCACCACAGTGCTGTTTTTAGCAGGGGAGTTTTGCATAGTGGTTTACAAGAAATTCACATGGTTCATTGCTCGGTGACATGTGTCAAACTGATACGGCCTGGTGATTGCCGGCGTCTCTCTCCATACTTTATCTCATCCTCAACCTTCCTTGATCAAATTAGATCATATCTTTGGTAAGGGACTCATCACCGGGCACACTAGAAGAGCGCCAATGTGTGCGTGTTCAGGGCAGCGCACGTTTGATCATTTCACAAATCACATGTATTTTGGAAGGAACAGAGAATGCTAATTAGTTGTGTGTTGCCTGTGATGCAGACTTCTTCGTTTGGCGGCGATCGCGTCAATACAATAGGGCGTTCTTTAACGTAAGATCAGATATGCTAATGTTTGCCAGAGTTAGCTCCTGTATGCATGGTAGCTGTACCTGCTTTTCCGATCTCGTATTGTTATTCACGCTTGGGGTTTATATATGCCGTCCATAAGAATGGGCTTTGAACAGTGATTTTCCCCAGTCATTTAGTTGGCTAATTTACCTTTAATACACTACACAATTGGGGGCAATATCTAGTTGTTGCTTTGAAGCACTTAACTTTTGCGACGTTACACGCCGTGAGATCCGTAGAGACATTATATAGTTTTACATATGTATTAATTAGTCTGAATATCTTTATCCCTATTATGTTTCTTTTTTTTTCTTTTCATTAAATGCATACTTTTTTGGCCATACTGTCAAAAGACATTATGCATCTCCGTCAAGTGGGCCTATTCCTGGAAATACATGTAGGGTCCTGGGAATCTGCATATTGTAGCTGTACAGCTAACATCCACTTCTCAAAATCGTGAAGATGGGGCTGATGTTAGTAAATGGTTACAATCGTCTCGAATACTAAACGACTATCACTAAATGGTACGACTGGTCATATGGGTGATGTAAGTCGCAAGAGAGCGTGATATGTAACCACTACTCTGTACTGCTTTAGCAGACAATGACTATCACAAACTGCAACAGGTCAGTCATGTTGGTCCTACCCTTTAAAAGGCGGCATGAATTCAATCACATCAAGGCATAACAGAATACTCCTCATTCACCAAAGAGACTGTAAACCAGGCTTCCCATCAACGCTATAGCGCACGCGTTAGTAGATGCATTCTTTAATATTCTACACCTCGGTATGCCACGATAAGTAAACATATACTTTTACACATAAACCAAAATGGAGAAACTGCGCTATGTGGGCCAATCTATAGACGCCATCCAGGATGCAAAAGTGATGACTGCCATCTTTCCAAAAGCTCCTAACATTTCCAGGAACCCAACTGCCAGTGGGCATGCATGATCCATAATCACATGTGACTACATATTGACTGCATTAGGACTAACACAGTTGAGGATCAGGAGAGATCTGTCAATCGTATGCTGTTACGCACTAACTTAAAATGTTCCATTGGCACCAGATTCAATGTGGAGATTACTGCAACCACCAAGGCGCCATTTAAGGTGGAGCCGACGCAAATATTCGCACTAACTTAGCTGGCGAATGGACGAACGGTTGGCAGAGCTTTCACCATACCCATCCTATACTTTAGATCCTGGACAACTTTCCTTTGATCTGTTTAGTCTTGTTGACTCGCAATTTCCCCGTCTTCTCATCGAGGACAGGTTCCTTTCAAGACTCTTGGGGACAATGGGGGGTGGAGGCTAGCTGAGATCGCTCACTGAAAACATTATGCTCTTATTAGTCATCTACAATCTCCCAAGAGCAGACACTGTATGAAACGTTAGGCTTCCCTAGCCATGCTGGGTGACTGTATCTGTGTTGGCCGTTGATTAGCACTATCATCTCAAAGTACTAAGAGGTTTCACATTCAGCTGACAACGAAGGAACAAGCTTTAATCTACTGTGTCGGTTGCGATGTCGCAGATGGAAAGCAAGTAGCTAGTATTGAAGTAACGTTACGTGTTCTACTAGCACGGTGGCCTCCAGCTGATTGCATAGCTATCCTAACTAGTCATGCATGGTGAGCATAAATATCAAACACAGCAAGGCTCATGTTTCATTGCGTCTAATTACACACATATTTGATTTCGTGTATCAATGTGTGCCGCTCACTTGTGACTACACGTCCAACCAGAGCAGTACTGAATGTATTAAGTGCATAGTAGTTGCCAAGCTCAATACGTCTTAATTATTGTGACATGACGCTCACCAAAAATATAGGAGAATAATACAAATGTCAATAGGCTTTCGCAGTTCCTTGTACGCACATAGTCATCGAGGGTTCATGATAATGTCTAGGCAGTGTGAATACGCATCTGGCGTGTATAACAGTCGTGTCCCACAACCCTCACTACCCAACCAAAGTCAACAGTACCTACTATATTGATTACATAACAGATGCACGCAATTACAATATTGCAATAATGTAATGTTGTACAGCGGCGCTGAGTACTTGTGTATAACACAAGCCTATACATTCACATTGACCAAATATCTTATAGCCTACACACACCCAACACTCATAAAATATGAAATCGGAACACTATCCTTATGAGTTTGATCAATTATTGGTGACAGCGTTAGTTATAGGTAGCGCTTGCTCTACTCTTCACATGGTCGAAACACTGCTTAAGCCTCTATTGCTAACGCCCGTAACCTTCAGCTAAGCCATAACAGGGATGCGGCTCCCATAATTTAACACGATCGTGTTACGTAAGGCCTTTAACATAACAGCTAACTGTCCACCATCCTATTCAGGTCCCACTAATTTACGTTGTGCCTGCTGTACAAATAGCCTACCTCTGTTACATCCCGGTCATTGACACATGACACTAAATTCATATTGCATGTGCAACCATATTGCCGGAATTCCAGCCCCCTGTCCACCTATCAGGCCTGTAGAGTATACGTGTAGGCTAAACAATGGCACGGGTTTGTTTGAAGCCGTTGTTGGCTCTGCCTTTTCTAATCTTGAGGCTTAGCCAGTGTTTGCATCTTGTGGTAACACACTATTAAAAGGTCATCGCTGCGTTGTAATTTCATTCATCCCATCACGGTCATCTGCGGTAAGCTCATCCCGCCATCACTATCCTAGATAGTGTTTTACAACTGTCGCAACGTTCCCATTGAAGTAAGTAATGGTTCTGGGAATACTAATTCCCAGTTTGCTCTCCATGATCTGCATCATTGTTGATCATAGCTGAACCCTATCAATAGAATGGGCTTGTTTTTGTTGTGTGGTGTCTTTTACTTGGCTCATTGTACATTACTCACTAGTAATAAACGCCAGATGGCCATATTTGAATTTTCAACCTAAGTTTGGATCATAGTGCGCATCAGTTACCATGTTAGTTTGATCCGGCTGTCATTACAGTATGACACGAAACACTATAGGACTACATTCTCAAGTGGGGCTAATCAAATACAAAACAGCGTAAAGTCGTACAGTCCAAGGTCAAAAAGCAAGCAGACAGTGATATAAAACGTAAAGATACAGATGGGCAAGACGTGCAAGAAGAATATACTGTACGTCAAAGTATATCTAGCAACTGAGGTTGCAAACAGCCAGTTTAGCATATCGTGCTCGCTGTACTCATAAAAAAACACGTGAGCTCCAGTTGTTTTGTTGATTTTCACTTTTATTACCTCTCATTACCTCACACAGTGAACCTGCTGTTTACACTGTGGGGAAATTCATAAGAATGGGCCCAACAGAAATAGCCCCAAAACTGCCTGAAAGACGTCTGGTTTCCATTGACTTCCATTCAAACGAAATGAGTGTATTTGGATCTCTCCTGTAAAGTTTCGCAGTTTTCGGCGATACCTGTTTCTCTTTGGACAGCTGAGGAATATGCAGCAGAGTGACGTTTTCGGTTATTTAGAGTGTATATACTAGGAAAGTATACAGTGTGTTGAGGAGCCTTTGTACAGTGTGTTTAAGTTGTGTGGTTATAAACAGTAGATGTACTATACACTTGCAGATACGATAAAAAATAGTAGCTGACTCCGCAGAATGAATCACCCGGCAGAATGAAACATGGTGGCTTGTGTTTTGATGATCGTGCGACATCCGACATAATTCAAGTTTCATGCGTGCAAGACCAAGCATAGTGACATAGCCATACCACCTGTGAATATTTACCATGGCTGTTCGTTGGCGGCACCGGTTACAGAAGGCGGACACGCACACTTGCTCTGTTACCATGAACAAATCTGGGAGACCTACACCATGGAGAGCGGAAAACCGACGATTGTTCTGTCTACGCCGTCAAGAGACCCAACCCACCAAAACCCCAACTGACAATGTGTGGGAAGCTATTAGACTGCTATCAACACTCCTCCAAGCTGACTGCAAAATCAAGAACTGTGTGAGGGTATTCAAAACTGAATGGGGATGGGGATTATCACAGGACACATTAGGAACCTCTACAGCTCCATCCGAGACTCTGGCATGTTGGGTTAGCAAACACGGAGCGGCCCGACGCCATACGAAGAGACTTACTGTGTATGTTGTAGCTCAATAAATATTGATCATATCAGTCCCCTAAATGTAGTCACCAGTTTATTGATTCCTGGGCCACCCTTTATCTTCCTCCCAACAGCACCGCAATCCCACACCTCGTTCTGAAGTGCAGGTAGAGAGCACAGCGCTTAATGTGGCAGGTTAAACTGCCAAACCATGTCAATAACCGCTTACGTAAAGATGTTCGGCATATAGTATATAGCAAAACACAGCTCTTAGCATGTTTCAAGTATAGAGGCTCTGTTAAGGTAGTACGTCCAGGTATAGAAGGGTCTACTCGTTATGAAGTCTAGATCCAGGTATAGAGGTCTAATTATTATTAAGTTGTCTCAGTTCAGGTACTAGAGGGTCTAGTTGCACAGGTCTAGTGTCAGATCTAGTAAGGTCTAGTTCTAGTATACAGTTTTCTAGTTGGAGTAAAATTCCACACAACTGGAACCACTCTAGATGCCTTTTTTTATGGAGTAGGTGATAGGTTTGAAAAGATGATGAGGGTAGAATATGCATCTATCTTGTTTATAAACATCATTTGCCCTCCATTATTCCGCAGCGCAGTCACGCTGTGGTCGTCGTGTACGAGAGTCTTACTGCTGCATCACTCAATGTCAAATCAGAGTTAGTCAGTGTGTGGGAATCTAACAGAAACGTGCTCATAGGGACAGATGCAGGACTACAGAACACACCACTACCCGTCTTCCACACATTCACCGACTCTGATCTATACAGCCCATATTAACACATTATAATCACCACTATGAACAGGACTGTTTCACATATCACTGTGCATGTCTAGAACAAATACCTGTATCTCGCTACAACGTAGATTTCTGAGCTGGTACAGAGGCAAGGAAATCCTATAATTAACTTACGCATTTAGTTTTAATGGTAAAAGAGTGCTCCAACGGGAACGAGGGTACCGTGATGAAAACTTTTCCAGGCAAGTTGCTCATTGCTTCCCGTGGGTCCATTCATCCATCATGAAATGGCACCATGCAATGTAACAGAGAAGGCCAAGCTGTCGGAATAACTCATTTGTACAAAAAACTGGAGGTAACAATGTTCTGTTACGGATAAACGGAGCAAGCTTCTATCTAACTTTGCAGCACATATAGATGAGATAAATCAAAGCAGTGAATGGCAAAGTACACAAACCATGCAGCGTGACGTATATAAGTCTAGAATGCAGTTCCTCCCTGCACCATCCAGCTGGAGTAACAGTAGCTGAAGTTGTACCTTCAGATGTACTGGAATATGCGAGAGTAACCAGGACGCTAGGTTTATTACAGCTCTAATGTCCTAGTTATCATTTCTTGGATCAGGACTCTCCATCATACTCCAGTTGTGATCATGTGAAGAGGACTCTAGTTGTCCATCAGTCACACCATTACTTCCTCTTAATAGAAGCTCATTCATTAGTCTGACAGCCTCGACGTCTAAAATCACATCATCATCAGCCAAAAAACAGAACACTGAAGGAGAACGAGGTTCACATATAGCTAGAACTCAAGATCTGCATCCAACCGTGTAAAACTGAATCATGTTTTTGTTATTGATATGTTAACACATTAGATTTACTGGTTCTTATACACCAACACACTATCTGACAGTCACACTAATACATTACGCGTACTGAGTTACTGTATCTCATCGACAGACACTACTTACAGTACACTACCCTTACACTTACTGAGTTACTGTACACCAACACACTACTTACAGTACACAACACATTACACTTACTGAGTTACTAGTGTACACCAAACACACTACGTTCCGTACACTAATACATTACACTTTACTGAGTACTGTAGACATGCATCAGCACAACTACGTCTCTCAAGGTACACTACACATTACACTTACCTGAGTTACTGTACACCAATCACAGCTACTTACAAGTAACACTGAACACCTTACACTTACTGAGTCTACTGAATACACGCGCAACACGCTACTTACGCACAACTAACGCACATTCAGCTTACTCAGTTCCTGTAAGCATCGACACACTAGTTACCATGTATACAACTAACACATTAACACTTACTGATTACTGTAGCACCAGACACACTACTTACAGTACAAACTACACATTACACTTACTACTGAGTTACTGTACACCAACACGCTACTTACAGCACACTAACGCATTACACTTACTGAGATCCTGTCACACCCCACCTACTACGAGCACCTATCACATTACCTTACTGAGGTTACAATTCTGTACACCAACACACTCTTACAGTCACACTAACGCACTTACACTTACTGGAAGAGTTAACTGTAACACCAACACACTGCTTATCAGCCACACTAAACTGCATTACACTTACGGAGTTACTGTACACGCTTCTACACACTACTACAATATAAGAACTAACGCCTTACACTTAGCTGATTACTGTGTACCACCACACACACGTACAGAACTGGAATAGAGATCAACGTGTACACGAGCACTAAATCACAGCTACACTGACTGAGTTGTGTGTCGTACAGCCAACACACTACTTACAGTACACTACACACATCAGCCTTACCTTGTAGTTACTGTACACCGAACACACTACTTACGTACAGCGTAACACATAGCACTTACTGTCGGTTACATCTAGTACACCATACACACTACTCACAGTACACTACGCATTACACTTACTGATGTTACTGTACACCGACACCTACGCTATCAGTAGCACTCACACAATTACAACTTACTGAGTTACCTGCGTACACAACACACACTTAGCAGCACACTAAAACGCATTACACTATGAGGCTCACTGTATCAGACTTGGTGTGGTCCATTTAACCGGAAAACATGACTGATGCGGTCATGACCGTTACTCAACTACCTTACAGCGAGTTAAAAACCGTGTAACACTAAAACACCACTAGACTGATGCAGAGTATCAATCCCATGCAATGGAATAATCACTGAACCTATACTGGAACATCAGCCACCATGCATGCAGCTCCTACATACGTCATTTTTACTTCGGTTTTTACATAGTCAATACAGTTCCTCCGCTGTAGACTCTTGAGACAACCCTACACAGTGTGCGTGACCTTTCCCACATGACTGCATCGTGTTCAGGATCCGCTCCTGAAACGCATCCTGCATGCCTGTGCCTATTCTTTGGCTTACTCCATAGGTTGCATGCAGAAGAAGTGAGAGAAAGCGAAACCAAAAAAAGGAAATGAACTCCCTGCAAACCGGCGGCGCCATTACACCGCAACATTGTGCAGTTTATATATAATCAAGCCAGCAGCCGATACTGTGATTACGAAAAAAAAAAAATAAAAAACTCTCTATGCGAGCGTCTGATATGCACGTCACTTATATATAATGTCGGTAATAGTGGCTCAGCTGACTCACAAACCGAACTAATACAGATTGTACCTGATCTGTAGCCCACTGGAGCAGGCATGTATGGATTTCTACCGGACCGTCCTTGGGGGTTTACATAAATCCAGCAGCGTCCTCCAAATTTCTAGACATATATAGTGTGCTGTGACTCATGGTCCAGCCCCAAGCAAGTTGAGAAGGACTCTCCGGAGACAGGTGATTAGTATTGTCCCACCATAGCCCCCTCATCGAGAAAAAAGGGCCAACGGATTTTCCAAACTATGCCATTTGACTAACGCACTGGCGTGTAGCCAAAAACCGTCTAACGATAAACTGCGATACGTAGTCCTGGTTTTCCGATCAAGTGGATGCCCCAGCTATAAACAACGACTAGAGGCAGAATCACCCCTTTACTTGACCTAGCCCAATATACGATGCTCAGGTCTCCTCAAGAGACCGGAAGGAGGACTCTCCATCATTAGCCCTTTATTTACGATGGACTAACACGTTATGTATCTCGAGAATGCTTTCCAGATTCCAGCGGTTCAACGGCGATCCGGGAAGGAAAGCGCGTAGCATAAGCATCTCAGTAAAAACTGAAGCAGGCCAGAGACATTTTCCATCACTGTCGCAGGGCATGTGTCTAAATGACAACCAACTGCAACCACACACACAGCAGGACATCTTCGTGCACACCCACTACATCCACACACAGACACGCACTCACCACCGCTAGACACACATACACCAGATGACAACGCGCACACACACTTCTGCATACACGCGCTACGTCCACACAGCACAGACACTCACTCACACAGCACACAACAACTCCTTCACACAGACACACGACACACTACATCACCACTACCATACATGCACACATCACATCATAGCATGCACACCCCACACACACGAAGTACAGGACACTCACACAGACAAGCTCACAGGACACTTTGCACACGCTAGGATATATACATGGCGCCAGTGTGGGTGGTCGCATCCCCAGCTCACACTACACGAGCTGCCTGGCAATGCACGCACAGCAGACAGCACAGCTGAAACACATACTGACAAGAGCACACCTTCACCAGCCATTGTACACTACATTTTTTTTAATACACTCGCCAAGTAGGTGCACTAAATAGGTTTACAGTTATTGTGATGCTGAACAATTGGCAAGCCAACTTCTGCTCTGGCCATAAATGCTCTGTCCAACACTACATTCTGATATAATAACTCTTGAGCAGTAAAGGTGCAAAAAGGTGTTTAGAGACCAATCTCCTGTATTCGGACAGACTTCACTCACACCCACGACTTACAACACTGCCTGGTCCACTTAGTAGAATTAATATCAAGCATAGACCACTCATGAAAGACTAATGGTGTATTTTAAAGAGTACAGGGCTAACTGCTGTGGAAGTTGCTGTGAGTACATTGAGTTTTTAAATATTGAATATTAAATACATTGACTCACAAAAATACAAGTTGTGACCAAATATTGTTTTGTATTCTGCACTCACATAGACGACACCACGAACCACTACCGTTCACTCACACTTACCCGACACACAGCGCAACTATGCTAAAATGAGTTACTTACCATATTAAGGCTGGAAGGTCATGATTTAGCATACATCTACCGTTTGAAGACCACCCCACAACGCTCTACTACTAAAAGGCACTAAGTTAGACCAGGAACAAATCGTAGACGACATCATCGACGCGGATATCTACTGATAACACAAACATACACAGACACACACACATGTCGTGCACGGTGTTTTGGCACCCCGCTGGTAAAACTTGTTACATTTTGCAAGATAACTGTAGAGAGTTACTCTTAGCTGCTCAAGCGGCATCTTGCTAACAGACTCTACACACCTTTGACTACTATTTAACGCGTATCTTATTGAATGGATCAAAAATGTACAAACTAACCAATATATGTTGGTCAGCTGAATATTGACTGTGAGCTGCTGCTGTGCTTGTGGTTCTGAAAGACCATCCCGCGGTTCCTTTTATTAAAATCGCAAAACACAGAGCATTTACCCACATACACACTTCACTCACGCAGACATGCATCATCATACACAGACACTCTGAGGGAGGCACGGTCACCTATACTTTAGACATCTTTCGACATGTGGTTTTAAGTTCCTTACAACGGTTAACACACACCAATAACCAACAATGAACATACACAGTAAAGCTCTAATTTGAAGTGCCCTAAATGCTAAAACATTTACACACTTTCTTGAAACCCAAAATGGTTTAAGGCATTCAGATCTGCATGACTATGTGTAGCCCCAGGCCAGAGATGGAGCGACCAGAGAATTCCCAGAATGCTGCCTTAGTGGAGCCTCTAATTGATGGTCCAGGTCCCTTCAATTGCTGCAGTAGCCAGAAAAGCCAGAAGAGATATTAATCAGTAACTGTACTTGCTACGGAGCATCATTTCCACTTTCAAAACCTCAGCGTTGCCAGAGATGACACACACACTCACACTAGGGAACAGGCCCATCACAGTACTCACGCACTTATCTAATGAGCCCTCAGACCCGCATCCCAAGTCAAAGTGAATTTACAGGCGAATACTGACATTACACACCCGATGAATCTGCAGAGGAGGAGTACCTTGCAGTGCTGCACCACACTACACACACACACAGCACACACAGACTCACGGCACATGGAGCCAACACAGACACACACAGGGCACTATAACATGTAGACCAAAATTAACCCCCCAACAGCTCTGTAAACCAGCCTAAAAGATGTCCAAAGCGCAGAGATTGGTAGTAAGCGAAGAAGATAAAAATATTCTAGCATATAACCTCTGTTTCCCTGCATTAACTTTGTCTGAGTGACTCACAGAACACACTGTGTCACGATCAACGTCCTATGGCGGTTTATGGGTGTAGGCCTGTTACTAACCATCTTAACATCAAGAAAATACACAACATCATTGCATCCTGCTCTCTTTCTTACAATCGCTATCAACATGGCAAAACCGTATTTTCCATAATAGTCTTTCGAGTGAAGATCGCACTGTGCTCTTCCCTGCTCATAAGTTTTATAACCCCCGGTTATTCCCGCACTTTCAATCAGGCTTTGCTTAACTTCAAGCCCTATTTGGAATACCCGGTTGTTGTCGACGTCACAAAAATCCAATGTCATTTACACATAGCTGGTATCAGCATGGGAGTGATATTAAGAGCCTACAATTGGTGGTAATTGGCGTCAAACACCTATGAATCATCACATATAAATCCCCGCACTGAGTTTATAGACGCTAGTCAACATTTACTGGCATGACTACAGTAGTTATGCAAGTTCGTTACCATGTGTTCCCCCCTGGGCTGCTATCACAGAACAAGCAAATTGCAGGGCAAGCCAATCAGCAGCTGAACTCATAAAGCCCTATATAAAGGTGCAGCAACATAAAATTGAACAACCCCAATACGATAACGAGAGCACTGTCATATCACTATCAGACGGGAGATATGTATAGACTACGTCTGGAGAACAATCGGGAATAGGAAGAACTATATAGAAAGCACAAAATAAAAGCCTTCCCAGAATAGAGTTGTAGTCTCGTTATAGGCTGTGCAAATGTACGTGGCCAACATATACCAGATGTACATAATACTTACTATTATGGCATATATATATATATATTATATAGCTTATATATACTGATATAATATATAGATTATTCATCATATATAACTCTATATATATATATATATATATAAAGATATAACACATACCACATTCCACATTAATATACTATATATAGATATATATGCAGGTTTTAATATTATATATATATATTATATATATATATATATATATAATATATTATATTATATATATCGATATACAACACACACACCACCACTACACATCCACACAATATATATATATACTTATGTAATTTGTGTGGTGTGTGCTACACTATAGACACCACTGATATATTGTGATTTTCTTCTTTTTTTTTTACCTATTGATTAAGAGATTTTAGCATTAATGGGCATCTTTTCAAGTTCAAATGGATCTGTCAAAGACAGACACAAGTGATACTGTCGCAATATCTTACTCTGTATGTGATCCGTCCATGATGGTGTCTTGGATAGCTCTTAGCTCATCTTATTGACTAGTGCGGCTCTCTCTGAAGCATTGAAGGTAGTTTGAGTCTTTATCACGTCAAGATGACGCATATCCATGATAGAACGGACCCCATTGACAAATGACACATAGCCCACCAGTCCCAGACTAGTCGCTATGTGGGCTTGTGTGGCGGTGTAACACTTCTAGATACGCAGTAGGTCTTCTAACTTTGGGGCTGCACGTTACTTTGAATAGCGGACCCTGTCTACTCACAATCCGTCCCAACAGACTGCACGAGCTGCCTCGGGAACAATCTCCAGTCCCAGCCAAGCAAACCCGATTCATGGTGAAGAAAGCGCTAGAGGACAGTAAGAAGGAGGCAGTTTCAGCTGGGCTACAGCGGTGGTTCTCCACAGGTCCTCAGGGACCCATAAACTTTGCGCTTCTCCCAGCGTGTGGGAGTTGGAATAAACAAAGTATGGGTCTGAGCAACCCAGCTTGAAGACCACTGCCAGTATGGCAAACCATCTGTCATAGCGCTCCTCGTTGATTACAAATCCGAGTCCACCCTAGTGTTTGTATGTGTAACTCAGTAGACATACTATTCTTAAGATCACTCTTTCGCACAGTGACAAGCTGAACTTCGCGAATGACCCTCAATTCAGAGCTGACTTTCGATTCCACGACATGTGCCAATTTTCTTCTATTTCCTGCCATTCCTGTCGGGCGTTCATGTTGTAGACAGAGGGTCACCGAACGCGTGCTGGGGCTTACCCCTGTACCGTGAACCCGTGGTATTATAACTATGAGCTAAACAGCCAGCTGCCTCTTACCATTCAGTAGACCTTTATTTGAGACTCATGCTATTAGATCGAGTCACTCCATATTTACCTATGTAAGGCTCATACGAGACAGCATATCATGCATGCTCAAAATCAGTGTATGTCTTCAGGTTGTGAGTAACTTCATTCCGCCAGCAGATGGCGCTCCCAATGAGGACAATGGGGCTATAAAGTTGTAAGTGAGATGATGGGATTCGATAGATTCGAGAAGAGGTCTACACGTGCAGGGAACGTCCATCTGAAGTACCAATGAGGCGTGACAGGACGTAAGCTAGAACCGCATGGGTATTGCAAAGCGTAAAACAGCGTCCATACTCGGTCTACCAGCGGTGTCCAAATCCCGTCTCACAGGGAATCTCTGAATCTGCGCCAGTAGAAGGAATCCACCCAAATTCTGGGACAAGCTGGCACTCGTTCTACCGGCACAATGGCTAAAATCCCCCAGTCTACTGGGGGAGACACTCAGTATCGGAATTGTGCCAGGGAAGCCATGCTACCAGAATCTACCCCAAGCGCGGTGCATATTCTTTTGACGCAGGAGTGTCTGATTCATACTCAGTTAGTATGCCTCCATCCAGAAACTTGGTCCAGTCCGATGCCAAAATCCAATCCCCACTCGTTTATTGGTGTTCTTTCTACGTGAGAGGTGTTTACACACTATGGGGTGTTTTAGTCACAAGAGTGAGCTTATTTGGAATAGCACCTGGTTTACCCTATAGCTGGCTAGCATACTAGCAGCTTTGTGTGAAGAATCCAGCGCCCTCCCACACCACTATATACATTAAAGGGAATTCCTGTACAACCCAACGTATACACGCTAGTCCCACATAAGCCAGTAGGAGCGAGTCAATCCGAGCGGTTTTGGCGTGAAGTGGCTCATACTGTGTGGTGAGCACTAGATCCGTTTCTTTTACAGCCAGAATAAAGAAACTGTTTAATTTGAACATGTCCAGCTGATATATATATTAAGAATCACAAATGCAAATAGCTTGGGAACTGAATAAAGACAGTATCTATCAGTCTATGTGGATTTCTAGACAACAGTTGAGATTGAAAGTGCAATGCGGTCAGGGCATGATTCAGTCAGGCTCGGTAATCTAATAACAGTTTCCCTAGACACAGAGGACTGATATAGCAGCTGCAAAAGAGGTTTGTGTGAGCACAGGCGAGGGATGGCATTGGGCAAATTCCACTCACAGGGAGTGGGAGAGGGAAGGGGCAGAAGAACAGATAACTAAAAGCAGCTATCTGCATTTACAGACATTAGAATTCTATATATTTCTATGTGAGTATTAAGTTGCTGCTGTTGTGAGTGTTCGATGTTGAGTTTGGGCTGTCACAGTTAATTGATTAAATTTGATTACTTAATTGTAAAATTCCTGAATTTAAAAGTATTAAACTGACACGTAGGCAGTTTGAACGATGATGCATATTTAAAATTCTCCTACTGACCCTCCTTATGGAAGAAATGGGGAATGAGGGACATGCCCATTTTTTGCATACTGCTTTCATTTACTGTGCTGTGCAAACCATGAAAATTTGACTGACCATTTCTAAACCCAATTTACTTCCAAGCTAAATGGTTTTAACTTCAAATTTTTGTAGGTACCCAGGTTTTTCTAAGATTACTATTACTTTTTATTACTTTTTTTTTTTTTTTTTACAATTGGGTTACTTGTTGTGTAACGTTGACAGTAGTTTGTATATGTTTTGAAATGTGGCGGCCGTAATTCTATTTTTAAAAAATGCTTTGAAGAATGTTTCTCATCTAGCCTAACGACTAATTTTTGATCTCAGAAGCTTGGCTGCCGCTTCTTTTTCTTAGTGTGAAAACTAAACGACTCACACTGACCCGGACACAACCCAATAAGAAACCGCTCCCCAGATTTGTTCGTAATAAATCATCTTATATTCACTAACACTGACCTGTTCACCCACTAAAACAGACCAGGTCACTGACAGAGCCCACGTATCATATCACAAGCTGAGCAACAGAAAGAACAGGTGATGGGGGGAATGACTCGATGACTTTTCTGTCACAGATAGCATGCTCACATTAACAATACCAGAGACGTTTGCTCCTCAGGTACAAAACTTTAAGGCTGGCAGGGTGGACATGCAGACGTCGTAACACCAAACGTCCTCACACCAGAGAACCCCACCGGAGGGATTAGATGTGAAAAAGGTCAGGACGGGTCACATGTAGAAAGTAGCCTTACACCTGGAGTAAAGAGTACTTGTTAAGACGTCAGTTCGAGCAAAGGGTGAAAAGGGTACAGGCTTCATGTTAACCCTGAGGGTGAGTGATTTAATAAACTGGGCCTTGTATACTGTGCTAATGATAGATTATGCTTTCTTTTGTTTTCTTATTGTTCAAGATGGCTATATGACTGTTGACAGTCCGGACACGAAGTGCTGGACTACTGCCTCATGCTGTTTCCTCCCGACAACAATGCTTATAACCTTACTCACTACCAAAAAACTGCTTACTCCGACACCAATGACGACCGACCTTGATCTAAAACCACCACCAAGAGTGCAGAACCCTTTTAAACGAGTTATCTACCACAATTAGGTGCATCTAAGGGCAATCTACAATCAATATTAATAGGGGGAAAAATAGAAAGGGAAATAGTGTTAGCATTTTGGTTAAACATATTGGGTAATTGTTACAGAATGTCCTTTGTGTGACTTTCCTATATAGTGTGGGTTGTAGCCTGTATTAACCAACTAATCTAAAAACATTCACAAACACGTTTATTATTCAAGAACTACATCGAAAGAAAATGCTATTATTAAGTTATAACAGTTTTACAGCCATAAGAAAAAAATGTCCAGCCCTGCCTAGGGGTCTGTAAAGGTTAGGAGGTTAACTCTTTAAACTGTAGACTTTATGGGGTAAGTTATCCTAAACTTGAGTCTTATTATTCAGTTACTACTAGGGCTGGGGACCATAAACATATTATCACAATTCTGTGGTTATGTGATGCTGACCACGATGTGGACCTCATTACGGGAGATCTGTTTATCTAAATGACAAACTGTGACATCAACTACAGTGAAGCTGGTATCTTGCTGCTCACAGTGGTTCAGCCGTAGTTACCACCTATAATTTTTGTTTATGAGTTTATCAAAAATAGCAAAACAGCAAAACAAATCTATGTTTCAGATAAAACTACCTTACTTTTTAAAGACAAAACAGTTTATACTATTATAAAAACACACATTTAATTAAAACACTGTACATAACAATGAGACTGAAGCGCTAGAAGTTGGTATATTACAGACTATAACATTTAGAATGTAATTTGGATTGCTAATCTGTAGCCTAGATTTTGGAACTAGCCAGCTTCCTAATATTGAAAAGACTGCTTACGTTCTTCTCATCAGTACTGCAAGTAAAACAGTCAGTACCATGTAAGTATTGAGTTTGAGAATTGGCCCTAACTTTAAGTGTAAGCTTTGCTCAAAAACAACAAGACAGAAATGAATAAGACACACAAGAAGTTAGAAAATAATAAACCGAAAACATGCTGAAATTTTAATTTGACTTAATGTACTATATTTTGTAAATACATTCAGTATGCTGACTCTGTTTGCTCTGTGTGGTCAAATAGAAATATGTACATCTAGTGTGACACCAAGGTTGAATCCAAGATAAATTTCTGGGAACAGAAATGTGAAAAAGCCCAGCTATGTGAGTCCTGCAGCGGTGAGTGGGGGCGAAACCGGCCCACCAGCAGCCACAGCCGCCGTGGCCGCAGGCCACAGGCCACAAAGCTGCCTCACGCACATGTATGAGCAAGCTCACATTGCTAACAGTGGGCTTGGCTATGTAAAGATGATTTAGCACCTATCGCCTTTTTGGACGCAACATAGCATCATGTCAAGGTGAAGAAACCTTAGATGTTGAATTTCACCTTCATGTGTCTAGTCTTGGGGTGTGGGGCTCCAGAGCTGCTTAGGCATTGTCAGAGGGTTTATCGCTCATATTTATCCAGCGAAACAGAGTAGATAAGCAGGGAACCCAAATCAATACTCCCCTCCATGGTGGGGAGCCACCATGTTCATGTAGAGACCCCTCAGATGACGGAGAAGCTTGACTGATACAGATAAGGCAGATTAGGTTGCAGCTAGAACACATAACCCTCATTGCCACTTGTTTGCGGTCCTCACTGTGTTTTTGTAAGGAAGACGGGCCTTTGTTGTGACTGGGATGTTAACCTACTTTTATCAGAAGGGGAAATCTGGGAGTTCTTGTGTTTCTAGGAGGGGCAAGATAACTATCCGATGCTCATCCGATGGAAAAAACACCTGTTCAGGCACAGAGATGGAAAAAAACATCCTCTGTGGTTTTCAGACTCTATGTGAGTTCCCAAATATTACAGTGTTCCATTAAACGACGCCCAGGTATTCAGCCTACATAAGTAAAAACCTTTAAACGGGAATTCTAAATCTCTGCATAATCCTGTCCTTGTAGTGCAAACAACAGTCAGAGTGGTTTGAAATGTGAAATGATTTACTGCAGAGAATCACAATTTTGACTCTCCTTATTGTGGTGGTGATAACAACCAGGGGTTGTAATGTCTATAACAGATACACAGACTATATACTACATACTCTCCAAAACCACTAGTGAACATGCATGTTCTCTCTGCCATGATTCACTTTCTGGCAGGAATGGGCTTAGAAATTATGTTTACTGCCAAAATATTCTTATAGAGCTTACTCGTTACTATTTCATGCAAGAACTTTCTGTTTCATGTCTGGTTCCTATCACCACCACTATAAACAATTTCTCTAGATTTCAAACCACTTTGAAAGAATCTTACCATTTTAATTATGTAGACGTTTTGAAAACAATCAGTGGCGTTCTCTTTGAAGTGATCCAATAAAACAGAACATCGACTGTATTTTTCAGTTATGGTACACTGGAGGCACTTCTTCATCAGATAAAGCTTCAATTTCATTATAGACCTGCTGAAGTGCAGCTCTGAGATTGTTTAAGATTCTGCCTTTAAGGCTGTTTTTTTCCCCTGGGCCAGGGGTGAAGAGGTCACATAACCAGGGTTAATGGTTACCTAACATTTGACATGTGGTGTGGAGTGTGTGTGGCATGGTGAAGGGGTGAGGGGGAGGGGTGATGCGCATTAGAGTAATGAGAGGGTGAGAGAAACAAAGAAGGAGATACAGTCATATGCAAAGGTTTGGACGCCCTGGTTAGTTACACATCCCCTACAGAGAGCACACTTCTGCACAATACTGCCGTTTCCTAACTTTTTAAATAAGTAATACATTATATATATATTCTGTGATCTATATACCGTAATTTTTTTGTTATGAAAGAACACACATTATATATAATGATATATAATTTTAAAAAATCTTATCAGTCAGATTTGGTCACTTTTTTTCCCCAATATGAGACATTCTGGAAATGAATTCTCTTATGCCTTATTTGTCCGTGCTAAACAGAGTTCTACTTATTATGGAATCATCTATGGCTATGCAACATGCACAAATCATCAAATCTGTTTTAAGGCTTCCTACATAGAGAAGTACTAGCATCACATTAAATCATTTTCATTTTATACATGTATAGACAGGCAGACAGACAAATAGATAGACAGAGTAAGAGAGAAGTGGGGGAGCCTAAAAGGAAAAAGGGTAGTGGCCACGGAGAAAGCCAAAGCGACATTGTTATGAATGAGATAAGCACGAGTGAATGCTGGCCGTTGCTTCCACATAAAAGGCCAACAATGACCCTGAGCATGGACACTGAACTGAAGAAGAGCCATCAGAACAACAAAGAATCAGCCGTAAAGCCACCAACGACAGACAAGAGACCAAGAGAGGCTTGTTGGGGGAACGCTATGCAAAAATGCAGGTTGCAAATGAGCAGGAAGGGGAATGTGTGAGAGAAACAAAAAGAGAAGGAAAGTAAAGGAGAAAGAAAGGCTAAGAGGATTGTAACATCTGAAACCCTGATGCCATTTGAATGAGAGAGAGATAGAGAGAGAAAAAAGAGCAAGAGCAATACCACAGTAATGAAAAGTGCTGGGCAGCTCAGGTCTACAGAGCCAGACTGAAATTCCAGTACACATTAATGTGCTCCTACTTTAAAGTTTAGCCAGCAAGTCAAGGACAATGTATGCATTAACTTTACGCTCCAAAAGCCCTGCCATGTCCTCTCCACAGAAACCCCCCAGCACTCCGTAGAAGTAAAAAAGCCACACAGCCTACAAGGGTAAGAATTTGGAAGTAACGAAACAAAATGTGGTGAATAACACAATGCCCTGTTCCAAACTGACCTGAAGAACTAACTTGCGGAAAAATACTTGTTTTAAAAGGCATAAAAATCAATCCAGTAAATGTTGCCAGGGTGGATGCATTTTTCCCAGTGCAAAAAAGCCTTCTTACATAAAGACAGAGGCAATACCTCCCACAACAGCAGCAGGGCAATAAACCTCACAAACATCTCCAAAGCAGCAGAACAGGATCCTGCTAGCCTGGAGCAAACTCAGCCAGCACACTACATGCAGCATCTGACTCAGTTTGGTTTACTTCAATTGAGTTTCATATTACACATTACCTACTACATGCATGTGCAGTCCCACATATCACTGATGTCAGATCAAAACCTAGTACCTTGATTTAAGCTAATTTAACAATACCTGTGGCTCTTCACACTATAAATCAATGAATAGAAATGGTCCAATGGTTAGTAACAGAAATGGTTAAACTAATGTTTTTGCTTTCTCCTGTAAAGTTACTACTTTGGAGATAAAACGGTTTTGTTTCTGACAAATGCATAATAATACAATAAAATGAAATACGCTTTCGATCAGCTTTAAAGATCCTAGAGTGTTGCACATAGGAAAGATTAGGAACATCAATTCATGCAGCACCACAGCATTATAGGCGAAAGGATCTTACCTGTGACTGACACTTTCATAGTAGCCTCCAACGGTCTGTTATTGTCCAGATCCTTGCTCAGTTTCAGCTCTCCAGTATCCGGATTTAGGATTAGCAGACTAAGCTCATTCCCCTCCTCAAAGCTATACTTCAGTTTATCTGACACATCCGGATCATGAGCTGGTACCTTCCCTATAACCCCTGTGGGAAAGCTGTTGGATTTATTGGTGACATAGTTGTTGAAGATGATCTCAAAATTCTGCAGGACAGGTTCATTGTCATTAACATCAACCAGACGGATGTGGACAGTGGCCCTGCTGACTAGCGGCGCAGATGTGGCCTGCACTACTATCACATACTCTGTCTTGGTCTCGTAGTCTAAATCCGTGAGTGCCTTAAGGTCCCCGGAAAAGATATCCAAGTCAAACACCTCAGGTATATTTCCTTCCACTATCTGGTACATGATCTGAGCATTGGTTCCTTCATCCGGGTCCGTAGCAGAAATCCGGGCCACCACAGAGTCCACAGGGCTGTTTTCCTTGACGTCAATATACAGCTCATCCTTCTCAAAGACCGGGGCATTGTCATTAATGTCCAGAACTGACACCTGGATTTCCACTTCAGCTTTGAGGGGTGGAATTCCCCTGTCTACTGCATAGGCTTTCAGATTGTAGACAGGAACATTCTCCCTGTCCAACTTCCGGTTGGTTCTGATGATGCCTGAGAACTGCTCAATGATGAAGTCTCCCTCACCGTCATCACCACCCTGGAACGTGTAACTCACTCTGCCATTGGACCCAGAGTCTCTGTCTGAAGCTGAGATTTGAAGGACGCTGGTGAACTGAGCAGCATCTTCATACACAGTGCCCTGGTACTTCTCTCTGCCAAACTGAGGGGCGTTATCATTAGCGTCCTCCACAATGATCTCCACATAGGTGGTGTCTGACTTTTGGGGGATGCCATTGTCACGGGCGATGATGGCCAAGGTGTAGGAGGCCTGGTCCTCATAATCAATCTCCATCTGCGTGGTTATGGCACCTGTGTCTGGGTCAATCTTAAATTGGGGCACATTGTCTTCCATGGTGTAGGTAATGCGTGCGTTCTCACCCGTGTCTTCATCTGTAGCGCTGATGACAACCACGGTTGACCCAATGGGTTTGTCCTCACTGATCAGAACCTGGTAGTTGGCACTCTGGAACACAGGCCTGTGAGTGTTGGCATCGGTGACGTTTATGAAGACCTGCGTTGTGTCGTAGCGCATGCCATCCGAAGCAGTGACGGTCAGAATGTACTGACGCTCCTGTTTGTAGTCTAGCGGCAATGCTAAAGTGATGAGGCCGCCACCACTCTGACTGGTGATGGCAAACCTGTTCCGGGTGTTGCCACTGGATATCTGATACGTCACCACACTGTTGATGTCCCGGTCCACAGCTGTCACTGTCAGCACACTGGTTCCCACCGGGGCATCCTCGTTAATTTTCAGTGAGTAGAACTTTTCTGTGAATGTGGGCACATTGTCGTTCACATCCAGCACTGTGATGCTAACGCTAGCAGAGGAGGACATCACAGGAAATCCGTTATCTCTGGCTTCCACTCCAAAGGTGTAAAACTCTGTGGTTTCTCTGTCCAATTCAATGCTGACTGTAATCCAGCCTGTGCTATTGTTGATGGTGAAGGGGAAGCCAGGTGAGGTGTCTGTGAGGCGGTAATCCAAGCGGGCATTCTCCCCAGAGTCAGAGTCAATAGCCTGGATATGTATTACTGAGTACCCAATGGGTACATTCTCCAAAACAGTGGCCTGGAAAGGGGTGCTTACAAACATGGGGGCATTATCATTTACATCAATCACTTGCACAATCACGATTCCTGTGCTGTTAATGAGAGGAGGTCTGCCTCCATCCTGGGCCTTGATACGCAGGTTATATTCCCTGTTTGTTTCATAATCTAGCGGGTTTATAACATCAATAACACCGGTTGGAGAGTGAATGTAGAACTGTCCCCTCACATTGCCGTTAATTATACTATAATGAACTTTAGCATTGTTGCCCTCATCTCTGTCAGTGGCGTTCACCTGAGCCACCTTGGTATTTACAGGCACGTTCTCAGGCACCTGTACCACATACCTCTTCTCACTAAACTGAGGATAGTTGTCGTTCTCATCTTCTACAGTTATATGCACAGTGGCTGTGGCACTGAGTGGCCCTGGGTCCTTCCCTTGGTCATTTGCCTCCACGATAAGCAGATACTGAGCCATGGTCTCCCTATCGGGGCGCACTCTAACTTTTACAAGGCCGTTCCGCGAGTCTATCTCAAAAACTGAGTTAGCGCCATCGCCGTTCACGATTTTATAGATCATGTTGGCATTGGAAGGAGCATCATCATCTGTGGCCCTCACCGTCATCACTTCAAAGCCTACTTCTACATTCTCACGGATGCTAACCCTGTATTCTGTCTGCTCAAAAACAGGCCCGTGGTCATTGGTGTCACTGACGGTTACTGTGAGGTATGATGTGGCCGAGCGTTGGGGAGTTCCGCTGTCTGTAGCGGTTACTTTGAAAACATGGGTGTCCTTGAATTCCCTGTCTAAGCGCCTCTTGGTCTCTATGCTCCCAGTCTCCTTGTCTATCCTAAAGTAGTCACTTGATCTGCTGTCGAACATAGCCTCCATGCCATACTCTATTTTACCAGCCTCTCCGCTGTCTGCATCAGTGGCTTTGAGTGTGATAACATGCGTTCCCTCTGGTTCGTTCTCGGGAACAGACACTTGATAACTGGGCAACTGGAAAACTGGAGCTGAATTCACCGCCCTCCTCCTGCGTGATTTCCATTTGTGACCTCTGGAGGGGTCAGCGGTGATGAACCGCAGCTTTATGTGCATGCTGATGTCACCCAGTCCACACACCACCTCTTTCTCCTCTCTCCTCACCCGTCCAGACAAACAGTAGTCATCCTCAACGTATAAACTCCCGTTAGAAAGAAGCGCACTGAAGTTCTTTGCAGTGCACCAATGACCAGACGAGTCCTTAGCGTTACGCGCAAAGGCCGGCACGTAGTCCACGAGCCGGAGGAGCAACACACCTGAAGATAAGCACGAGGCTGCTTCCAGGTTATAGTGGAAGTGGACGAGAACATCGTGCGCGGAGCTCTTTCTCCTGCGCTTGGCGAAGCAGTTCTGTCCGTGCACGAACACGTTAAAGCGCGTGCGCACCAAGTCTTCCGAGGTGAGGGACTTTATTCCGAAGTTCAGAGAAACCGGGTAGGTCTCACTGAGGCTCGCGCAGTCCGCCTCGCGCGCGAGACTCACCTCGCCGTCCCGCTCGTGCACTCTCACTAAATCCCCGCTCCTGGATCTCGGAGATAAAGTCCTGTCAAGCGAGTAAGTCCAGCCAGGTCCGAGCGAAAGGTTCGCCAGAGCGGCTCCGGCGTGTAAAGTGTCCGACAGATGCAGGTCGAAAGCTCCACAGAGAGAAGAAGCCGCACCGAGAAGGAGAAGAAACCGCATCCAGCACACGGCCACCTCCATGCTTTAAAAAGAGGAGGAAAAGAAACGCACCACTGTCCGCTCTCCCAAACTTCGTGTATCCAAACTCCAAGAGCGCGTCCTCAGCTCTCCTTCTCCCAACACTTGGACTTTCTTTTATCCTTCATGGTAGTCCTCTTATCGCCGGACGGAGAAATCGCGCAAAGGAGACATTAAAAGCGCGCACTTCCACACGCGTACGCGCGCTCCTCCCGGAGGATCCATAGGCTGCGGTGTCACTTAGTCCACGTTAAGTTTTAAATGACGACAAAATGGCTCCTCCGCGCGCGTCTCCTCCTCCTCCACCTCCTCCTCCTCCCTCTGAGGGTGATTAGCATAAACCTGCTGTGAGCAGCCTTCTCCTGGGGGGGTTCTCTCCCCAAGCTCACCTTTAAATTCAGAATACGTTACAACTGTCTTTAAGGCTCGATTGGACCCCACAGTCCCACTTCAGCCCTGCGAACCGACACCGCAACAGTTCACTAAAACGCTACCTCATCACAACTGAGCGTCCAGCGCGAACTAAAGCCTTCACCGCGACTTATACAAACTTGAAACGTTGTTTAGACTTGAAGGGAAACTCCTCCGACACCTTCAAAGTTTTCTCCATAATTAAATGGCTGAGATGTGGACAGTCGTTTAGGGTTGCTGGGTGTGAAAGCTCGTGTGCTATAGAAACGTACATAGAATTGATCACAGCGGCGGTGATGGGAACCAGACGTCTGAGGAGTTTAAAGGAGAACTCCACCGATTTTTCGAAATTGCTGTATTAGATAGTTGGTAAAATATAAGGCCATGCAGATTGTGGTGATATGGTTTATTCGCAGAGAATCTTACAGAGTTAGATGTTTTTCATAGTGGTTGTGATAGTAACCAGGAGTCTGGATGTCTACATAACAAATATAGCCGTTTTGTTTACTATCCAAATTTCCAGTGAACCTACATCAGAGACTGCATATGTGATGTTAAGGGTAGTAAAGTGGGGCTGAATCCACCACTTTCCAAAAGAGTTTTCTTTGGAGGACTATTTTACCCCTCATGTATAACAAATAACTGTAAAACAATGTGGCATTGGTAATAACCTGTGTAGTGACTGTCTCTGTGGGACTTTTAGTGGCATTACACTCTTCAGATGTCAGGTTCCCATCACTACCACTGTGAACGGCTCTGACTCTGTATGCCTCTCTAATACAAAGAATTTAACATTAATTATCCAGAAATTGGGAATATCAGAGGAGTCCCCCTTAAACTCCCTCACAGGAACATACGCTGTGGTTAGATACATACTGCCTGATGTGTTTTACAATCATTTTAAAGTACTTTTTAATCCAATTAAAATATTTGAAAATGATTCAAACCTCCTTATTGCATAATGTTCATGGGTACACACAGTCATATTTGAACTGAAGAGTATTTCACCATCATCAGTATTACATCTAAAAACCCAAAAGGTACATGAAGGTAGACCGTTTTAATAGATGGCTGTATTTGTGTTGTGGTGACCCTGGGTTCCTATCATCACTATAGAATTCTGAGTCTGTACCCCTGAACCATTTCACACCAAACCACTCTACATGACTCGCATCTTAATTCTGAAATGTTGGTAACATAGTGGATTTGCCCAGTTACACCATCAATTAAAGCGTATAACCTAGGCATTACTTAGAACATGCTTTAAAGTGTACCTGACAAATGACTGAACACATCATCTACCTCTGACTTACAAGGCAGCTTATAATGATGAGCCATCATACTCATTTCTGGAACACCTTGAAACTTTTACCTTTGCATTAAAGCCTGCTTTACAGCTTAGCTTGTATATGGTTACACATGACCATAAATCTTAGAATCCACCCTCAAAACCTCCCAGCTCAGTTTACTTAGCCTGATACAGCAGACTGTTACCCACATGGGCTACTGTTATTCAGCTGTGTATATGTGCTGCTGTGAATGTAGGTTAAATAGAGGACACACAAACTCCCCCTCTTTAATATCTATAAACCTAAATATCTTTAAATACAGTATAATAATAATACAGATTTGGATACACGTTTCCTTTGTGATACCGGCAGTAAACATACCCTGTATGCACACTCTCTCTATTACTGGAGCAGGACTTTACATTAATTACTCTTAATAAAACACGTGACCTGAAACGCATAGTCTGTGTTCCGCTTTAACAGCCCACTGAACGGTACAGCGGGAGATTATTTTATCAAAGCTATTAAATAATATGGAACAAAATCGTTTCCGGTTCTAAGCAAAGCCTCGAATTGTTTATTAAGGTTGTTGGTTTTGCTAAAATTAATTTATTGAACTCGACCGCATTTGCGCTGCGCCGCCACATGTGAGCCGCGCGCTCCCTCTAGTGGTGAACAGCGGGAAATGCGCTGAATCTAATAAGCTGGAGTTCAGCGGTCTTACTTGCTCCCTGGCTTTAACTGAATGTTATGTGATACGAACATAAAGTTAACGAACAGAGAGACAAACAAACAAACATCCAGCAAAGACAGAACCTGTTTATCAAAAAAAAAAAAAATCCAATCCTGTTCATCAGCTGACCACGGCTACAGAATTTCTTACAAGGGGTCAAGACAACAAACACCACAAAACAAAGTCAATTTGTGTATCAAGAAAGAGATTTATAGTTCAACATAGCAGATATTCCAAGATGGAAATATTGCACTTCTACTAAAATGCACATAAATAGCTAATCGTTTAATATTTTAACAATTATTTAAAATTTAATCTGTGTGGTCTCACATATCATATCCAGACTGGAAACTTACATAATACACATCATACTATCATAACATTACATGACACTGAGGTTCCTCACATATTCGATTTTAGTCACTTAATCAGTAAAACCAGTTTTTAAATTCAGAACCCGCCCGTGAGCATCTCCACACGTCCATTCATTCTGAGGTTCTGCTCTCCACTGAAGGGCCTGTGCAATGTGCAAATCAGTGCTCCCAATTAGGACGCAGATGAGAACGCACTGAGAGCTTGTTTGTCTGGTGTGTAACGCCTCGTTTCAGCTGTCCGATTCTGGCTGCTGTTCAGAGTTTTTAGAGTTTCTGCTTAGTTGAAGGTGGCGCTTCTGGAGCATGTGCTCACTTGGGCCCAGCCGAACGATCTTCCCACTGCCCAGACACTCGTCCCCCTTATACAGAACCGCAAACTACAAAGGAAAAGCAGAGAAACGCAAACATAACTCAGATTATTGATCACAAGGCAATATTACTGGCCACTTTTAGTGACGATGGTCAAATACACACATACAGTGGTGTGAAAAAGTGTTTGCCCCCTTCATAATTTCTGTTTCTTGCATGTTTCAGATCATCATACAAATTTAAATATTAGTCAAAGACAACACAAGTAAACACAAAATGCAGTTTTTAAATTAAAGTTTTTATTATTAAGGGAGAAAAAAATTCCAAACCTACATGGCCCTGTGTGAAGATGTGTTTGCCCTTAAACCTAATAACTAGCAGGGCCACCCTTAGAAGCAACAAATGCAATCAAGCGTTTGCAGTAACTTGCAATGAGTCTTTCACAGCGCTGTGGAGGAACTTGGCACTCTGCCATGCAGGCCATTTTTGAACAGTCTCATAAACACTGACCTTAACTGAGGTAAATGAGGCCTGCAGTTCTTTGGATGTTGCTGTGGGGGTCTTTTGTGCCCTATTGGATGAGTCGTTGCTGCACTCTTGGGGTAATTTTGATCGACCAGCCACTCCTGGGAAGGTTCACTACTGTTCCACGTTTTCGCCATTTGTGGAAAATGGCTCTTACTGTGGTTCACTGGAGTCACAAAACTTTAGAAATAGCTTCATAATCTTTTCCAGACTGATATATCTCAATTACTTCCATTGTCATTTGTTCCTGAATTTGATCTTGGCATAATGTCTAGCTTTTGAGTATCTTTTGGCCTACTTCGCTTGTATGATGATCTGAAACACTTAAGTGCAACAAACATGCAAAAAAAAAAGAAATCATGAAGGGGGCAAACACTTTTTCACACCGCTGTATAAAGATTCCATGGGAGAAATTCCACCAACGATTCAACATTTCTGCATAATTAAATCATGGAGACGTAAACAGAGTGGTATGATTTGAAACGAGTGCACAGAGGAAAAACTTCCCACTTTTCAAGAGTGCAGATTTCTTTTACAATCTAAATATGTATGATCCACTATGGCCAGTGAACTGACAGTTATGCAAGGCTGGTAAAATAGTGGTAATGGTAACTATTTTTACCTTTGTAGTTTGTAATATCTGTATGTATCTCTACATCATGGATGTATTTATATACAGCCCGTGCCAAAAACCCCAAAGCACAGTGGTTTTTACTGTTAGTTTTGGCTGGGCAGTGTCCAAATATAAACTCTATAGAGAACATATTGTCTCACATTAAACACAAACTAAATGGCCTATCAATGTTTTTCATTGTGCTGAATCAAAAAAATACAGATTTTATGGGAAAAGGTTTCCCATACTAAGTCCCTTATCTGTCAGGTAATGACGTTGTTAAGACTATTAAAAGCTTAATGCTTTGCTCTTTTGTTTTCACAGATCTGAATTACCTTGTTTACATCTTAACCAAATTATGACGGAATTCTCCTTTAAAGCCTGGATTTCAAAAATAACATGATCGGAGTTTAATAAAGCACAGAGACAATCTTCTGTATAAAAACTAGCTGCATGAAGGAACAGGACAGGGATGTTTGGTAATGAGCTATGTATTATATATTTAGAACATATAACCAGAATATTCATTTTGTCATTTAAATTAAATTAAAACGTCTTAACAGGGACAAGACTTTCATTCTCTCCTTCTCCAAACTGTCCCTTAATGTCACCTCAGGTTAGTTAAAACTCATATATCTTTATTTTTATGGAATATGCATAGTTTACCTGCCCAGGTGTGAGCGCTCTCAGTGGTTTATTTGCTGTTATCCACACTGATCCATCCAGATTCAGAGTCACAGTACACGGACCTGAGGTACATACACATGTAAAGATATTTAGTTTAAGCCCCCCGGTCACCCTCACGCTTTATTGATTTTCTAAGTTAAAATAAATTCACATCCTCTACAGAGGACACACTTCTGTGCATTTAAATTACTGGTCACCTGATGATGTTAACATACATATTTAATGCATATTAATAATAGGCATTAACCATTAGACAATACAAATAATTCTCTTTAATAACTTTTTTTACTTTTTACATTTTTTGCATAAGCATAGAAAAACTCAATTACTGAAAAGCTAATGCAGGTTTTCTTGTTTATGTTGTCTTTTTAGACAAAAATATATGAATGACTGAATAAATAAATAGGTGATAATGAATGACAACTACTAATAGTAATAATAACAGTAATAATACATGTATACATACATACATGCATATTAAAAAAGATGAAATTGTTGCTATACATTCTGGCAAAAAGATAAAGAGTGCCTCACTTAAAGGCATTTGGTGCAGGAAGCGAAAGTGACAGTCCATCATCTGAGTTCGGACCAGTTCAGCAGGAGGCTCCTCAGTTATCCAGTGAAAACGATCTGTTTGTACAGTGTCCCTTAACAGTGCTGGGTGGTTGGTGGTAGGACCCTAAAATGTGGAACATGTAATCAAAATGTACACTAGCAAAGTTTTATATTACATTTTGTATTGACTATAAAAAAAAGTCTTGACAGAAATGCTAAGATATTTCTAGAGGTTTTCCCCCCAGTGTTTCAAGATTTTTGGGAACATCGAGCAGTTATTCAATAATTAAAGAAGTATTTATCAGCATGCAGCATTTTCTTGAAATGCTTTTTTTTATTTCTTACAAATGAGCCAAAATCTGTAAAATGTGTGTAGCATTAACAGGATACAGTCACTTTAACATTTACAGTATTTGCAAGATTTTCTTTTTAAATGAATATCCCAACAATTCTAAATCCCAAACTTATAAAGCAATATCAGGTTTTCGATAGCTAGCGCAATTGTCTTGGCTTTAAATAGAAAGCACTGTGAATAAAGATTTGTGTATAACTCACTACAAATATCTCCCCGGTGGTGATGTCTTTATCAACCACAAACCACGGGTCTTTCTGCCCTCCGATCCGTGCTCTCTGTCCTAAAGTAAACGTGAACCAGCCTGTGTGGAAAACTCAAAAGTCAATGCCTTGCACTGGCCAGACAGCATCAATGACAAGATATGTGACCAAACATCTTTAAAACCCAATGAAATGTAAGACAATGAAAAAAAAAAATACCTTTATGCTTCCCCATTATCTTCCCATCTTCAATAGAGACAAAATGTCCAGGTTTGGGTTCTAAATACTGTCATAGTGAGAGGTTTCAAGTCAAACACACTTGGCATTGTGTCATACAGTATAGTAGTATATAATAACTCAGTACTGATGTATGTGTGTAGAAGGAATGTATACCTCAAGAATAAAATCTTCAAAGTGTCGCTCACCAATGAAGCAGATTCCCATGCTCTAGAGGGGAAATCAAAGTTGTCATTATACAAAAACTGAGAGTTTGTTTTGTGTTGATTTTGATTACATTGTAATACACAGTGACATTTTTGGATTTACTGCATATTTTCTAATGCGAGGAATCACAGATTTATGTATACACTTGGTGCATCGCTGTGAAATACTCCATATGCACAAATATGAGTGCACATATCAGTTGAATTTTGAATTTGTGTGTAAATATATCAAAACCACTGTGCTGTTCAGAGAATAGCCCTTGGCTGTTAAGTTGCTCTGCGTCTATAGCCTGTTTTGCACTGTGCCTAAAACACATTTTTAACTGTGCTATAATCATAAATCAGAAACATAACAGTACTTACCAATTTAAATGATAACTCCATAAACATGATGTACAGAATCAACATGAACTTATACTTTATTGGTTCAACCATCAAATAGTTGTTTTTTAAAAAATAATGTTAAAAAGTCCAAAAAGGAACAACTAGAAACTAGAACAAATGCTGAGTGCTATAACATGCACCTACTAATAAAATTGTTAGTGCATGTATACGCCCAATAAGCTGGATTTTTAGTGCACATATATGCTTATTCCGATTAGTTTTGGAATTCTCAGTCTATGCATGTGCAAAAACAAAATGTGGCATCAGAAATGAGCAGTGCTATAGCACTAACAAGATAAGACAAAACACAGTGTTGCTGAAACCAACCATAGAATCATGCTTTTTCGAGTGACTCAATGTAAAAAAAAAACAAAACAAAAAAACAAGCTTGAAGTTTGAGTTTTACATTCTGTTTACATTACATCTTATCTTTTTCTGGCCAGTTGCAAAGCAGAAATCCAATTACTGCTTGACTTTTGCAGACCTGGAGTTTCTCATTATCTGATTACTCAAGTGCAAGTAAATGCGTTGATCATATTACTGACAAAATTAGATTTTCTGCAGTTATCAGATTATCAAGTGCATGGAAACACACTTGCCTTATTGGGGTGAAAACTGGGGGCAATGAACTTCTGCTCACTCTTATGGTAAGGCCAGGGAGAGGGCAGGAAGAAGTGGAGCGAGTCAGTGTGTAAATACAAGCATATTTTATTATATATCAATATCTATACTTATGCTGTCTGGCTTAAACAGAAAGGTTTCAGAGACAACTCAGGAGCAACTGCATGAATTATTAGTTGAGTCAGTATATACATTCACACAGTAAGGTGTGCAATGTCAGAGTTACACTTAAAAAGGTTGGTCACAGGTAATACTGGTTCCCTGACTGCTAGCAAGAAGTGCTTTGTCTCCTCTAAGCAGAAGAAGGCAGTCTTGCAGAGTTACAATACGGTCCGTTATAACAGTTAACCTGAAGAAAGTACTCTCAAGGTGCAAAACAGCTTGATGAGGCTTGGCTGTCGCTATAGGGTCCAGTTACACCCAAAATGCAGCTAGCTCTGCACTATCTATTACACTGTGACAATTCTTCTGAACACAACAATGCACAAAACTGTGAACACAACTTTGTGTGATATATGTTTGTGACCTCCTCATAGCCTCAGATGCATTAATGCTTTATTACAGAAAGGTTGCTCCATTACCTCTTTCTTCTTCAAGACATGATGGAAACCTGCCTCAGCAGCGATTTTCTTTACGAAATCTTTAGTGAGCCCCGCCAATGGAAAGATGGTCTGTCGTAAGGCATCCTGAGAAATCTGACTAAGGAAGAAGGTTTGGTCTTTAAGGCGATCAGCACCTTGGTACAGTCTAACAGCTGAAAATCAACAGAGATCAAAATATTAGGCATGCCACAGCCATGCATGATAAATAAAAAGATTTACAAAGATCTATAAACTTCACTACAGGACCTCCACTGAACCAATATTATTCAGGGGGCTAATGTAGAAGGACCCGTGAACTGAGCACCAACATGATTGTGTTTAAAATAAAACACCAGTGAGTACAGTACCTAATAAACTGACCCAAAGGACCACTTTATTATATGTAAGAAGTTGTCGATGGACAGCAGTGTCCTAAGCCACATGAAACATATTCATACCATGCCAAGAGTCAGCCCTGACAGAGAGAGGACAGAATGAACACTCACGATTCCTAATCTCCAAGCGATCTCTGAAGAGAGGTCGTGGTGTTGGAGTGTGTGTCTGCTGGAAAACCTCCTCGTCTTCCAGAGAGGTCCTTGCATAGTGACCTGTGGCCATGGCATCAGCACCTGTACATCAGGTAATTGGAGTGGTTTTCTCAAATACACTTCCTGAGCATGTTAGAAACAACAAGAACTAAGGCTGAAAGATTAATCGATTTCATATCGAAATTGCAATTTGAGAGTTTAATTTTCAAATCGCAAGAGTCACAGTTTTGTTTTACTACAACCTACACCATCAAAATTTTATCTTCAGATAAGGGAGAGTAAGTTACTTATTTTAGAGGAAAGTAAGGAAGTAAGTGATGTCATTTACAGCTGAAAGACAAATTGCTTTTATATTGATATCACAATTTGAAAGGATGTGTTTTTTTAAATTTGCACAAGTTGCAATTATTGTACCTGTCCACATTATGAACTATATTGCTACAACAAATTTGGATTGGGAATTTGAAGTTAATAACACAGAGCTTGTGAACCACCTGAAGATAAAATTGGAAATAGCCTGTGTGCTGTGTTTATAATTAATTGTCAGTCTGATGTATTAAGGGGCTTTAAGGTTCGAGCCAGCAAAAGAGGATATGGTAGTATTCTTGGCCTAACATACTTGAAAAAGGTGTGGACCTTTTTTATAGAGAGGTACAGAAATTTAAATTGCAATCAGAATACCGGTTAGAAAAATCGCAATTACAAAGGTTGCCCAAATTGCTCGCCTCTGTGATTATTGTCATTTTCCCCTTATGTCTTCTACTTGAGAAAAAGTACTTTGTATGAGCCAATTTCAACATTTTCTACACATTCTTTCATGTTTCCAAGATTTTGGTTCCATCCTACTGACCAACAGTAGAAACTAATCAGCCAACCAACTAACTAACTGGGATTTTAAGTGTTGTTTGTTCCAAATTCTGTGTACAAACCAACCAGCTAATTAACCAGCCAACCAGCCAACCAACCAATTAACCCAACCAGCTAATCAGCCAACAAACCAACCAAACAATCATCAAAACTATTAGCAGTAAAGCAGTGGCCATAAGACCTGCTCTTAGAGATTTACTGTGTTGCAGTATTCTTAAATTATCTCTAATTCATCTTAAACACTTGCCACATCTAATTATTTGTCCACCAAGCCCTATGAACAGTTGGGTTAGGTGTGATGGATTTTGAGTTAGAGGCAGGACTTTCAGGAAAGTAAACATTTAGAGGAACAGCTGGACTAAAGTATGAATACTTACCTAAATTATTGATTGCATACTGATAGAAGTGTTTGAATTTAATATGTTTGTTGCATATTATGTCTGGATTTGGAGTCCTGCCCTTCTGGTACTCCCCAAGAAGATTACTTCAAAAAGAAAGTAAACATAAAGTTAGCATCCTTGTTAACAGTATGAGGCACATGAATTAACCAAGCAGCAGCAGCAGTTGTTGAACTGATACTGTAACATACCTAAATACCTCGTGCCAGTACTCTTTGACATAGGAGACCTGATGGAAGGGTATATCCAGCGCCCGGCACACTTTATACGCATCATCACAGTCTCTTTCTGAGGTACACACTCCTCTTTCATCCAAGGAATCCCAGTTTTTCATGAAAACTCCAGTGACCTGATACCCTAAAGAACAGAACAATGCCTGCTTTGAAACAAACAGTTTAATAATTTTCCAATAACGCTGCATTTACTGCTCTACCTTCTAATTTGCACTATTAATTATTCGTTTTAATTACTGGAACTAGAGACATGAATATCTCATTATTTCTTAGTTAAAGAGCTGTTTACAAAGACAAATGTATTTACTACAAAAACGCTTGCTGAAAATCCAGGAAAAATATACTGAGATCAACTTTAATCAGATCAGTATACCAGCGACCATATTTACCACAGTACTCACAGAGTAAGAATGCTGGTCTAGGGTCACCTTGCACCTTTTTATGCAGCCATTTGCAAAAGTTTAGACACTGATAGTCAAATTTATGTTTTGTTGACTGAAGTGAATTTAAGTACACATCCTCAATAGATAGCATACCACTACACATTTTAATGCGTAATTGCTAGTTTAGCACATTGCAAAACATGTTAAAGCATATTGTATTATTATTATTTTATGCATTGCAATATGCCAAACGTAACAAACAATAATTAGCAAAAAAAAAAACCCCAAACATTATATTTAAGTTTGTTCTGTGTCAAAATTGTCAAAATAATAGTTGCAAAAAGAAAGAAATCAACAGACAGGAACAGGTTGGAAATTGTGGGACATGCGAATGATTCAAGTTTCACACTCTGCCGTGCACCTGACTGACCCAACAACCACAATTGCAGTGAGCAGTGATGCCCTCCATGAGTCATCCTGTTAGTGCCAGAACCATTGGCAGATGAAACAGTGTCATGCCAAATTGTCACAGAGTGACTCAAAAAGGCAGCTCCTCATTTTCAGAGTCCTGCTTTTGTCTTGGTGGAGACTACAAAATGAATCCATCTGTGGAGGCACCATGGTCAGCACCAAGGTCAAGTGTTTGTTGTCACACGTCACATATCCATAAGGCCTGGTGTCACACCACCTCCAGCCGTATCACAAAGTCTGCAGGAACTATATGAGAATATTCCAGCTGCATGAGATGGATCATTGTAGGACACCATTAGGAACCTCTAGGACTCCATGCTGCGACAACTGACATGTCATGCTACCAAACATGACACCATACTGAGACCACTACTTCTGTATGGGTAGCTTGGGAAATATTACCCATATGGAGGAGTTTAGACTTTGACATTCCATTGTTACATCAACTGATAAGACCAATCTCAGAACAGTGTTCCTAATGCTTGATAAATATGGACCAAGATCATGAGTCCTAGACAAGTTACATGGCTCTAGTTGCTAAGATGATAATTTTACTATTTTCCCATTTATATGCCCCAACGAAGCCTATGAAAATTTATTTTATTAGCCTTTATAGTGTTTTTATAGTAGTCTAACCTAAAACATCAAGCAAAAGCACTACTCCTGTGAAATAATATAATAATTTATTAATAATTTACAGAACTGCACATGAAATTTTTTGGGGGAAAGGCTCTATCAGCATATAAACTTAAATTTGTTGGACTCTTTTCTTCTAGTTTTGATGTACTCTTGTTCTAAAATTAAATGAAGCCCTAAAGTGAGAGGACTGGCCATCACGCAAACATGAATTGTTAATGATTAGGAACTCAGTAAAGGAACAAGTAAATACACTTGAGTGGTAGTAAATGTATCATCAACTTTACCACTCAGAAACTAATTTTGGAGTAAAAGTAAATGGTTAAATGTGACTAGTTACACCCACAGAGGACACCATCATGCACCATAAATAAGTATCTGCAACAAATCGTTTATTTATTTGCCTTGAATGCTGGTCATATTGACTTTCTCACCTCTACGCTTGAGTAAAAGAGCAGCGACAGAGCTGTCCACTCCACCGGACATGGCACACACCACATGCCTCACTACACCCATGACTTTTACCCTGAGTCTTTAGAAATAAAACATTGATTATATTTATCATTCGCACAGCTGTCATGCTCTCCTAACAGGATAGATCCATGTTTTCGGTACGACTCTAAACACTGTCCGACAAGAAACACGTCTAGATAAATATAGATCCGAGCAACTTTTCCCACCGCCGTAGCACCGAGGACCTTTGGTTCAAAGTCTAACATATGTACGCTTTATACTCTGAATTGCACTACGGTAAGTTTTGTTATTTTTGACAAAATGTTTAGACGAACTGTTGCTCGAACGGTAGACTGAGATCGAAGTAAGCGACAATCATATACAATTATGCTGGGTTGAATGAATTGCATTCGTGCTGTCATGCAGCGTTTAACGTCAGCCATAAAAAAATATGCACAATATGCATAAATATAGAAATATAGAAATGAGTTTATATGGAATTCTGCCTGTATGCATGTATAGTACTAATGCAGTAGCGTAATAAAGCACTGGATCAAAATGCATTATTTATATAAATATGCAGTGGTATCAGTGGAGATACTGTAAGTTTACTTGTCATAAATACTTAAAGGAAGTGATCTATTTTATTAGTATACAGTAGCGAAAAAGAAAGAGGACTAGGTTTAACGTTTAGGTAAAGTTTTTTAATACGTTTGTGCTGTTATTGAAGTGTACTGGGCCCCAAACCCACAATGGCGGATCTGACAGCAGACAGCATTACTCTCCAGATGCTTCAAGAAGCTCGGGAGACAGTCACCTCCAGCCCTTTGGGAGTGATCAACACCCCCATGATCTCCTTGTCCCAGACCACACTGCCTTCACACATGCCCTGCAACATTTATCTAAAGCTGGAGAACATGCAGAAGACAGGTTGGTTTATTTTAATATATTTAAATATTTAATACATTTAATAATATGTTTACAGCAACATGCCATGAAAGTTCTATTTCAGAGTTCTGTTGTCCAGTTGCATTCCAGAGCTCCCCTCTAGATTCCAGAGTTTCCTTCTATTACAAAGTTATATTTTATTCCTCTAAACTGGATTCCATTCCACAGGATCACTAAACAGTACTGTTAAATTACCTTCAGACTTGAGCATTATTCAATCATTCTTTTTCAAGAGACATGCCATGACTGATGGGTGAACTTTCCTGTAGCTTACTGCGAAGGTTAAAACCATTGTTCATTACTCCCTGTGCAGTTTGAAGCTCCCCATCAGCACATAGGGTTTGGACTCACCCCTAAAATGGATAAATACCCAGTGCAGTCCACTTTGCAAGGAGCTAAAAGGGTGACTGGAATGCAGCTATATTCATTTTTATTTATACAGTATCTCACAAAAGTGAGTACACCCCTCACATTTTTATAAATATTTTATTATATCTTTTTATGGGACAACACTGACGATATGACACTTTCATACAATGTGAAGTAGTCAGTGTACAGCTTTTGTAACAGTGTAAATTTGCTGTGCCCCCAAAATAACTTACCACACAGCCATTAATGTCTAAACTGCTGGCAAGGAAAGTCTTTTTGAGACCTTGTGACACTAACAAGCCACATGAAACCAGGGAGTGGAAATGGTTAATTGGCCACAATTTGGCCAGGGCCGTACTCACTTTCGTTGTCAGCGTTTTAGAGAACTTTTATAAATCAAAGTTTTTAAAAGATATGGCAGTCTTGAATAGTTTTGGTCATATGAATGTGAACCTTAAAATATGTCATATGTTGAAATACTTTAAACACATAAAATCTCATCATATTTGGATATTGTAAGACACATCACAAATGCAAGTATGCAGCATAATTGCAGTCTGTTACGTTGTCCATATTGTGCAGCCCATGTGTGATCCTATTTGATGAGTTAAAGCTAATGATTCGTATTTTTAAGGCCAAAGACCTCCACTGAGACCGCATTTGCAACATGTACAGTGGGGTGCAAAAGTTTGGGCAGCGTTGTTAATTTTCCTGATTTACCTTTATGAATCATTGATTGTTTGGATAAAAAAATTGCGTTAAATATATCATATAGGGGACAAACACAGGGATATTTGAGAAGTGAAATTAAGTTTATATGAATTACAGAAAGTCTGCAATAATTGGTTAAACAAAAGTAGGCAGGTGCATAAACTTGGGCACTGTTGTCATTTTATTGATTTCAAAACCTTTAGAACTAATTATTGGAACTCAAATTTGGTTTGGTAAGTTCAGTGACCCATGACCTCCATACACAGGTGACTCCAATTATGAGAAAGGGTATTTAAGGGGGGCAATTGTAAGTTTTCTCCTCTTTGCATCTTCTCTGAAGAGTCGCAGCATGGGAGTCTCAAAACAACTTTCAAATGACCTGAAAACAAAGATTGTTCACCGTCATGGTTTAGGGAAAGGATACAGAAAGCCAACTCAGAGATTTTAGCTTTCAATCTCCACTGTGAGAAACATTGTGAGAAAATGGAAGACTACAGGCACAGTTCAAGTCAAGGCTCGAAGTGGCAGACCAAGAAAAATCTCGAATAAACAGAAGCGAAGGATGTTGAGAACAGTCAGAGTCAACCCACAGACCAGCACCAAAGACCTACAACATGATCTTGCTGCTGATGGAGTCACTGTGCATCGTTCAACTATTTGGCGCACTTTACACAAGGAGATGCTGTATGGGAGAGTGATGCAGAGGAAGCCTTCACATCACCGCCCACATCACAAACAGAGCCGCTTGAGGTATGCTAAAGCACATTTGGACAAGCCAGCTTCATTTTGGAATAAGGTGCTGTGGACTGATGAAACTTGAGTTATTTGGGCATAACAAGGGCCGTTATGCATGGAGGAAAAAGAACACAGCACTCCAAGAAAAACACCTGCTACCTACAGTCAAATTTGGTGGTGGGTTCATCATGCTGTGGGGCTGTGTGGCCAGTACAGGGACTGGGAATCTTGTTAAAGTTGAGGGACACATGGATTCCAATCAATATCAGCAGATTCTGGAGACCAATGTCCAGGAATCAGTGACAAAGCTGAAGCTGCGCCGGGGCTGGATCTTCCAACAAGACAACGACCCTAAACACTGCTCAAAATCCACTAATGCATTCATGCAGAGGAACAAGTACAACGTTCTGGAATGGCCATCTCAGTCCCCAGACCTGAATATTATTGAAAATCTGTGGTGTCACTTAAAGAGAGCTGTCCATGCTCGAAAACCATCAAACCTGAATGAACTAGAGATGTTTTGTAAAGAAGAATGGTCTAAAATACCTTCAGCCACAATCCAGACTCTCATTCGAAGCTATAGGAAGCGTTTAGAGGCTGTTATTTCTGCGAAAGGAGGATCTACTAAAGGTTTTTTTTTTTTGGTGCCCAAATTTATGCACCTGCCTACTTTTGTTTAGACAATTATTGCACACTTTCTGTAAATCATATAAACTTCATTTCACTTCTCAAATATCACTGTGTTTGTCCCCTATATGATATATTTAACGGAATTTTTTAATCCAAACAATCAATGCTTTATAAAGATATATCAGGAAAATTAACAACGCTGCCCAAACTTTCGCACCCCACTGTACATGATCTGAAGAAAGCATGAGCAAAGTGGCCAACTGTAATGTAAATTCAGCATTACTGTTATGCTTTTCATCTCACATATTTTTGTTCTCCCTATTTTCACCAACAGGGTCTTTTAAAATCAGGGGTGTTGCAAATCAGTTTGCTCAGCAATCCAAAGATGGTAATTTTGTCTCTATGTCTGCTGGAAATTATGGGAAGTCCTTTGCATACGCCTCTAAACACTACGGAACAAAGGGAAAGGTTGTGATGCCTGAAACAGCCCCCGTGTCCAGATCTATTCTAATACAAGTAAGACACTGCTATGCCTTCAGGAATCAAATCCTTGTATAATAATTGCAGTGCCACTTATTTGAATTATTAATATGCCAACAGAGTTTTGGTATCGAGGTAGAACGAACGACAGTGCAGAATCTTATGAATGTAATCAATCGATGCATACGGGAGGATGGCATGACTTTTTTGGACTCCTTCAGTGACCCAAAACTCATTGCAGGACATGCCAGGTACATAATGATGCATTATTATCATCCAAATATGCAGTACATATTGAAAAAGAAGTTTGGAAGCCATAGTCATATAATGTTGTTTTATATAATAATATTATATAAAATATAATTAAAATATAATACTGGTTTATATAATAATATTATTTTAATAATACACTAAAATAATACATTACAATATTGTAAAACAGACACAAATATATTGTTAGATGGTTTGTTGAATTGTTTCAATTATTAAGAAGTTGTGTAATACAGTGTAGTTGTTTTTGTGCACTTCTGGATGTACATTTTATTATAATATTTTTGATAATGTTACACATCTTCCGCTGTCTTTTCATATGTCTTTTATATATATATATATACAGGTGTTGGACAATAAAACTGAAACACCTGGTTTTAGACCACAATCATTTATTAGTATGGTGTAGGGCCTCCTTTTGCGGCCAATGCAGCGTCAGTTCATCTTGGGAATGACATATACAAGTCCTGCACAGTGGTCAGAGGGATTTTAAGCCATTCTTCTTGCAGGATAGTGGCCAGGTCACTACGTGATGCTGGTGGAGGTTCGTCCTTCTTGGTGGTATGCTGACATTACCCTGGATACCGTGGCTCTTGATACATCACAAAGACTTGCTGTCTTGGTCACAGATGCGCCAGCAAAAAAAAAAAGCTTGAGTGAATATTAGACAAAAAAAGGATTCCTCTGATCCAATCATGTACCAAACTATGCCTATTCAACTGAAACAAAAACACGTCTGGGGTCATGTGTAGTGTTTACATGGTTTGAGCCTAACAATCTACCTTTAGATGCAAATTAATAGCTTGTTTTAAAGTTTAGTAGTCTAAAAATAAAAAAAATATCAGTGTTGACAAATTCTTCATTTTCAGTATTGGTGCCATGGAAAAAGTAGTATCAAGTAGTAACAATGTTTTTCTGTGTGGTACTGTAGTGTTGCTTTTGAAATCCTGGAGGTGGTCCCCTATCCAGATGTTGTCGTAGTGTGCTGTGGTGGAGGGGGCTTACTTGCTGGAGTTGCAGCTGCCATTAAACTATCTGGACGTAAAGGGACAAGGATCTATGGAGTGGAGCCAGAAGGAGGTGAAGAAAGCACTCATAAAATGTTAATTAGCAAATGTAACATATGAGAACTATTATATAGCACATACTGATTGGATTGGATAAATGAATGGCTCATGTCATAACTCAGTGAATTTACAATAACAGTGATTTAGTCTTCATTGAGGCAAACCTAGCATTAGTTCTTATGTCTTACTTGTTTGTATATTAAACCTTTAATACAGCCTGCACCATGTACAAAAGCTTCATTGAGAAGAAGCCGGTTGGCATGGACAGCAAAAGCATTGCCTCTGGGCTTGCGCCACCGTTTGCAGGTAAAATTTCTTGGCTTCAAATCATGGCATGATTTTGTGAATTGGATGAGGAAATGCCAGATGTTGCACAGACAAAAGTTAATGTCGATTTTTTCCCCAATATATTAAACTAAGATAAACGGTAATTGTGCATTAAAATGTGCAGGGTATATTGTAAAAAGTTTTCAAATCATGAGTTTATGTATTTACTCATAGAAAATCACAAAAATATCATTTTAACAAGGGTGCCAGAACATTTGTATATAACTGTACTGCATATTCAGTCAGCCAAAATGTAGCTGTCTACTTGATACACTGATATCTCTAAAAATGGACACAAGTGCAGATACAATCGAGGCTTTAAATGAATCCTATCAGGGTTTTTATTGATGCTGCATACTTTTGTTTTTCAGATCTTAAGACTTATTTTCAACTACAGTTTAAAGATGAATTAGGGATGCAGTTGATATGATGCTAATCTGATGGTTATGTATTTCCATTACTTGCAAGCTACATTAGCCTTTTAGCTCCAGTGCAAAACTGTAGACGTAAACTTAAAGATGTCTGTTGGCTAACTCCATACATCTGAGAGGGGAAATAATGCAAATAACATTTAATTGTGTTGTCGCTGTTTGTATCCCATGTCTGTTTTTTGTGTGACGTCTCTCAGGTGCACTGCCATATGCATTATGTCAAAAGTACGTGGAGAAGATAGTGTTGGTGACTGATGAAGAAATTAAGTCTGCCGTGTCCACTCTCTATAAAGCTGGTCTGGTCGTAGAGCCCTCGGGATCTGCTGCTTTTGCTGCCATCGTTAACGACAGAATACCTGACATTACTGACAAAAATGTTGTGGTCATCCTGAGCGGAGGGAACATCGGAAAAGACGAGCTTACCAACTTTCCTGACTGAGTTATACTGTACTTTTCAGTGGATTAGCGCTACTGTTGTAATGATGTAAACTCACATTGCACACATTGTCCCAAAATAATTTCATGAACATTTGAGATCACATGATGCATTGTATCATTTTTTACAGAATCATAAAGGAATCTGATCATTGATTCAGGAACAGAGGTTTACACTCCTGGTTTATTGCCTTATTCTATATTTTTTGTGAATAAATGAATTCATGGTACAAAAACTGACATATATGACCAATAGAACAAAATCAATATCTGTTATATTTCTTACATGGAAAATACAAAAGTTTAATAAAAGATTCATAATGATATACAGCACCATATTTGTCTGTCTGTTTTTCCCAGTGTTTGATTATTTCCACCTGCAGTTGTTTGCAGTCTCTAAGAGGTACAAAACTTCATGTAATGTGGTTGCAGTCATGTTTCAGGAACCACATTATGTTTCTGCTGATCAGTGCCAGGATCTGTAGTTCCCCAATTTTTGTAAAACTACAATTTCCATAGCAATACTTGAATGCAGGGTGGGTTTAATGGGCTAATATGAGAGGAATGAGCCGAAATATAAAAAGTGACATTCGTACTGAATCTGTTTTTTCCCCACAGAAGATTGACAGGTTTATGAAAGGCATGGGATTCTGCCTTATGTAAATTCTTATGCACTGCTTTGGGAACATGCTAAATTTTTTTCATATTCTGATTTGTATTCAAATTTTATAACTTCATCACAGCTACCTTACTTTAAAGTTATGATTCAGAGTAAGTCCTGTTTGGTTAAAGTAAATGTTAATGAATGCCAGTACATTCTGTGTTTCCCAAAGAAACCAGCTGCACTGTACACAGGAAAAAGATTTACAGGGAAAAGGTAATGGGATTTATCCCAGAGGAGACAGTAACAAGTGTGGTTGCCTTTTCAGCCATCCTTGCAGAGTTAAGGTTTGCATTAACATAACATGCTTGTGAAGAAGACTAATGAAAACATTTCTAAAATAGAAAAAAATGACAGGTCTAAAAAAATTATAGAATTATTTTTTATTTTGTTTTCTGTCAACCAACATTGCATACCAAAACAGTCATTACTATTATTAAATTATTCTTTATACATCACTGGTTTTGCATCATGTGTCCTAAGTGCCCCTCTAGCAGAGAAAATGTGATGCTATGCCATATGACGTGGTCTGGCCTAAAACTAATAATCTGGCCTATAAACTAATATAAAGTACCCTTACAATGGAAAAGGGAGCCGTTATGAAGTGTCCTCTATTCCAGCCCTATATGACAAGATCTCAAAGTGCACCCAGTAGATAAAATGGGATGCAGTATTGTATAGGTCACTCCTACAGTTGAGAAAACATAATGAAGTGGCCAGTGAGGTGCTCCTCTAACAGAGAAGTGCCTATCCAGGGGATAAAATGTGATCTAGTGCTTTTCTCCAGGAGAAAATGTGATGTGGTACCATGTAGGTGCCCTCACAATGACATTACCTAAAGGTGCCCTTGCAATGGGAGACAAAAAATCCTAGCATAGAAAGTAAAGACGATGAGATGCAGGACACTATGGTGTCCCCTACAATGTGCTCTCTAGGGCAGACATTCTCATGAGTCCTGTGATGACAGCCTAGAGGGCCTCTTTGTGGCAGTTTGACTGTGTCTGAAATGTAACCAACGCTGCTGTTTGAAGGCTGTGTAGATGTGTCCTTTAGCACACATGCAATACTACTGTGCGTCAGCTCCAATAGTGTATCAGGAAAGGCCATTCAGGTTATAAAGAGTTCAGGCTGCGATATTTTGTAACATAGCAAACATTTAACTTTAATGGCTAGAGAAGATATGTTGTATCTTAGCAACAACATGACATATTGCTACCTTTATTACAGGTACCTTCCTCACAGTGCTGTATGCGAAGACTCTATATTTGAAGATTCGAAGACGCTATATAAAACAGCAAAGACAGAAAAAACATTCATACAGCTTTCTTCAGTTTTGGACAGATGCTTTCTTTGATCTTTTGATCTGCAGACACTTCCTGTAATCAATTCAAAAATTAGAATAAAAAAGAAGACTTCTAGAATTCAACAGCATTTGAGTCTTTATCCAAGTCTTTTTTGGAAAAGGCCTGGTGTTTGTCCAGCTTAGTGAATGAATTAAATGATCTCTCTGTTTCATTGACTCCATTTATCTTCCCTAAAACGCTTAGCCCTTATTCTTGTAGGTCTGTGCCCTAAAACAGTGCCCTTTAGCATGTGGCCCCAAGTGGGATATGGTGAGAACACCAGGGAGCCTCAGCTGTCAGTTCTGTTTTGTTTTGTTTACTTTTCTTTTCCTTTAACAAGTAAAATGGTCATCGTATCTCAACAGAAACCAAAACACAGAAAATGCAGCAGTGAGTACTAAGCACTGACATTCACATTTGTGAGAACTAACAATGAGCAACTACTGCTGTGTTGTATAAGGTCTCGTCAAATTAAGCTTAGAAACCAGATGAGCATGACAAATTTTGATTTCTGACATTGTACATCCAGATTGTATCAAGATTGATTTTTGAATATTAACACCAAACAGACTTTTACAGGTGTGTGACACTCTTATTATGTTCCTAAGGGGCTTTTGTCACCCACAACACAACAAACAACGACAATGTCAGATCCAGAGCGATGGGGATGCTGGGACTGTACTGACACCTACATCGCAGCAACCCATGGAGACTGGTAATGTCTGGACACACAAATCCAAACAGATCAGTTGCAAACGAGTTGTCTTAAAAGATCTGATCTGAGAAACTAATTTGCCTGCAGTCTGATCACAACCTAAACATAGCAAGTGTGCATTTAAACCAATTGTAACTCGATTTTGTCTGACATTCAGCTGCTTCTGTTCCTTAGTTAAGAAAAAAAAAACAGATTGGTTAAATGTTTTTTCAGACCATGGTCATTTGTGTAGGCCTGATTTACAAAAATTGGGAACCCTTGCTCAAACAAAACATACAAATAATTCACAAAGATTTATTTAAAAAAGGTTTTGGCAAATGACAAACATAAATAAACAGGCCTTTTTATATAATTAAAAGTATTTACCACTTAAAAATCAAGGTATCAAAATGAGTATTAGGAGCAATGTCACAGCAGAACCTTAAAGGTTCAACAGAAAGGTTCTTCATACTGGGAATGAAAACGTGGCATCGCTCCAGAGATCTCTTTTTGGACACCTTTATTTTTAAGAATGTTCTGTCCTGTCGGTGCAAGCTAAGCTATACAACATCCTTTGCAGCCATTCTGCAGACAACAGCATCCAAAACGCTTCCACATTTTTCCTCCTGAGGTGTGAGTTTGTAAAGCTGAAAATAAAGAAAACAAAGCACACAAAATCAGATAGCTAATAATAATAATAATAATAATAATAATAACTGATTTATTTATGTATTAATTACGCAATATCCATGACAGCTAAAAGTGCTTTATAAACAGATAACTATTAACAATAACAGAAATAAGCAGAGTTTGACATTCTTAAATTATAATTATAGTTCAGTAACTATAATATCCAGTAACTATATAATTCCAACAATTAAATATATTAATGAATATTAACTTAAATCAGATTAAGTAATTACACAAATCAAAATACAAAAAGAAGTATAATATGCAGGGTATACATTTTATTAAAAATATTTTGTATAGATTTGCAAATGTTTCTTAAACTAGTGTGCTGAGCTTAGTAAAAAGTGGGTAATAAGTTCCACAGTTTAGAAGCATAACAGAAAGAGGCCTCTCTGTTTCTTCTTGTCTAGTAAAAATAACAGTATCTGCAGATCTAAGACCATCATAAGAACCCGTGACTTTTTCATCTTGAATTAAGCTTCAATGCAAAACACTGCAAAATCCTGGCAATTTGTCTTTTATATACGTTATTTAATGTAATATTGTTTTCCTGTTTTATTAATTGATTGTTTTAGCAATATCGCTAATAGCTAAAGAGCACTTAATTTTACTCATAATGAACATAATTCTCTAACAGTTTACATTAAGTCATTTGTTATTTGGCTTTTCCCCCTTATTTGGTTTTCAAAAAAAGTTTTATCTCCTGTCAAATTACAAAGCTAGTTCTAAATACATTCCGACAGCTTGTACAATGTGTACATAAACAGAAAGCCCTAATTAGTATATTCTGTTTGGTCTGTATTAAAAGAAAATAGGGCAAAAACAATATTTGATACTTTACCTTACAATCTTGTCTTAGGGTTTATGTACAATCCCATTTCCAAAAATTTGTATAGTTTTTTATATTAAATATAATATAATGTTCCAACTGATGAAACTGTATATCATGAAATCCAGTTTCATAATGTTACATTTTTGCCATGTCGCCCACACTACTAATGCTTATGTAATTACACATGCACAATATGTGTTAATTGATAAAAATTAAAAATGCTAAACAAAAAAAAAAATTGGACCTAAATCCACCTGAATTAACATTAAAGAGAAGTGTAACATTTTCTTATTGAGCACTGCAGACATTTCAGACACATTCATTTTATGCAATACTGGGTTGTTTTATTGATCGAATCTAAGTATATGTCTAAATGCTGGTTTTGTTTTAAAATTGACAAATACTGATGATTCCTTTATGATTATGATCACATAACTAATGATTATGATTATGACTGCACACATTAATTTTGCAAGCACAAAAATATCTCATCTGAAGTTCTTTATAGAAGCCTTTATAAAAGTGTCACACTTCAATGAGTGTATTTTGGCTACTTGTAAGACATCAGAAAGACTAAACATTATAATACATATCTTCATGTTTATTAATAACACAAACCTTTTTAATCTTGGCAACTTCACACAGGGTGGATATCTGATCAGCTGGTATCTGTTGGCCATCCACCTTAGACACGATGTCATCCATATTAAGAATGTCCCCTCTGTTATGAACCAGGACAACGAGTACCGCATTGTCGTTGTCGGAGATTCCAAACCGTTTAAAAGCCTCAGAGATCTGTAAAGGCATTTGCAGCATTATAATTACACCACAAATTCAAATCTCATGACTCACAGAAAATGGTAATAAACTGTCACTGGTGTGGTACACTCTAATTATTTTGGGAACGTAACTGTCCAAATTCCATTGCACTGACTCAACATACCCTGTCTTGGCCCCACCCTTTTTATTGTATGGTTGCATTTTAAAACATCAGTTAACAAAGTACAAATATATATATATATATATATATATATATATATATATATATATATATATATATATATATATATATATACACACACATGTTGTGCCCGGAGGAGTGCCCTTACATTGTTTGTACTGAATGAAAAATGCACCTGTACAGCACTTTTTTGCCTGAATGTGAACATATGCTTAAGATGCTCTTGCCATTAAAGGGTGGTATAAATTTATAACAGAATAAACTGACATTGTTGGTGGGTGAAAGACTGAAGATGATTTCAGAGTATAAGCTCCTCGTCTTCATTTTGCCAGTTTTCTCCAGGTGAACTGCTTTATTTGCTGCAAGTAGAGACTGGAAGGGATCCAAAACCTTGAGAGGGTGAGAGAAAGGACGACAGGAACACAGATAGAGAAGTAGATAACAACAAAAAAAAAAAAAAATGGAATGGAGAGAGAACAAGTCAGACGAAACGAGAGAAAGAAAAAAGGGGGACGAGGAGAGAGAGAGGTCAGATTACATTTAATATTCCAAAATTTAAATTTCACATTTATTAACTAAAGTGGTAGTTCTGCCTATATGTTATACGTCCCAAACTTATTACAGACTGAAAGAAGTTGAACAGTGACTAAAGCCCCTCTAATCTTTACCATGCTCGGGTTGATTAGCGCGCCGGCTATTTGGCCCTCCACTGCCATCTTTCTCAGCTCTGCACAGTTTTTAACATCCCTGAAGAGCAGCTGAGTTACTGACTGTTCCGGGAAAAGCTCCAGATCCTGAGTTAAATGCATCCTGAATGTTAAGCACGATTAAAATTCTAACTCGCCAGACAGACTAACTGCAGGAAACCACATGAACACATCAGAGCGGGACAATAATATTGTGACACCGTTTACTAACGTTCCGACCGTGCGACTTTACGCAGTTTAAACCTTCGACAGACGTTAAAAGTCAAATCAGTTGACACCAACATAAATCTGTCAATCTTATTGATCTTACTTAATATGTATTTAAATACACAGGCAACGGCGATTTGTTAACATCAGACGGAACGTAATAGCTTACAGTCAGGTTTCCGCCCGGAAAGTTGTAATGTTCGCCCCACTACCTGCTAGCTTGCTGCAGTATGCAGTCAGATAAAACACAACATTCACACAAAAGTCTGCGTTTAGTAACGTCAGGTTTGAGTTAGAAGAGTGTTAGAGTTTTTGTGAGACGGAAGTTTGCTAGAGCGGTTTAGGCGAGCAAGACGATGCTGGAGCGTTTCGAGTGCTACGCGTTCACGGCGCTATGCAGCGTCAATTTCTTCATATCGTGTTTGCTGTTCTCGGCAGTGAGTCGGGAACAGAGGGAGCCCTACATGGATGAAATCTTCCACGTCCCACAGGCGCAGAAATACTGCCAGGGCAAATTTACCGAGGTACGTATGTATGCATATTAGGGTGTGGGTGGATCCCCCTTCATACTTGTTTTTTCTTCTTCAAAGTCTCTCTTTACAGGAAGACATACATTTAAGATTTTATCCTTTCAGTAGGTCACGTATCTGTTACTTTACGAATCTGAATATCTTCTGCTGAGAAAGCAGTTAATAAAGTATGCAGGAAAAAAAAAGAAAACTACTAGTCTAAAATATTTTAAATGTATTGGTACAGAATGAAAAATGGCTTGAGCGTTTTTAAAGATGATCACAGACGCAAAGTATGTCTGAGAATTGTTTAATAATGGAAATGTAACTTTTGGCACATTCATTAATTGTAAATTCTAGCTTTGAATTCTTATTCTTACCTGTGCCATTTATGCAAAACGAATAAGCACAATAGTAAATTATTACACTACACATTATGTAATATGAGTTAATAGGCATTATATGCAACCTATAAATTTTGGTGTCCACATTTACAGGTTTTCAATATAGTTTGGTTTTATTTTCAGTTTTCCACTGCATGCTCTTTAAAATCAGAAATTTAAAAAAGATTTGCTATGCTTTTGCATTTTCCCTTTGCTTTATTGTGTTATGTAGCTTTTTGTGCATATAAATAGTCTGCTGAATTATAAAGCCCAATGTACATCCCAGAGGTAGAAACACTCTACCACAGAAACCACTTTCAGTCAGTAGGCTAAAAGGCTTGTGTTACAAGATGACATCACTTTGTAATAGAGAAAGGAGCTGACAGAGAAAACATCTGCCATGCCCCTACACAATGCACAGAAAGCTAAACACAAAAGTGAAAACGCACCTCTCTGAAACTTATGCTCCAGCCTAGCTTGCACAGATGGATCAGGTCTAGTCGCAGGGTAAAGTGGGACCTATGAGTTTGGAGCATCTGCGTTTTGCTGTCTTTGTCACCCAGTCATAAAAAAACTTCACCTAGATATTGGTATACGTGTGATGACCGTCAGTAAGTGTTTTTATAAATGTAAATGTTTGTGATATGACAGTAAATCAAATGAAGTTAAGTGTGTATTTGTTTTCTTTCCTTAGTGGGATCCTATGATCACTACTCTGCCTGGTCTGTACCTGCTCTCTGTGGGAGTCATTAAACCGGTGGTGTGGCTGGCGGACTTTTCTGGGACAATAGTGTGCTCCACAACTATGCTGCGCTTTGTCAACCTTCTCTTTAACTGCGGAAACCTCTACATTCTTTATCTTATTATCTGCAGGCTGCACCTTAAAGACAAGGTGATTATTAAATTTGAAAGTTGTCTATTTTTTAAATAAAAAAAACCCTTTAGTGAAGCATCGAAATTAACATTCTTGTTTGAAACCTAAGCTCAGGACACACATTGCCATAAAACAAAGGATTACAAGAATGACAGTTAGACAAATAGTACAATTGTACAACAAACTGTCTGTGATTTATTTTCATCGTTGCACCGGTGCTACCAATGCCAGGGACTTTCCGTTGTCGGGAGTTGTTTAGCTGTGTTCTCTGCACTGAGCAGAAGGTTGCATTTTCAAGTGATATCAAACCTGTAGTGTGTGATGCTGTTTGAAGTACTTATGCAGTGAAGGACCATATAAGTATGTAAACAGGAACTGAAATGAGGTTCATCTTAATGTGAACTCGTTTTTTAGAAATGCATGCACGGAACATAAAATAATTGGTTACGGATAGCAATAAAAATTCCTGAAGACACAGAATAAAAGGCAATAAATCACTTTATTTCTACAAAATCAAAGCAACATGGCAACAATTTGCTCCAAAGCTTCACTTTTTATCCAATGTCATTACTTACTGTCAGATTAGGACACACAGCAAAGTTTACAAACCCCTTAACACTGGGATGCATAACTCCTGGTGGGCCTGCACAGTTTGGTGGTTTACCTGTTTACATTCATCTTCTAATTGCCAGGTTTAGTGGGTGTGCTTGAGTAGGAAACTAACATACTGTGCTGCACACTAGCCCGCCAGGACCAGACAAAATGACACATTGCACCACTACCTTAACGTCATGTCTTTGTTGTAGTGGTGGAGGGCATAGCAATATACATTTACATACAGATGTGTCTTGACAATATTAATTTTTTTTCTTAGGGATTGCAGATGTACATAATAAAGTGATTTTGTTAATTAGTGTATATTGTCCCCATGTGGGGAATATGAAGCCTCTCTGGTGGAAATTGCTTGCAGCCTGCCAAAGAATATTTCACTTTTCACTTACTGGGTCCCTTGGTTCAGTAATCCTGTCTCTTTTAATTTAAACAAAAATAAATAGTATAGATTTATTTAAAAAACAAAGAAAAAAAAAACCAAGTAAGTAGTTTAAGTACATTTTACTGGATTGTGCATAATATTGGTGGACCAGAAACAGACCCGCCCTTAGTACAAATTAAATGTAAAGTTAAACAGTTTAAGTAGTTCTTATAAAAACTGAAAGGGTTAAATAGTTGGTAAAACATTCTTACATTGTAGATTTTGACTTTGCGAACAGGTTTCCTTTTATATCGTTATAGTAAATTATCAAGTTATAAATTTTGAGTTCACTGTCCGTGTCCAATTTGATCTCAGCCCAGTTTCTCTTTCTCTCTCTTATCTAGTCTCGCACAGCTGGACGAAGAGTACTCTCTGCCTTGACCCTGTCCACCTTCCCTGTGCTGTACTTCTTCACGTTCCTCTACTACACGGATGCTGGTTCCACCTTCTTTACCCTCTTCACCTACCTCATGTGTCTCTATGGGTGCCACAAAGCGGCGGCTCTTCTGGGCATCTGCGCCATCCTCTTCCGCCAGACCAACATCATCTGGGTGGCATTTTGTGCTGGCACCATCGTAGCTCAGAAACTGGACGAGGCATGGAGGGTGGAGCAGTCGAAGAAGAGGGACGAGAAAACACCCTCACAAATACCATTGGCACTTAGTGGGGTAAAGAGGGTAGCCCGTTTCTTACTGGAATATCTCACAGCAACCACCAACATAAAGACAATGATCTTATCAACGTGGCCATATGTCATAGTCGGGTTTGGCTTTGTCGCATTTGTGGTTTTGAACAATGGCATTGTGGTCGGGGACAGGACTAGTCACGAAGCCTGTTTGAACTTCCCTCAGCTTTTTTATTTCTTCTCCTTTACTTTGGTCTTCTCCCTTCCTCTCTCACTTTGCTACCACAGGCTTCTCAGGTTCGTGCAATCGCTGAGAAAGCACCCTTTATTGTTTCTTCTAATGGCAGCTGTCTCCTTGCTTTTGGTGTGGAAGTTTACTTTTGTGCACAAGTACTTGCTGGCAGATAACAGGCATTTCCCATTTTATGTATGGAAAAGGATCTTCCAGAGGCATCACCTGGTCCGCTTCCTCCTAGTTCCCGGCTATTTGTTTGCAGTTTGGAACTTTCTAGACATGCTGAAGTCAAAGACGTTGTTTTGGATCTTAGCTTTTTTCGTGTGCTTACTGGCAGCTACGGTTCCTCAGAAACTTCTGGAATTCCGCTATTTTATTCTTCCGTATCTCCTGTATCGTGTACATATGCCTTTACCGTCCCTTCACAGACTCCTGCTCGAATTAGCTCTCTATACAGCAGTCAATGCAGCCACGCTCTACATATTCATCTACAAGACATTTCACTGGCCTGATAGCACCGCAGTGCAGAGATTCATGTGGTGACATTTGAATCCTATAATCAGTTCCCTTTTTTACCGGAGAAAGGAAAAAGAGAAATATCTTCTCCCACTGCTAACCAGATACCTCCCTACTGTAGATTCATATCAGCAAACGAACATGCAAAGACCACTTTAGACACTGTAGACACATGGGTTTTTGTTTCATTAACCCATGCATGTCTATTTACTTGATTAGAGAAGAAATTTGTGGAGGAAATCAGAGTATGGATCTCCATGCACTGAGAAGTCTGTTTTCTAAGCTTAAATAAGCTGCATCTGCAGAAATCCAATTGTGATCTCATATTCAAGTACATGTAAATGTACGTATCCTGTTTATGGAATAGATGAGATTGTTACTGAAATGCAGCTGTTGATTTGCACTGGTTGAACGCGCTGGTTGTGGGTGTTTTATTGTACTTCAGCAGGTACCTATCTTGCATATACAAAAAAGCTGATTATGTTGCAAAGTACACGTGGGACCATCCTCAGACCATCGAAAATTGCAAAACATTTGCATCAATTTTAAGACTTCTGACAAAATGACTTCAGGTCTCAGGAAAAACTAGGTTGTGTCCCAGCCATCTGATGTTGACCAGAACAACTTGAGGCTTTTCTATTGTTTGTTATTTCAGTAGTCTCATGTGACCAAAAGACAAGATTTTATGTGGTGAAATATTTAAATTTAGAATATATAAAACTCACTTTTTTGTCACAAGGTTTCTCAATTAAATCAAATTTGAAAGACTTCTTTAGATTTATGCTAAAAAACACATGAACTAAAAGTGATGTGAAAATATGATCCAATAATATCACACATGGACATCAATGGGTTAATATCCATGTCAGTTTGGCACCTACAAACTTAATTATCTTATTTTAAAATGTTGGGTTTATTTTTGTTTTTTTTGTTTTTTGTCTTTAAAATAATGTTTGTATTGTGTTGTATTATTGTGTTTGCATCTAATTACCCTTTACGTGTCCTGATCATGTTTTGCTAGTTGGGTTTGAGTCTCCAAATATGGACCAAGCACAAGCATCGATGTTTACAGCCCCTCTGTTTCTGAGTCGACAGTATGTGTTAATGAGTTTTTCAGATTCTACTGGCTCCGTGTTGTCTTTCAAAACCATGTCTTAAACCATGTTATAGGAAATCAATCATATTAGTCAGACTTCTTTTCCTGTACATTTTCTTCCCCACCCCATGTGAATTGCTTTTGTCGATATTTGTTCTGTGTTGTCAGTGTTCAGTGTAAATCCACTGTACTGATGCAATAAAATCATCAATTGTTATGTACTGATGCTCCTGTTGTGTAGGTCTGGAAGGTATTTTACAAAGTTGATTTATTTGCTTGATTATTTAAACCCAGAGTTAAGTCTGTCCAAGAGGAAAATAGCTGAGGGATGTTCCAGTGACTTTGGGCTTGGGTTATCTGACTAACTAAGAAATCCTGCTTTGTGACATACCACCTGCTGTGTTGGATTGTAAGGTATTTGGTCATACGTACTGCTGACAGAATGTGTGGAATTTACAGTTCAGCACGACACGAACTTTCAGTTACTGCTCTATACGTCCACTAGATGGCAGTCTAACATTGGTTCTGTAGCATTCATGTTGTCAATTGTCCCCATGTTTCCCGTGCACTGTGTGGTGCTGAGGGAGTTGGTGCAGGAAATCAGCACCATCCATTGCTTCTTGTTCTGCCTGACAGTTTTAATTAGACTTGAAAATGTTTGTTTCACATAGTTATCATATAATTGCCAACTATTGGCTGAGAAATCTCCGACCAATTATGAGCGCTGTTAACTTTGTGGTCTCTGAGCAGAGGTTGTTATGCAATGGATGTGGTTCTCATGCTCCTCCCACACTAAGTTAACAAAGCCAAGATGCATGCAGTACATTGCTAATTATTCTTTTTTTTATGCATGTATATCTATATTACCACAGAAACTCTTCAAACTTGGCATGAGGCTTTAACATGCTGTGAAAAAGCTTGAAGCTTCTTGGAACGCTGGGTACAGGTTGTATAATAATGATCAGGGTTGCATCGGAATAAAGACTACACTGTCATAAATGTGTTTGACAACACATTCCATCATAGTACAAGCAAAAAGTTACTTATTCAGGATACATATGAATATGTCTTGAGGCACTAACAGTGTTCTAACACTGACTGACTGTTCTTTGGCGATAACATACTAATGGGATGTTTCTGGATGGTGGAGTTGTTAATTAATTCCTTTGCATAGAACGGCCGGAGATCAGAGCAACATGAATGGGCTAGAAATGTGAAAGGACAGACTACTTTCTAAAACCAACTTACTGTACCGTGCTGTACCATTATTATATTATTAACAGAGGGCAAATGAACACATATGACACAGTACATGTCTTTAGGACATACAGTATCAGTCAAAAGTTTAGACACACTAAATGGATGGACTTTTGGTTATCTTAAAGACTCTACAAGCTTGCGCTTAACAGTTCCAACTGATGAGATGTCTGAAAGAGTAAATATCCTGATTTACCACATATGCTTGTGATGTATACAATATTCTATTATTTCCATACTTTCACCTCTAATATATATTTAGTTGGGCAAAAACTTTTTTTCTCTTTCTTTGCAAAGTTTTAAAGCTCTTGTTACTGTTTTAATTCAGTGAATATTTATGATGGACAGATCAGTAGAATTGGCCCCAAAATTGCTTAGTGAAAAATCTTATATATCAACCCCCACTGCAAGTTAAGCAAGCTGTTTTGTCGTCATGTAAAGTTCCAAGAAGTGTTAAAAAGTTGCTTTTGTGTGGATTTTGAGGTATGTATATATATTTATATATACAGGGGTTGGACAATGAAACTGAAACATCTGCCATTTTAGTGTGGGAGGTTTCATGGCTAAATTGGACCAGCCTGGTGGCCAATCTTCATTAATTGCACATTGCACCAGTAAGAGCAGAGTGTGAAGGTTCAGTTAGCAGGTAAGAGCACAGTTCTGCTCAAAATATTGCAATGCACACAACATTATGGGACATACCAGAGTTCAAAAGAGGACAAATTGTTGGTGCACGTCTTGCTGGCACATCTGTGACCAAGACAGCAAGGCTTTTTAATGTATTAAGAGCCATGGTATCCAGGGTAATGTCAGCATACCACCAAGAAGGACGAACCACATCCAACAGGATTAACTGTGGACGCAAGAGGAAGCTGTCTGAAAGGGATGTTCGGGTGCTAACCCGGATTGTATCCAAAAAACATAAAACCACGGCTGCCCAAATGGCGCTGTATTGGCCGTAAAAGGAGGCCCTACACCATACTAATAAATGATTGTGGTCTAAAACCAGGTGTTTCAGTTTCATTGTCCAACCCCTGTATATATATATATATATATATATATATATATATATATATATATATATATATATATATATATATTTGAATATGCATTTATATTACTGCTAGCATGCCAAATAAATTAATTACTATACTAGCTGTCAGTATTACTTGGCGCCACATGGATTCTCAGTGGATGAACACAGACTAACAAAAACTAAAAAGTCATAAATTCTATGAAACCGATAAGGCGCAGCAAACAACAAGAAGACACAAGGTTTTATGATATACAAGACAGCAGAGATATACACTACTTGGCCAAAGGTTTCTAGACACCTGCTTATCTGATGCTTCTTTCAAAATCAAGAAAACTAAAAAGGTAAAAAGGAAGTTTGTCCACCTTCCCTGCAGTAACTGTCTTTAGTCTTCTGCAAAGAAATGTTTTGAATGCTGGTATGCTGGGTGATCCACTATATTTTAAATGCAATTAAATGCAATACTAATGCATTTCTTTACTTTACATAGTAAAGTTTAGTCATAGTCTAGGTCAAGCTCACCCAATAAACGAACTATTCAGAATTCTGCCTGTTCAAACATCAAACTGCATATTGCTACTTAATTGTAATATTCTGAATCTCTTATTGTTGTTTAACAGCCCAACACTAATTATACTCCATTATTAGCTGAAATGTTGTGATTTTTTTAAATCCCTGTTTGACCTACCGATGGTGTGCCTACAGCCCACTCCCAAACCACAATCACATGCCCAAATCCCAGCGCTCCGGTGCTTTCCCCATGCCCCAGATACAGCTTCCCGAAAGTTCTACTAAACAGGGAGTGAAGGGATGAAGTACAACAAAAGTTTTATTCTGTAACCTATATTTGGCTCTGCATTTAACAGCATAAATAATACACACTGGTGATGTAAGGATGAATGTATTCGAGACATCAGAAATGCCATAAAAGCTTTCAGATCTGTGACGTTTTCAGTGTTATGTGAAACATGCATAATGCATCTAGCCTAATTAGTCAGTATGCTAGTGATCCAGGTTAGGGCACCTGAATACAAGGTACATTTGTAAGTACAGAGACAGGACAAGGACTATTTGCATGCTTTGCAATGGGTTTATCTTATATCTTATACAATACAGTTAAAAAGACTTTGTAGAAAGAAAGCCGTAAGCATAGAGAAACACTGGGCTGACAGAGGTTCCTAATGAGTTGCTAAAGCTGTGTATTAATTGGAATGACCTACTAGCTAACACAGTGGACTGCTCTTCATGATGCGCCCCTAAAGTCGAATTTCAGTTTTTAAGTATGCAGTTAATAAAAGTTATTTAGAGTGATTTAATTGTGAATTATGTTATAATAGAAAAACTTATCATGTCAGAATAGTACAGAGCGCTAGTGATCGAAACTAGGTGTCTAAAAAAACATCTTACTGAAATGATTAAATAAAAAATAATTCTGTGTCAGATGCCTGAAACATTTTTGGCCAAGCACATATTCTTTGTAAAATACATTTGTGGTGGAGAGGTGTATCCACCTATGCATGGTGCTGTAGGGCAAAATAGCTGAAGTAAACTTTTTTAAAATTTACCAGTATTTTAATATTATCAGCATTACATAAATATCCAGATATCCAAATACCATATCCAGGTTTACTAGATGTTTTTAAAGGCAAATTAAATGGCTACATTTCTGGTGTAAACATAACAACCCCTGGTTCCTATCACCCACACAGTAATGACATCTGCGTTAATAATTCTGCATCAAACCACTCAGAATTACTAGCAAAAGCATAATATTTACACCTCATTTATTGAATTATGAAGTTTTGACTTGAACTCAGGGAACCATGTAATCGAGGGCCCTTTTAGAGAACCAAAAATAAGTTTTGTGCGGTCATGTCCTGGATCTGACAGTGACTTGGAGAGTTTTGATTGTAATGTACAGGGAAACTGAAACACCTGGTTTTAGACCACAATCATTTATTAGTATGGTGTAGGGCCTCCTTTTACGGCCAATACAGCGTCATTTGGGCAGCCGTGGTTTTATGTTTTTTGGATACAATCCGGGTTAGCACCCGAACATCCCTTTCAGACAGCTTCCTCTTGCGTCCACAGTTAATCCTGTTGGATGTGGTTCGCCCTTCTTGGTGGTATGCTGACATTACCCTGGATACCGTGGCTCTTGATACATCACAAAGACTTGCTGTCTTGGTCACAGATGCGCCAGCAAGACGTGCACCAACAAGTTTGTCCTCTTTTGAACTCTGGTATGTCACCCATAATGTTGTGTGCATTGCAATATTTTGAGCAGAACTGTGCTCTTACCTGCTAACTGAACCTTCACACTCTGCTCTTACTGGTGCAACGTGCAATTAATGAAGATTGGCCACCAGGCTGGTCCAATTTAGCCATGAGACCTCCCACACTAAAATGACAGGTGTTTCAGTTTCATTGTCCAACCCCTGTATATGACAATAAGATGAGTAGCTGGAGTTATTTAATTAAGGCAGTACATGGCAAATAACTGACCTGTCAGATTTACTTAATAAGTGTTTGTTTACCTTAATGAGTAAAACTTAACTTATTTCTCTTCGGCTGCTGCATCAAACTAATGCATGTTGTATTACTCCCACTCTTTGTGTTGTCTACCTCCTTTGTCCCCGTTCATTGTGTGTACATCTAGCCACATTGGTCACATTGTTAGCCACAGGTTGCCATGTATCCCTGTGTTGAGTGTAATGTAATCCAGCTCTGTAGCACAGTAATTATTTATGTTGAATCTACTAACATTATGTTCTTGTTCTACTTTATTTAGTTAAATTTTACAATATTATATTGGATGGTGGGGTAAAACAGAAATGTGATCTTCTAGTTCCTTTAATTAGAACTCACTGTGATTTACTTGAATTCCGTAGATATGTAACTCAGTTGAATAGCTAAGAAGCTACTTAACACACACGCATGGGATCACTTACATTAACCCAACATTTGAACTGCTGAATAAAGGACAGTAAAAAGTAACCGGACATCCTCACATAAACTTCAGCAGAAGTAAACATCATTGGATAATACACTGAAAGCTACAGCTCTATAATTAGCGTTAATTAACTACATGAAACAGAATAAGTGGAACACGTTACTACCCATTTTGTATGCCCTGAATTTGTCATGGACAGCTAAGAATCATGTCGGAGGCCTAGGCAGAGACTCAGATTCTCCGTTATTATTGTATTATTATTCCAAATTCCACTCTGTCTCTGTGTATTTTTCTCTCCTATCCTCATTTAATAGAGAACCTCAACACTAAAATTAGACCTGTAGTTTCAGTTCCAGTTTTTCCACATCAGATCTTCCCAGAGTCTTCACACATGTGCAGCCACAAGCCACTGCATGAGCCCGTAATGAAGTGGATAAAACTTCCCAGCATGCCCCAGTGGCCGCAGAGAACTCATTAAACACATGTCATGCAGCATGTGGCCGCTGCTGACGCTCTATAAAAAGTGGAGCTCCGAGGCTGAGCAGAGCATCGTTAAGGAGGTACGGTAATCAGCACCGTCTTGCTCCTCTGTAGACTGTCCTACTGCTCTTTATAAGCTAAACAACATTTAAAACTCGAATAAAATGCAAACTGACTGGAAAATGAGGCAGATTTTAGTTGCAGTGCTCACGGCGATGTTACCCTCCCATATCACAGTATGTTCTGTCAAGAGTCATATGAGCTGTCACTGAAAATAAAACCAAACATAAAAAGGTGGGTAACTAGGTAACAGTGTCATCCCCCCATAAAGCGTGGCCTTCCCCTTATGGTTACCCCAGTTATGGAAAGCGGGATAGTCAGCCATACATGTCATGATGGGAATCTGTGATTAGGGTAGTTACCTGCCAGTTATTAAGGAATAAAGATGCACTTAATAATTAGCCTTTATAATGAGAGAGAGATGCACTGCCAGTAAGTTAGCGAGACAGGCAGAAAGTGAGGCCCCACATGAATAACATCAATGGCATGTCTATATGAAACTGCTACATTATATTTACAAATACGTTTTTAAAGTTGTTTATTTTATGTAGTGCCTTAAACTTTTTGTATCATTTCAGTACAGTAGAGCTTTTTTCTCCAGCGGTGTGCCTATTAAAATATCCAGATCTAACTTGCCTGTTCGATTCTATTGGGTAAGTATAAAGTGAAGTAGAAATAAGTATTCAGATGCTTCAGTTTTTGCTATTTCACAAACATCTAGTGCATATATCTGCATTAACTTCACATGCAGGGACGTAGCAGCAAACTCTGGGCCCTGTACACTCTCAATGTCAGTGGGCCCCTATCCATGCCAGTACACGAGGAACGTGAGCAAAAAAAATGGGCCCCTCTCCCTACTTGGGCCCTGGGTAGTCAGGTCCACTTTTCCCCCCACTACCACGCCCATGTTCACATGCATTATGTCTTTTTACCTGGTACTTATAAACTTACAATCAACAAAAACGTATGCAATCATAAACATAAATCGAAAAAAAAAAACTGAACTGATAGGGGATAAAGTACTCAGACAACCCAGATGAATAGCATGCATACTTTGATGTAAAGCCTTTGTCAGCCATTATACCTATACATCTTTGCTAAGAAGTTATTTGCCTTTTGTGGCTTTTGGACAAGTCATTTTTAATTGTCCAATGTTATGAGATTCCCTCTAATAGATCATAATTTAATTAGAATTAGAATAATATCTAAATTCTCCATAAATTCAGTGGTCACACTTTAAGTTTCTAAAAGGAAACATGCAATACCCTCCCAGGTTACTAGCATGGTATGACTGGGGGAGTAGTTGCTAGCATGTGGAATTAGATGGCTAATTTGGGGAGAAATGATGCTGTCTTAAGTTTCTGCTCATGGACTGCAATGCTGAAGAAAGGATCTGCAATCTAATAACAATAGAGCACTTAGGCAGTTTACCACTTAGGAGCTTTAAGTGCTTAGTAATTTTTTAGGGACAGTTAGTACCGCTGATACACCAGGTGTCTGTATCGGGAAATAAGAGCTGGATCTGTGTTGGAAGCTTTCCTTTGCTTATTCTTTCTTTCTTTGAAAAGTCTTTCCAGTGTGCTGAAAGGTGTTGCTGTATTTATTCCAATGGATGGCATCCCAGTGAATTCCTTTTTAGGAGGGCAAATCCCAGAATACCCACTGACCTGGGACACCTTCTCACTGTTTAATTAGTGATAGCTTTGATTGGTTTGTGTGATTAGTGAACTAACCCCAAGAAAATGTTAGTTTGGATTAGATTTGTTAGATGTGTAAAGCGGGTCATCATGGAGCAAAGTATTACCCTTTATTATAGCCTCTTTAAAGACTCTCATAAAAATCAACCAAAGTCAAAGAAAACTGACTTACAAAATGATTATCAGGATTGTATATAATTACACGTGATTTATTATATAATTCAATTGGAACATTTGATAATTCATATGATTAATTGCAATAGCGTGTTTTGCTAAAGGTACAGAGTCCGTACACTGGCGGTACACTGTTTAATGGAATAAAAAGTAATTAATTAAATCAATTACAATAATAATTTATTTTCAGAATAGGATGTAATGCAGGTTATTAATTTAGAAACTAAAACAATGACAAAGCTTGTGCTCGCCTTATAAAGCATCAAAATGTGAGTGTAACAATGAAATACCAAAGTTATTGTTTTCTTTTTATTCTGTATAACAAATTATGTTACAGTAGAATCTTCAGTACATGGTAACAGAGATAATGAAGCAGAAAGTGGCTGCCAACTGCCATAAACCAACTTGGCCTCTTTTCACATAAAGTCATTATCTCTGTCGATTATGTAAAGACATACAGTGCTAACGAGTCTTGATAAACTGACATCATAAAGTGTGGCTCAGTTGAACAAGATCCTTATTTACACCTCTTGCTCGCTCTTATTTCATACACACACACTAGCACACACACACACTAGCACACATGGTGCACATGCGTTTGAATTTGTTTTCATCCATTTTGCCAAGTTTGTCCTAAACGTGCAAGAAAACCTCAGAAAAACTGGGCTAAAAGACTCTGATTCTTTATATGGTTGATTTATTTGTATGTGCTTTTTAGGGTTAAGATTAAGGTCAGGTTTAGGGTGAGGAAATTCCATTAACTATAGTACTGTGGTAAAAAAGTCAGACACCACCCTTCTGTTTAAAAAAACAACCATTGCATATTAATGTTAATTTTTCATTATCAGGACAAAAAACAGGTCATATATATATTTTGAGGAAAATTACACTGTTTAGTATTTGGTGTGTCCACCCTTCCCTTTTTTCCCTTTACTGCAGCTCCCAAGCTTTTTCAGGGTCTTACATTTGTTTCTGCAGGGATATCGGTTCTGCCTCCTGATGTTTTTTATGTAATCCTAAACACATTCTGTGCTGTATCGGTCTAGACCAGTATTTCTCAACCCTGGTCCTGGAGGCACCCTACGCTGCATGTTTTAATGAAATCCATGCTTTAATGCGACCCCTGCAACTCTGAATGGGCTTGTTAATGAGCTGATAAGTTGACTCAGGTGTGTTGTACAGGGCAGAGTGCCTTCAGGAGTAGGGTTGAGAAACACTGATCTACTTTGGAGTAGTCAGTCCATTGTTCTGACAAAAGCAACAGCTTCTTTCTTTGATCTGTGAACATTCGTTATTTTCTATTTTCTTTATTCAGTAAGGGCTTCTTGATGGCTACACATTCTTTCAGACCCATAGTGCTGAGTTGTCTTACAGTGGAAGGATGCACAGTAATGCCTGTGTATTTTTTTGAGATTTGGGAAAAAGAAAGGAGCTTGATTGAAGGTTGTGAACAGCTGGAATTAATTTTTGTCTACACATTTAAATCATTTTTTCAATTCCTCATTTGGAAACTCCCTTGAATATAACATTGTTTATTTATTGTAATATGTGTATACGATACATGTAGTGTATGTCTCCTATATGTATTGTGGTGGCCAAAGGCCTGGGCACCACAGAGTTGTCTGGAAAGCACATCAGAGGCACCCGCAATATCAACACTGTTGCTGAGTATACCGAAAGCCTTTGCCCCAGCCATCAGGGACCCTCTGCCCACCAGAGAGCCACCACCTTTGTCAGCAACTCTCTCTCTGTCTCTCTCGCTCTCTCTCTCTCTTGAATAATGACCTTCTGGAAGTCCTAGATATATTAGTACTCGGGATTACCAGTACTTTTACATATCTTTACTCTCATAGTCCCTGTAAAACTGGCACATGATAACATATGTCTAATATAAGCTTTGAATTATGTCATTTACGAGTTTCAAATGTGATGTTAAGCCTAAAATAGCCAAAAAAACATTAACATTAATTGCTGTTAGCTTAGTGCTAACAAAGTGTTTGATTCCCATAGGGGTGATTAGATTTAATGATAGACCAAATTCTCTATATATCGTAGCTTTTCAAAGAAAAACATGCAGCTTAATTTTTTTCCCCTTTTATGCATCATGTGAACACAGCAGCTGCCATTTACACTGTGTGAAAATTCCATCATTAATGGACAAACAGAAACGGCCCCAAATCACTTTCACAGTTACCATTTTGAAAATATTTGTTTTTCTTTGAACAGCAACGCTTTACATAGAGAGAGTGCGAGAGAGAGAGAGAGAGAGAGAAAGAGAGAGAGAGTGCAAGAGAGAAATAGAGAGTGAGAGAGAGAGAGAGAGAGAGAGAGAGAGAGAGAGAGAAAGAGAGAGGGAGAGAGAGAGAGAGAGAGAGAGAGAGAGGGTGAGAGAGAGAGAGAGAGAGAGAGAGAGAGAGAAAGAGAGAGAGAGACAGAGAGAGACAGAGAGAGAGAGAGAGAGAGAGGGAGAGCATTTAGGTACTTACATATATATAATACATATGGGACAGGTATATGTATGTCATGAGCCCCATGTTGTAATAAAAACTAAACAAACAGCAGCGCCAATAGAGAACCAAAGTGAGTCCTGGCAGAAACATAAATTTGGATGTTCTGTATGAAACAGGCTCTCAACAAAGGACAAAAGGACAACAACTCCCCTTTTCCAAACTCCACTACCAAGGGCAGAGAATCCCCCGACACTGGCAAGTTGTGTATGTGGGGGAAGCAGCTGTACTGAGGCTATAAATATCACTCAAGACTGAATTTACATTCACTGACCGCTCCACAAGCTGCTGAATCTAAACACACAGCCCGTGTGTGCTACAGAGGTCATAATCTATGGATGAAAATTAAATATTCAAAGCACTATGTTTAGAAAGAGACCTGAATAGAAGGGCTTTTCTCGGAAGCGTTGACTTCGGTCTGAGCAGCCTGAGCAATTTACTGACAAGAGCATGAAACCAAGCTACACTACACCGAAAAACGTATTACATGTATTTAAATAATTAAAATAAATGCAAAAAAGGCTGAAAACCAAAAATATATATTTTAAAAATATGTAAAATGCATATTTTATAGGAGTGGGTACCTGTAATCAGGTGGATGCATGGTTATACACACGTGGACAAAATTATTGGTACCCCTCGGTTAATGAAAGAAAAACCCACAATGGTAACAGAAATAACTTAAATCTGACAAAAGTAATAATAAATAAAAATTCTAAATAAATGTTTCAACAGAATTATCTAAAAAAATAAACTCCTGAAACAGGCATGGACAGAAATGATGGTACCCCTGAAAAATGTGACCAAAGGGACATGTTAAATCAAGGTGTGTTCACTAATTAGCATTACAGGTGTCTACAGTCTTGTAATCAGTCAGTGGGCCTACTGGGGCTACAGGTAGTCACTGTGCTGTTTGGTGACAAGGTGTGTACCACACTCAACATGGACCAGAGGAAGCAAAGGAAAGAGTTGTCTCTGGACATTAGAAAGAAAATCATAGACAAGCATGTTAAAGGTAAAGGTTATAAGACCATCTCCAAGCAGCTTGATGTTCCTGTGACTACAGTTGTATATATTATTCAGAAATTTAAGATCCCTGGGACTGTAGCCAACCTCCCTGGATGCAGGAGGAGAACTGATGACAAATCAAAGAGACGGATAATACGAATGGTAACAAAAGAGCCAACAAAAACTTCTAAAGAGATTAAAGGTGAACTTCAAGTTCAAGGAACATCAGTGTCAGATCCCACCATCCATCGATATTTGAGCCAAAGTGGACTTAACGGGAGACGACCAATGAGGACACCATTGTTAAAAAAGCCATACTGGAATTTGCCAAACTACATGTTGACAAGCCACAGAGCTTCTTGGAGAATGTCCTATGGACAGATGAGACAAAAATTGAATTTTTTGGCAAGGCACATCTGCTCTATGTTTACAGACGGAAAAATGAAGCATATCAAGAAAAGAACACTGGCACTGCTGTGAAACATGGAGGAGGCTCTGTTATGTTCTGGGGCTGCTTTGCTGCATCTGGCACAGGGTGTCTTGAATCTGTACAGGGTACAATGAAATCTCAAGACTATCAAGGAATTCTAGAGAGAAATGTGCTGCCCAGTGTCAGAAAGCTTGGTCTCAGTCGCAGGTCATGGGTCTTGCAACAGGATAATGACCCAAAACACACATCTAAAAACACCCAAGAATGGCTTAGAGGAAAACACTGGACTATTCTGAAGTGGCCTTCTAGGAGCCCTGATGTAAATCCTATTGAGCATCTTTGGAAGGAGCTGAAACATGTCGTCTGGAAAAGGCACCCTTAAAACCTGAGACAACTGGAGCAGTTTTCTCATGAGGAATGGGCCACAATACCTGCTGAGAGGTGCAGAAGTCTCATTGACAGATACAGGAATCGTTTGATTGCAGTGATTGCCTCAAAAGGTTGTGCAACGAAATATTAAGTTAAGGGTACAATCATTTCTGTCCAGGCCTGTTTCAGGTGTTTATTTTTTTAAATAATTCTGTTGAAGCATGGTTAAAAAGCAATGTCTGACTTTCATTTGTTTATTTTCATAGAATTTTATGTATTATTACTTTTGTCAGATTTAAGTTATTTTTGTTACCATTGTGGATTTTTCTTTCATTAATCGAGGGGTACCAACAATTTTGTCCATGTGTGTAACTGCATGTCTGTTATGTTTGTTTTATTTTTTTTAATTCAATATGTTTCGCAGACTTGTTGTATTTAAACATTGCAAGTATTTAGTCCAACTCTTAATTCATTATTGCATTTTAATAGTAGACAAATGGGTTAAATTCTTGAAATGCTAAACAGAAAGTTGATAAAGAAGATAAAGTCAAGCTAGCTCTTTCATAGGCTAGGGCTTTAGGAGCTGAACCGAAGGCCTAGGTTAAGGTTCCTGTAGTAAAGACGGCGGTTCTTTAAAGAACAGTGAATATTCAAAAAAACTATTAGCATGCAAAATAATTATTTTCTTGGTGAAAAGGTTTGTCAGATTTGTGAAAAATATTTTGTATATAATTCTATATAGAACCTTTTTCATGGTTCTGTGGTATGGAAAATGATTCTGTATAGCACCAAAAAAGGGTTCTTCTTTTGTATCACGATTGACTTTGTATTAATTGCAAAACCTTTTATATAGAACACTTTTTAAAAGGGGAACCTTTTTAGGAGTGTGAGGTCTTCTGGAAGTCCTAGATACACGACTGCGAATACCAACACTTTCAGATATCTGTAATCAAGTAGTCCCTGCAAAGCTGCTCTAATAATGTCTTTTACAAGTGTACAGTACAGTCAGTGTTGGGTTTAGAATGGGCAAAAAACATTTACCAGAAATGTTATTAGTTACTGCTAACATACTATTCAAATACTATATTAGAATAATCACAGACCAAATCCAAACCTGAAATCTACCTCTAATAGTCACTGCAATGAGTGGTATGTACTGATGGTGCTTGAGTATCTCACTCTTTCTACCTTCTCTTATCTTTTTTTTTTTTCTATCTTTCCTCGAACAGGCACGTTTTTACATGACATAATGTGGCTTGCAGTAATAATCGCAGTAATATTTCAATTAGGCAGGGAGTCTTTAGGGGTTTTCAGCTAAGGCACAGCTGGGACTTCAAACCAGCATCTGCCGCCCTCTGTTAAAGGTGTGTGTGTGCATGTGTGGGATTAGGGGACACGTTCAACACACACCACATCCCTCTCTTTTTCCCTTTCTCTCTTTCATTACTTGTTAGCTACATTAGCCTTATATCTCCAGTGCAAAACTAAATAAGCTCCATATGATTAATATATTTAAATAATTAAAATTAAAATACAAACCTAATTTAAACCTGCTGGTGGGACAGCAGGCAATATGCAAATATAAACAAAATGCAATGAGGTGATAAACCTTTATAAGCACTGTCTGTCACTGCACACACATATGCAAGTTAAGACTTTGCAATGCACAGAGGATGTCACATATTAACAGTGTCCACCAAGTTAATCTAAAATAGACGCAAATGATATGGGCATGTGAATTATTAAGCAAAGAGAACACATTTTGGAGTAGCATATTGTCACTGTCAGATGAAAAACATGTATCTCCATTTTTGTCCATTTTGACTTTTATACATCATTTGAACATAGCCACTGCCGTTTACACTGTGTGAGAACTGCATAAAGAATGGACCAACAGAAATGGGCCAAATATTTTCGGACGCCTGGTTCCACTGAGTTACATTAGAACTGAATGAGGTTATATACAGTGGGGTGCGAAAGTTTGGGCAGCGTTGTTAATTTTCCTGATTTACCTTCATAAAGCATTGATTGTTTGGATAAAAAATTTGCGTTAAATATATCATATAGGGGACAAAAACCGGGGTAATTTGAGAGGTGAAATGAAGTTTATATGATTTACAGAAAGTGTGCAATAATTGGTTAAACAAAAGTAGGCAGGTGCATAAATTTGGGCACTGTTGTCATTTTATTGATTTCAAAACCTTTAGAACTAATTATTGGAACTCAAATTTGGTTTGGTAAGTTTAGTGACCCTTGACCTCCATACACAAGTGACTCCAATTATGAGAAAGGGTATTTAAGGGGGGCAATTGTAAGGTTTTCTCCTCTTTGCATCGCAGCATGGGAGCCTCAAAACAACTTTCAAATGACCTGAAAACAAAGATTGTTCACCTTCATGGTTTAGGGGAAGGATACAGAAAGCTATCTCAGAGATTTCAGCTTTCAGTCTCCACTGTGAGAAACATTGTGAGAAAATGGAAGACAACAGGTACAGTTCAAGTCAAGGCTCGAAGTCACAGACCAAGATAAATCTCGAATAAACAGAAGCCAGCCGGAGTCAACCCACAGACCAGCACCAAAGACCTACAATATGATCTTGCTGCTGATGGAGTCACTGTGCATCGTTCAACTATTCAGCACACTTTACACAAGGAGATGCTGTATGGGAGAGTGATGCAGATCACAAACAGAGCTGCTTGAGGAATGCTAAAGCACATTTGGACAAGCCAGCTTCATTTTGGAATAAGGTGCTGTGGACTGATGAAACTAAAATAGAGTTATTTGGGCATAACAAGGGCCGTTATGCATGGAGGAAAAAGAACACAGCACTCCAAGAAAAACACCTGCTACCTACAGTCAAATTTGGTGGTGGTTCCATCATGCTGTGGGGCTGTGTGGCCAGTACAGGGACTGGGAATCTTGTTAAAGTTGAGGGACGCATGGATTCCAATCAGTATCAGCAGATTCTGTAGACCAATGTCCAGGAATCAGTGACAAAGCTGAAGCTGCGCCGAAGCTGGATCTTCCAACAAGACAACGACCCTAAACACTGCTCAAAATCTACTAATGCATTCATGCAGAGGAACAAGTACAACGTTCTGGAATGGCCATCTCAGTCCCCAGACCTGAATATTTCTGAAAAACTGTGGTGTCACTTAAAGAGAGCTGTCCATGCTCGGAAACCATCAAACCTGAATGAACTAGAGATGTTTTGTAAAGAAGAATGATCTAAAATACTTTCAGCCACAATCCAGACTCTCATTAGAAGCTATAGGAAGCGTTTAGAGGCTGTTATTTCTGCGAAAGGAGGATCTACTAAAGTTTTTTTTTTTTGGTGCCCAAATTTATGGATATGCCTAATTTTGTTTAGACAATTATTGCACACTTTCTGTAAATCATATAAACTTCATTTCACTTCTCAAATATCACTGTGTTTGTCCCCTATATGATATATTTAATGGAATTTTTTTATCCAAACAATCAATGCTTTATAAAGGTAAATCAGGAAAATTAACAACGCTGCCCAAACTTTCACACCCCACTGTATTGGATTATAAATGCCGTCTTATTTCAACAAAAAAATAACATGCTAAGTGACTGATCTTATACAACATGTATTTTTAATTCACCTGTTAGTGTTTGTGTTATATTTAAGTCTTATGGATGGATTGAGTTGTGTATAGTTCTGTTTGCACACACAGACCTGGGCCTTTTGCCATCAGCACATAGCAGAAGATGGGAGGACAGCAGTTAAGTAGCGCTAACGGTAATGTCAGTCAGGGTGGCCAGCCTGTCCATCATATCTGCCAAGGGAGCCTCTTTTAATATGCTCTTTGTTGTCTGTGATAACCAGCTGTCACTGAGGACAGAGTCCTCGTCATTTATGCATCGGGTTGTAGGACTCCACAAAAGACCTTCTGAGGCTGAAAGATTTTTTTTAGTCTAATAAATGTATGTAATTTCTTGCTGTATCCTAATTGTACACTCCTAAAAGGCAATATAAGGAAACACTACTGTATATACTAATTCTTTGAAGCGCTCTAACTATGAAAATAGAGTTTAGTAGTAGTAGAAATGTTTGGTATGTTAGCATGCAAATATGTAGTAAATATACAGGAAATATTAACATATATGTAATATATTATATGGTATTGTGCCAATATGCATCAATGTATGACTGCAGACTACTTTGACAGTACCAACAAATGAACTTATTAGTTAGGAACCATTGAGTGTCTTTGCATCTATCAGATGTCCAAATGTTACTGCCATGAGTAACTCCTCTATTTCTGTCTCTATATCTGCATAGTAGGAATAAATAAAAGTAACTCATTCCAAGTAAGTTGGATTCATACCAGTTGTCTCCCGAATTTAATCATGTCCAGTTCTACCCACATTCTAGGTGCATTAGCATACAATGCTACCAAGCTGGAATGGCAAGGCCTTGTAGGGAGCTGCAGGTGGAGTTGGACAATAAAGACTGTAGTGTCCTACAATAACACAGCCTAGAACAAAACACTGCCAGTTTATAATGCTACTGCCATGTCAGGAATAAACTGCAACATATTGCCTCATGGGCTGAGAGATGCTGTGGGTCAATCAAAATCTGTCCTTGGGCTACATTTCTTCCAGGGCCTGGACTTTGTCCTGATATACTCAAAAACTCAATTTCTTTTGATACATTGTGTGTACTGCATGTTTTAGGTTTTGTTCAAAATCCTGAAATTCCCATATTACCTGGATGCAGAAAGTGAAACAGGGATTTTAATAATATATCAATATAATTTATATATATCACAGACTTCCAATGGTACATGATACAGAACTCATGCTCAGGTCATCCCTCCAAACAAAAATGAGCATGTGTTCAAAACAGAAGTTCTGAATAATCATTCCCTTATTCTTATTCTTATTCTTATTCTTATTCTACTATAAAGTATTATTAGTATATCTTAATGAAATTATTTAAGTTTTGGATGCAACATGTTGTCTGGGACATCTTTAAGCTGAAAACACAACAATTTAAATTGTCACTTATTGTTTTTGTTTATTTCATTTGCTTATTTCCTGTTGATAATGAATGAATATGGGAAATATTTTAGTTTAAGGACAAACACACAGAGCATTAGAACAAAACATGCAGTTTTTGACCTTTATAGAAAATCAAGACAGAGATATCATATTAGACTAAGGAGTGGGTTCCGAACAGGATTAGTATTGTCCCTAAAGGTTCATTTGTGTGGAAGTTATTAGTAGATAACCTACTGAAAGGCAGACGGTTAGTAATGTTTTATCTTATTAAAGCTGTATCCTCGTGTTGGGTATACAATTTGGTACATTGCATGTATCTGTCTTTCCTTCTCTCAAGATTGTCTGCAATTCTGGGATGACGCTATCCTGTTAACAATTCTGGTATATGAACTTCCTACCAATCAGATACCGTCGCTCTCATAAAGCAAATGTGGTTAATATTGATAAAGTAGTCTTACTTATGTCTGGAACAAAGAACCTGTAAAGATGCACGCAGAGCTAAAAGTCAGATGGGCTTTATTAAGCACACAAGTAAACAAGCACAGCAACAATACACAGACGAACATAGAGGGAGAGACCAGGTCAAAGTCAGAGAACATGCAGAGGTCACAACCAGAGTAGGCAAGCAGTGAGGCAAACAAGGTGGAAGGGCTAGGCAAGAGAACGGTCAAGGTTAGAAGAGAAAGGTCGATAGCCAGAGAGTAGATCAAGAGCCAGAGTCAGAATAAACAGAGGAGAAACGCTCAGAAATGCAGACTGATTTGGCAAAACTGGAAATGTGGGGTATATATACTGAGGCTAAATGGATGCAGCTGGGCTAAAACTCAGGTGACCTAGAGCCATGGTGATTGGATGGCTGGGGACATGTGGGTGTGATGTCATCAGATGATACACTCTGGGAAGTGGAGTCCAGGGGAGCGGAGGAGCCCGGGAAACCTGGAAGCGTGACAACTTAAGTATACAGTAAATGTTAATGTGTTGGGGTGGAAGTGGTCATGTACCAGCAGCCTATTTTATGAGCATTTTAAGAATGTGTAAATATGTCTGATATACTTTATATTGTTCTAAAAGATATATAAATCAATGTTGTTCATCTGAAATTTAGTTTATTTAATGAGACTATTACTGGAGCCAGAAATTCCAGTACAACATATTAGAGTGTTACATCAATACTTCAGTTCACTTTCAACCATATACTATTTTACAGTCATACTGGCGACAAAAGTAGAACGGACTGTATTACAGTTATGACACTTTTATTGTAGTACACATTTATTGTAGTAGTGCTTGTATTTATTAAGAAAGCATGAAACAAGCTGTTTTGTTAGCCGTTGCTATTTTGTAATTATTCCCATAAATAAACAAATGCTATTTTAATTCAAGATTCTCTTTAGTGTTTAATATAATTCACTGCCTGCCTCATTATAAGTGATGCATTAATACTGGGCAAATGTATTATGAATTAGACATTACTGTGTAATTTCTCTCCACATCCACTTATGCTAATCGAGCTTAAAATCATTTCTCCCCCATCCTCTTTCTTCCTGGCTCAATTATACCTAATTATCAGAATCGTGCATTTGCTGATTCGAGGGGCCAAAAAGCAACCTGTAATAATTCATTAAGTTATTAGTCTGATGATTTGATCAGCTTGATCATTAGAGACAGCTAGAGAGATAGAGGTTAAGGGAGCTAGCGGGGTGCAGAGGAGCGTATTGGCCTCCCTCAACAGCTGCTTATTAAACTCATTTTCCCATGATTCTTGCAGGATCTCTGTGTTGCATAGCAACCACAGCATGATCTTTATGAAGATGATAAGTAATAAAAATGTTTGCTAAAAAAAGTCACTTCTAAATTCTAAACTGGAGTTAAATTTACTTTCATGACCTTTGCTGAGTTTTCTGTTGAAGAAGCGTGGCAGTTTAATTGAAACCGTCTTTCAGCTGCCTGATAAGTGTACCTTACGTCGGTGGATCTATACACCACGGTTTACAGTCTGTGCTGAAAGTGAATTTGTGTTTGTTTTCGTCCCTAATGTATTAAAGTGGCAAATACCTTGAACACCTTGGACCTTATTACCAGGTATTAGAAACATAAATCATGCACAATACCAATATCTGTGGATAAACCCTTGCAATATCCATTCAGGCACATAGGCTACCAGGGTTGAGAAGTAATGGAATACCTCAGACACATGGCCAGAAGCTTCTATTAGAAATGTGTTTCTGTTCTTCTCTAAATACAGAAAAATGCACTGGAATTATTGACCATGGTAATCAACCATGCTTACAGCTGCAGCAGAAGAAGATTAGGTTTAATAATGCTGGAATATTACTGTTCAGGCCATTCTGTGTTTAGGTGGCAGTGTAAGGGAAAACAGATTGAGGGAGGGGTGAGAACTCGTGACCTCCCCCTTCATAACCGTAGTAGGACTGACTTAAGACTAAGGAACAAGTACGATAAAAGACATTATAAACAATGCTAGGAGGTGGCCATATTGCACCCAGCACATTCATACGACACATACACACCTGCACACTGAAATGATGTGGCAACAAAGTTTATCATCAACACCATTTAAACAGTAGGCTTCAACCAGCTGAGAAACTGAACAGCCAAAGCTTTCAATGAAGGTGCAATTCTTATAAGGTCAATTCATTACACTTCTGAGTTGGAATGTTCTTAAGCTTACTCGACAAAAAATGAGTCACCTTGAATGTTAAAGGCAGTAACAGCCTCAGGCCCCTGCAGATGATGTTGCAGAAGGATGATGGGGCTATAAATACCTGCAGGGTGTGTGACGGGACTCATAGATTGAGATGAGGTGTTTCAGCGCAGTGAATGTCTCATAAAATGTGTCCACACATGTGTCCAAGCAGATGTTAATGATTGGCTAAAAGGAGTGATTGCATTTGGGTGTGTCAAAGGCCATGGATAAGAGCATCTGCTAAATGCCGTAAAAGTAAATGTAAATGAACATGTAAATGAAGGAAGTAGCTGAATGGAAGCTTATGGTCATACGGGTCTGCCAGTAGTGACTAAAATCCCAGTCTACAGCAACTTCTCATCAAAATTGTGCCAAGGAAGGCATCAAATCTGTCTGAACTGTGCAAGTCCTTGCTGCAAAAGTAGCTGAGCAGTGATGTTGTGCAGTCCTTGCCAAATTGCGGCAGTTATTGGTACTTGTGGCGGTATTACACACTATTAGGTATGTTGTAGTTACAGGTGACTAACTTCATCTGATGAGCTTATTTTGACTATGAAGCAACCTTGTATTCATGAGGTTCCACTGAAGTTCAGAGGAAAAATGTATGTACACCCCAGGGTTTGATGCAGTTTGTTTACCAAAGTGTGTGACAGAGGTGAATACGATTCCTAATAAAGAAAAGAAAAGAAAAAAGACCCAGAATTCCATGCCACCAGCTATACAATGCCGACACAGCTTCAGAGGTCTATTTTAGTGACTGTTTTCCCGCAGTACAATACTGGTAATTCTCAGTCACTAGATTGAAGGATGCGTACAAAACAATGCACTGAAAGAAAAATAGTGAAAAAGGCAGAGTAAAAGAGAATGAACAAACAAGGGAATGAGGGGAGAAAGTGAAAAGGAGTGTGAATGAAAGGAGAGAGTGTGAGTGTAAAGTGAAAGAACTGTAGTGAAAGAGGTCGAATGTAAAAAAGAGGGGAAGAGAATGTCAATAAAAGAAAGTGAGTGAGTGCATAAGTGAAAGGGACTAAAAGAAAGTGGGAAAGAGAAATCTGTGAGTGACAGGGAATAAGTGAAAGAGAGAGAGAGAGAAAGGGGGTGAATATTGAGTGTTCATTCAGACAGGCAGGTCACTATTAGCTCACACATTTCTCCTCTATCAATCTGGATGACCCACATATTTCACTCTCTACCTCAGTGCCATTCTGCTGCTCAGCAAGACCACACACACACACACCTACACACACACACCTACACACACACACACACACCTACACCCACACACACACCTACACACACACACACACATACACACACACACACTCATACACACACCTACACACACACACACACACACACACACCTACACCCACACACACACCTACACACACACACACACACACACACACCTACACAGACATACACATGCACCTACACACACACACACCTACACACACACATGCACCTACACACACACACATACACACACACACATACACAGACACACATACACACACACACATACACCTACACACACACACACAGACACACACGGCTAAATGTACATTCCTGCCGGTTTTCATACACTGAATGTCATTAATAAAATATTAAACAATTATTAACAATTTTACTCATTGCAAGAAACCTTAGGGAGATAATATTGGAGAAATTGTTTAGCACCTAATATTGACATTTCCATTTATTTTTCCATCTATTATATTTATTATATTTTACATGCTCGGATTTAAGCACTAGGCACAGTGACAAATGATTTTTACACAAACATGCAAAGATGTTATACCACACCTCCAAAGTTCAGTCTTTAGACTTGGTTGTATACACTGAAACATACTCAGTCCAAATAATTCAAATGCATAGAAGGAGTCCATGTACGTGCATTTAATTATCTGATCATAGTCAGATTTCTTTAGTTATGTGATCATTCAAGTAGTTACTGTATATAAACAGCATACCCCTATTTTAGATGGGATTAAGACCTGGGAATCTGATTAAGAATACCAACAAAAAGAACTGGATTTTAGCTAGGTAATCTGGTTTCTCAACACATATAACACTCTTACTCTGATTTCTTTCATTTTTCTCTGTCTGTGACACAACAGCTTACATTTATATTTGTTTAAAATAATGTCACATGAATTTAGAGTTTTGCATTATGTTTATGTCACATCTATTGGCTGCTTGTGAAGCAGAAATACGATTCCTGCCTGATTCCTCAACAGGATCTATAGACTGTGAAGAGGTGGTACAGTGCAGACTCTAGTTAGCACTGAGTTGTCTTCTCACAGCTTAGGGTTGGACAGAAATTCCTGTAATTTAAAGTGAATCTAAGGGTAGACTCTGACTTTTGCACAATACAGGATGTAAACGGCTCTTGGAGTTGGCCTGTATTGTGCCTCATTCAAAAACGTCATTCAATTGTAATTCTTAATGTACATATGATTTCTTTTTTCTGCATGCTCTTTTTATACCCAGATAATTACTGTATTTTAAGCACAGTGGCTTGCACACTTAGCTTGTAGAAAACCTATAACAGTGCACATTTCTGTACCAGTCTAAAGGCTGTAGTTAAGTTGATGTGGTAGCAGGAAACTTGTGGCGCTATGGCATTATCTTCAGCTTACCACATGCACTGATTCTTGATGGAGGCTTTGAATTATAAGCAGATCAACATCTATTATTTAACATTAAGTGGCCAAAGTAGACTTTCTTAAAGAAATGCATTCCGCTGAGTATACCTTATCCAGAATTCATTATTAAAGGAACATCATTTATCAGCATGTGACAGCCTTCTACATGAGCAAGTGCAATGCAAATGGGTCTATATATAGAAGAAGCCTAGGCTTAGAGACGCCTCTGCTTACCAAAACTCATTCATTCAGCTCAGAGCACATAACTCTTCAACTACTTTTGCCAAGCATTAAACTTTCACGGAAGGCATGGGCGTAGGATGAATAATTTACTCATCAGAGCAATAAACAAATACATGAGTGCCGTTTTAGACTGACTTTCTGTCTCATTTAGCTGTGTGGAGGTAGACTGAGTTAGACATGCAGGAGAATTCAACTGGATTCCTGTCCAATGGCAGCTTTAAAGCATTATTGCTTAACACCAGTAATGACTTATTAATATAAGCAGTGTTATCTAAACTTCACATGTGTGCTGGTTTTATAGTAATAATAATAATAATAATGATAATAATAATATTTGTAAAGCTTTCTTGTTCGATGCAACATGTCTGGCTGCGAGGTGGCTAGCTGGTTTTTAGGGAGCACTTTGGCTGTGATGTTATGGAACAAATGTATATTCCTTGGTGGAACCACTGGTTTTCCCATAAGACTTGGGTGTTTACTTTTTAGTCTTGAAGCTTTTAGGGCTTATCTCACTTATTATCTCCCAATATATATATATATATATGTAAATATATATATATATATATATATATATATATATATATATATATATATATGTAAATATATATATATTATAAATTAAGCTCACTGGTAAATTTGAGTTATAGTAAACTGGGTTCATTAAAAATAAAATGAAAACATTTTATTTGGCTCACATATTTGCTGAGATTTTTTATTATGGCCATTTCAGTGGTTGAATTTGACACTCCTGCTTTGGATCAATCAAAGCCAATGTTTTGAGCAGGTGAACAATATAAACTAAGCAAAACATGTATTTCAGATCAATGTATTTCTCTGATAAATGACTCAGAGAGAAATATAAATGGCACCCATCCATAAATATGTGTTCGGGTGACAGTAGTAATCATAAGTGGCATTTGCGACCGGGCTGTGAGATAATGTCATTGCTTGTTACGCACAGCATTGTGTGTGTGCGGTGAGAACACGGTCTGCCAACATTAACAAAGAGCTCCTCCTGCTATTGCCTTTGAGGGATTAGAGAAGACATTTCAGTAATCTGCCAGCTTGTTTCTGTTCATCTTCCTCTCCGCTGGTGCTCGAAAGGATGTGATTAGATCTCAGCTTGGCTGGCCGCTCTGCACAGGTCTCCGTCATTCTATAGGGGAAGGAACCTGATGGTTTCTTTTCTCAAAAAGGCTGAGGCGGTTTCTACGTTCAACTGCTGTCAGCAAGAAGAAGCGATTGAACGTGAATATTGGAATGAATGCTTGGAGATTAATTCATTAAAATGTGTTCATTAAATTAAATGTGTCTGTATGAATTATTTCACACTTTTAATCAATACCACATTTTGGTAGAAGAGGAGACATTATATTATAATTAGATAAGAAAATGTATAGTTGCGCATGGTCCTGCTATGCCAATACAAAACTGGTTAATTGGCTATCACTAAGCAGAAGGAGGTGACAGCAAATCTCGAGAACTGTGCATCAGCCAAAATGTGTTTTTAATTGCTGAAGTCTACAGGTACTGTAAAAAATGGTAGCATGCATAACTCTCATAACTAATGGCAACAGAAATGACACTCCTGTGTGCGCTGCTAATTATATTTGGATCTAAACTCATATGAGCTGAATTTGTTTTTTAAAAAATTGCAACGCAAATTCACAAGTGAAAAGTCTCTGGATTTTTTTCCCAAGCTTAACACACAATGTGCTAGCTGTACTGAAAGCAGCTAGGTTCATTATTCATGACTTGAGATATGACTTATATGCTGATGACACTCAAGCTCATATTTGCATATAGCCAGATATTCCAGTCACTTTGAACATACAGGTGTTTGCTGGACATTTAATCCTAGATAGTAGTTTAATTAAACTTAAACAGTGACATGATTGTAATTGGCCCCAGGTCAGTTGTTGAGTCTGTGTGCCAAGCAACCAGTGTCTTCCAGTAATGTTAGATATTCCAATAACTGTAGATGCTGAGAATACAGTCCTTACTGGTGTTCCACTTCACACTCTAAAAAACTGCAACTAATGCTATATATATAACTTACATTGCACTCCCACTACTGCATCCTTGCACCTTCTGTACTGTTAATGCACTTTTTTCATTGCCAGGCATACTGTACACTCATGTTTACATACTGTTCTCATACCTCAGATGTTATTTTTATTGTGTACATACTGTCTACTTGCACTACTCTTACAGTTCAACATTCATTTTTACTGCTCTTATACATACATATATGCATATAGATATGCTTATATTATGTGTATATATTTATTACTATGGCTCTTTATGTTAATACTGTACATGCACTTCGGGTTAGATGCTCACTGCAATTCATTGGCTCTGTATCTGTACTCTGGACAATGACAATAAAGTAGAATCTAACTTTACTACAAATCTAAACAAACTACAAAATCAAAAGTACTGGTACTTAACATAATGGTGAGTTTCGAGACACTTCAATTAAATTAGAATGAACACACTTCCTATTCTGATAATTGTTTGAAATACCTATTGTGTGATTATAATCATATACGAAATGTCATAAGTAAATTGGAAGCACTTGTTTATTAATACTTTTACTTGCACTTGAGTGATTTATACCCACAGTACTGTACAGTACTTAAGCAGGTATTTGTCGTGGTCCCTCCACCCTTAAAACCGCCAAGGTGTGCGTGAATGCTTGAAATTACAGAGTGTACCATGCAGCTGATGGACACCATGTATTGGAAACTTTCCTTTAAAGAAGGATGAGGGGGACGCCTCAGTGACCCTCTGTGACTTTACTGCTGGACGTCTTGCTCGGCGCACAGATGTAATTGGAGCCTGGCAGGCAGTGCATGTTCTCCTTCTGCAATTAGGGTGTCGAGCTAGCATGGAAAAACAGTCATTACTCCTAATGGGCTTTCAATCCAGGGGAGGGAGGGAGAGAGAGAAAGCAAAGCAGGAGAAACAAGATATATACCATGGAATTGATTAAATATGTATATGTCCGACATGCATGTACTGACCCAACAATCCCAACTGTGGACATCCAGCAAGCAGTGATGCCCTCCAAGAGTCATCCTGTTAGTGCCAGCAACACTGGCAGATGGCTGCAGGACTACATGCACACAGACCATTATAACAACTGCGCTTAACACCACGTCAGCGTTGCCAAAGACTGCAATGGTGTCGTGACACACTGTGAAGGAATGACTCAGAATGGCAGCAGGTCATCTTCAGTGACAAGTCCTGCTTTTTTTAAGCAGCAAAGTATCTCAGAACGCCCAACACCTTGAACCTTGAGGCCGATGGGCTACAATAGCAGAAGACCATGTTGGGTTCCACCTCTGTCTGCCAAGAACAGAAACCCGAGGCCGCTGTGAACACAGGCTTATATAAACTGATTTTAAATGTTTCTAATGGTCTACGATTTTATCATTAGCCTCCAAGTACAATAATAACCTGATCCTACCTAGAACCTTTAGGAATGAAATGTTCCAAAATCTTAGCTTATAATATGTGAATTCAGGTAATTAATTTGTGCTCAGTAATTTGTGTACATGCTTTATTACAAGTAATAACACAATTATTAGTGATTTTGACACAACAGGCAACCCCTTATGTACTAATGCAGGTCACAATAAATAAAGCTTAATGTGTGGTTGGTGTAGCTCAGCGGATTACACCACTACCCGCCAGGGCGCCACCACCACATGTGGGAGACTGGGATTCGAATCCTGGTCTGGGTGTCTACACAGTGCTACACCAATAAGAGTCCTTGGGAAAGACTCCTAACACTACACTGGCCCACCTGTAATGTGATTAACCTTGTAAGTCGCTCTGGATAAGAGCGTCAGCTAAATGCCATAAATGTAAATGAATCTTAACATCATTATAACCGTGTGTTTTCATTTTGCTATGAAGTTATATAAAATGAGCCACTGAGCGTAACTTGTTTAGTAAGAATGTTTATTCCAAAATCAATACTTTGATACAGAAATAATTATTTCATTATATGGATTTACCAGACAATCAGTACTGCAATCATGCTTTCTCTGATTAATCACTGATTTCCAAAAGTACAATATGGTTTTCATTTTTTTTCAATACATGAAGTTGTGCAAATAAAATATACACTAGAAAGCAATTATACACTGACACAAAATATAGAACAATTCATATCTGAAGGCATTGCACAATTCCAAGAATTCAGTGAGAGATTAAGGCAATTTTGTACAGTTGTTTTCATTTTTTTGTCTTTTTTTGTCCCAAAAACACTCTATTAATAACAAAAAGACTGGTGCATCTCCTGTAAAACTGTACATGCAAACATAGTGCACATTATAATAATTATAAGATATGACAAGCATACAATATATTATTTGGATATCTTCAGTAAACAGAGTTCATGTGAATGGAATCACACGTTTAACCTTTAGATTAAAACTTGCCAGATTGGCACTCATCAGCATCGATAACCCCCCCACCCCCCCACCCCCCAACACACACACACACACCCACACACACACACACACACACACACAAACACTCTTGCAGGCATGCATGCTCTTATGTGATGGAGCTTGGCAAAAGCTGTGGTACCAGCAATGGAAATGACAGTCAGACTGAAGAGCTGAAATGAGCTGCAAAGAAGCAAAAGACTGTCCAGCGCTGCCTTTTCACTAAATCTACATTACACTGAGTAGCCACTTTATTACATCCACCTACCTTGTACCTACACTTATCAGCCATTATATCTGAAATCTCTGTTCTGATCTGTGTTGCGATTTTATGATGTAAATGAGCCAGGCAAGCATTCTTTAAATAAGTGCTGCTGCTACACTCATACCAAAATGTTGTAGCATAATTACTAATGTACATATTTACCTCTCAAATTTAGTTTGATTAATCATGGTTAAAAAAAAGAACATATAATGATGTTTTTATTGCAACTTTAACTAATAGAATGCACTGGAAATATGCTAATGTGTTTCATGTGTCCATTTAGCCCACACACAGCATGAGCTCTGGGTTTAAAAAGGGAAGAAAATAATCTGCCAAAGAAAATCAGCCAATTTGGCTGTAGACAAACTTGAAGCGGATGCAGCCATTAAAATTCATGATCGGTGCATCCCTAGATTGTAGGTTTACGGTTACTGACTGTAGCCCATCTGTTACAGCACAATATATCAGCTCCCCTCTATCCATTAGCTACAAGCAAATATTATTTGGGTGATGTGTCATTAACAGCACAGCAATGATGCTGACATGGTATGTAAGTGTTGCACTGTTATGAGGACATGGCAGTGCCACTGCTAGGTGGAGAAAAGTTTTATCAACTGAAATTATAGTAGTGTGATGTGATCAGAACCCCACCACTGATTAAGGGCTTACGTATATTATTTGGATATAGATTATATTAGGGTGGACCAACGAGGTACAGCTTGTTGATGAAATGGCCAATCCAGAGTACACAGTGTTTAAATACTTCATGGGTACCACTGTACACTCGAACCAGTGCTACATACTTTAGCAGGCCAGTGCCACTGCTGTGTTCAGAATGGTCCACCACCTCAATAATATCTGGTCAGGTGTGGCTCATGTGATAGAGGGGATAGAAGGTTTATCAGCTGATAGCTGATAAACTGTGTACCAACAGATACGGCACAGTCAGCGAATCCAACTTAGTGCATGTTTATGGTTGGTGTTTCTGATTAAATGGCCAATGAGTGTATGTACAAGGTAGGTGTGCTTAATAAATGGGCAACTCGGTGTATGCTCTTTCTGAGGATTTTCTCTGAGAATTGCGTTTTTTATAAAGGCTTGTGTAAATTCATTTTTTTACAGTATAAATTCCTGACAGCAGTTCAAGGCAGATTAGCGATGAACGTCATATTACTACCTCAAGTTAGAAAAAGAACTTGTATTCCCACACTCACAACGGCAGCGAGCTACATGAAAGATATCAGACGACATAAGGATGTTAACCAAAACACCTCACTACATCAAAGTCTGTGAATAATGTAGAAAAGAAATCCAGTTTATTATATATATATTCATTCTATTTGCTACATACTGTGGCATTCACATTATATAATATGTGTGTTTGGGGTTTTAAAAGGTGCAGTGAATCCAAACCCTGTCTGGCTTTTCTTCTGTTTGCTTTCTCACCAGTATGAAAATAATTGTTCTATGAGTACTCATCCCACAAGTTCATAAATGGCTGCTGTTGCTAAGTTGTATGAGCTTTATATATATATATATATATACTTCAGTGTCACTGCTGGGCTAAGAATAGTCCACCAAACAAAACCATCCAGCATCCTGTGGCCAGTGTCCTGTGGGTAGCGTCCTGTGACCACTGATCAAGGAGTAGAGGATGGCCAACACAAATAATAGTAATAGAGTAATAGAAGAACTATTGTCTCTAACTTTACATCTACAAGGTGACCAGCAAGGTAGGAGTGTACAATAAGGGTCTCCAGCACCCCAAATAACAGTCTCTGTGGTTGTTCTATAGGGGCCCTGACGTTGAAGAACAGTGTGAAAGGGGGCTAATAAAGTACACAAAGTAACAGAGGAACTACATCCTGTAACCACAAAGTTCACCTTGCATATGGTAGGTGAAGCTGACAAAATAGACCAAGAGTCTCAATACAAGAAGGTTTTTTATAAAATTCTGAAATGACTATTTTTTATAGTTTCATAGACACCCCATCTTATTAGTACACTCCCACTGCATTAAGGTACACCCTATGCTGACACAGAAGCTCAAAAGCAGGTTGTATAATCTACTTAGAAAGTGTTAACAATAGAACAGGATGCTCTGCGGCAGGATTTTTCCTAGAGTTCTTTTTAACTTTGCAACAGTTGCCATGAAAGAATGCATTTGTAGGCAGACCATGGTTAGTTCAAGCGGGCCTGACTTCAGAAAATACAAATACAAGGGCTACAGTGACAAATTCTGGTCTCCACCTATGATTCACCTCTCATAGATTCATGATTTATCATTCACTTGTGATGATGACTCATCCATCATCAACACAAGTTTTTTTTATTATACTGATATTACTGGATCATGAAAATCCTGGACTTGTATTTTATTAAAATGAAGAATTATTGTGTTTTTTAAGGCTAAGGTAAATCAAAAAGTCAAACTGTATCGTTGTTTTGACCGTCAAGACTGTTTATAGTGACTGATTCAAAATATTTATTGGCCTACGCAACTTCCTTTTTTAAGGACCACATATGTCACCCACACCAATGATATTCCTCTGAATGCTGTAAAAGAATATCTTAGTTTATTAGGTAATATAGTAATACTTGCCTAACACTCTGTAAGAAAATTACATAATGTTTCAAAAACATTAAATAAAAAATACATAGAAGGGTCCCTAAGCAACTGCTTATACTGCTCATAGCTTGAAACAGCACTGGATGCCACTAGTTAAATCCAGTTTTCTTGCCAGTTCCAGAGGTTTGTAAGGTCTGGTTTGATAGCCGTGCTGTCCAAAGAGAGACCAGTTAGGAGCTGCTTTTTGAAAAAACTCATTCTTTCGAACATTACTGAAGATGTTCAGCTTCAGCGATACTCAAATACACTGATATCCTGCACGTAGGACGTTGAGGTGAATTTCGGAGCTGTGCTTTAGTTTATATCTTTGGGTGTATCCAACAAGTCTGAGCAAGATCAAATATAATAAGTTCATATAATCTGACTGGTTCACAATACTGGAGAACAACTCACAGACATATAAAACACCCACATAATGATTTACTAATGTGAACAGAGAAAAACAAATGGAGGAAAACAATGGCATCTGTGTTTTTGACCACTGGGCTCATAGTCTCAAATCTTATTTGAGAGCAGCTGCTAAAGTTTCAATGCAATGGAACACACTTCTGCACACACATGCAAACACGCGTTCACGCACACACACACACACACACACACACACACACAACCACGCATGCGCCAGGGCGATGTGAAAGAAAGAAAGAAAGAAAGAAAGAAAGAAAGAAAGAAATAGATGAAATTGAACATGCATCACAAATCTGAGCTGGCTGTTACTCCACGCCATGCAAGAGATGCACTTTTTAGGTGACGCTAAATTGTCGCTGCGACCTGACACGTGTGGCAAAGACAACACGCGGAGAGAATTCCAAAGTATTCCAAAGTTCATATTGAAAGTTTTACGCATAAAAAAGTATCCAACAGTAAGAAAAATCATCAACATGTAAACACTGAGTGAGAGCTTAGAGAGAGAGAGAGAGAGAGAGAGAGAGAGAGAGAAAGAGAAAGAGAGAGAGAGAGAGAGAGAGAGAAAGAGAGAGAGAGAGAGAGAGAGAGACAGAGAGAGAGAGAGAGAGAGAGACAGCGAGAAAGACAGAGAGAGAGAGAGAGAGAGCCAGGGAAAGGGACAGGGAAAGGGACAGGGAAAGGGACAGAGAAAGAGTATATATAAAGAGAGAGAGCTTATAAAGGTAGAGAGAGAGAAAGAATAGAGAAATAGAAAGCTTAGAAAAAGACAGAGAGCGACAGAGAGAGAAAGTATAGAGAGACAGCTTAGAGCTTAGAAAACAAAAAATAGAGAAGGGGAAATAGAGGGGAGTGTCTAAACAGAGAGTTTAGAAAATGAATAGCAGAGAGGAAGGGAAACGAAACTGAGAGGTTTAGAAAGTGGGGACAAAGAGAAAGAGACAGGAAAGAGAGAGAAAGAGAAAGAAACAGAATGTGAAAAAATTAAAGAGAATGAAAGAGGGGAAGAGAAAGAGACAGAAAAAAGAGAGGAAGAGAGAGAGATAGAGAGAGAGATAGAGAGAGAGAGGAATATACATGAATTTGAGGAAATATCTATTTCCAAAAGTTATTTACAACAGTCGAGAGTTGATTCGTGGCCAGAGGAAGATGACCCTCTGCCCTTCTCCTGGGAAAACGTGCAGGTCCAAGAGAGGCTGTCTCATCCCTTCCTTTTCTCCTTTCAGTCCCAGAATGAGCCCGAAGAGAGTCAGACTCTTGTCCGTTGTAGTAATGAGGCTACAAGAGATAAGCTAGCCAGGTTTTGAGGCAGAGAGAGAGAGGGAGAGACAGAGGGAGAGAAAGAGTGAGAGAGAGAGAGAGAGAGAGAGAGAGAGAGAGAAAGAGCCCCTGACAGAAAAACGCTTGTAATGGAAGTTAATCTGCCCTCACTGGTCTGGTCTGACCATGCTGTCTTCCTTCTACTGCCCTTAGTGCAACGAGAGAGACAGATAGAGAGGAGCGAGCAAGCCCCTCCACATCACTGAGTGATTCAGAGAGAGATAACGAGATAGAGACAGACTACAGCAGATCAGATCTGGGTCTGGAGTGGGTGTCCTGGGGGTGTGTAGGGAGGGGGCGCAGGCGAGGGTTTGATGCCCCTGGTCCTCATGTAGGACAGGAACTGGTCAGGGATCTCAGCCAGAACGTCTTTCGCCAGCCGGGCCATGCTAAGGATGTGGTTCCCCGTGCGGTCAATGTAATCTCGAAATGGGACAAACTGTGACAAACAGAGAAAAACAACCAATCAGTAAAATCAAGAAATTTATGACCCTTTGGGATAAAAATATTTTTTTAAAAGAATACATTTTTGGAATAGCCAATATCCAGACCTTAATCCTATAAAAGTGTTGTGGAAGGACCTGAAGCGAGCAGTTCAAGAAACCCACAAACATCCCCAAGGCTGCCAAGCCAATGTGCAGGACTGATCACCACTTTAAAGCACAACCTGTACATCTAATCACCAAAGGTCACTCATTTAGGGAATAAGTCACAACATACATCACATCTCTAATCGTGGCAGCTAATTGTGGTGTGTGCAGTGTAGCCCTTCACACTAACAGTGCACACACCACAATTAGCTGTCACGATTAGAGATGTGATCATCAGCAGTGTATTTGCTGATGACGTTTGGTTGGTGGGACATTGCCCCACTAATACTTCCCTGACACTTGGTGAAGAGACATGCTGTTGGTTAATTCCATTAAGATCACAGATCTCTTTTACAGGAGAGACCTGGTCAAGAATGGCAGCAGCACAATACTTTAAGAATGTTGGATGGTACTGTGAAATTGCTGATATATTGAAATCTCAGTATTCACGTTAATGTTATATTAATAATAGGATATAAGTGTTTCATATTCAGCATCAGATCATTTAAACCCTGTAACAGGTGAGGAAAGTGAGGACGAAAGTGAAGGACATCGCATTTGCTCTTCTTTCCTCTTCTTCTTCTTGAATTTCGTCCTAATGTTCTAGGCTTGTACAATTAGAGATTCCCTGGAAGTTCCATATAAGGGGTCCTGCATTACAAACATGCTTATAGTCTACCAATAGCGCAGCTAAACTAGGTGACAATGGTCAAGCCTTGAACGGGTTATTAAAGCACTTCTTTAATGTACCACCATCTACTATAATAGGTAACAATCTGCTAAGTTTTTGTTTATATGCCATGTAGTGTGTGCATGCACCTGTTCCTTGTTAATTAACTATGAAAAAAAAACAACAATAAAAAAGCCAAGATTTTGGGAGTGAGTGACGATCACATCAAATGCGTCCAAAAAAAGCAGCACTGGCGCAGTAGAGAGCGAGTTTAATGAGCCTAACGCAGTAAACCCTCCGCAGAGAGTAGAAAAGGGCCTAACTGGCTATAAGTGAGTAGAGTTTATGACAGCAGTGTGGCACACTGACAATGAAAGAAGAATCTGTCCACAACTCTAGAAGAAATTTGCAATGCTGATTTGAAAACAGCAATTATCCAGCATAGATGGCATTTAAGCAGGCGAAGGGCTCGGAATCTGCATAATAGTACTGCTGAGGCATCAAACACACAACGCCAATCAGGTTAAAAGCCTCTCGAAACGAGAGCCAAATTACCGTAAGAGTTACAGCTTTTAACTCGGAGTGCTGCTCCAGCGCTTAGCTCTGAAAGATGGGACCCAATGTGAGCAGATGCAGTGAGGTGTGTGTGTGGGGATGCAGTCAGTCGGGCAGGTCTTTAAGGCGCGCTTATGATGAGCAGTCAGATCAGAACTTTTCTCGTGGTAGAATGGCGAGGAGAGGAGCAGAGCAAGATAATGATGGCTTTTACTTTTACACTGCTAAAGAAGGAGGAAATGGGAGAGAGAGGTATGCAGTGAGAGAGAAAGTTGAAGGCATGACAGAAAATTCTGGATGGATGCTGATAGGATACTAGAGAGACAGGAGGTTGTAAAAGTCCCCCTCCATCTGGTCTGATGAAGGCAGGGGTCTAGAGCAGAACAGAAGAGCATGCACATGGTCTGAATGGATCTGAAAACAGCAATTATCCAGCAAATCAGCACACAGATGATTATTGACTTCAGGAGGGGGGAAAGAATCACTGAGCATCGGGGGCACATTGGTGGAAAGTGTGGCCCAACAACTAGATCCACCATGCAATTCACCATAGAGAGCATCCTGACAAGCTGCATCTCTGTGTGGTATGGCAGCGCCACTGTTGCCGAGCGCAAGGCCCTGCAGAGGGTGGTAAACACTGCACAGGACATCACCGCAGCTGCCCTCCCACCCACACCGGACATTTACCACAAGAGATGTCTAGGGAAATCAGTCAACATATCCTCTGACACCACACATCCCAGCCATCCCCTCCTCCAACTTCTGCCATCTGGAAAAAGGTACATCCGAGCCTGCTTCTGCCCTAGAGCTGTCAAACTGCTCACACCGGCAGCACCTACCAGAACATGACCACAGCACTAAAGACTGTACTGATATTGCCCGGATCACAACTGGGTTCCACTAGCTCACAGGACTGCATGCACAACTGTAAACTGCACATTTTGCTACCTCACCACTGTACTCTCCTACATGTACACTTACACCTCCTGCATATTCTTACTGCACCTCAGTTCAAGTATTTACATTCTGATATACAGATGATGCTCTTACACACTTTGCACATGTCCTACTGTTACTGTTTATGCACATATTGCTTATTTGTACAATTCTGTATTGGTTTAAAAACAATAAAGTTGAACTAAATTGGATGTTATTGGATGTAATATCTGTATCAGTGAATAGTTTAGTTTAGTTAAAAGTTTCATCAACTCCTACAAGAAGCTTCCTCATATTTAGAATAGAATAGAAGAGAATAATAATAATAGTGATGACACTATGCAAAACTATGACACATATTGAACTATGCGAGTACCAAAAAGGTGCGGTCATTGCATCTAAAGGGACCTACTGGCAACGTGAGGACAAAAGGTTATCAAGCCATAAGCCCTCCTTGGTTAAATTCCAATGGGCACCTTATAAAAGTAAAATTACAATAAGAAATTCTAATGAGGGCCTTTAGGTAAGTTAGCTTTAGCTTCTGGACATTAACTGGACTGATTACTTGCTTTACCTGAGTGGTTGAACAATAAAGATGTTTGTGTGTCAATGAACTGCATACACAAACATCAGCTTTGCACGCTGGACCAGTCTTAGACATATACAGCACAAATATAAGTCTCTTAGTATACAGTTTGTGCCAAAGTATGATGCATGCAGATGAGGTTAAAATGGTTTATTTCGAAATCACAATCCAAGATCAATGCAAAGGCAAACATACACAAAAGGGAGATCCAAAACAAAGTCGAGAACTAATTAAATCAGATGAGAGGCCTCTATAGAGACCGAGTGGGTTTATGTAGATTAGACATCTCTTTCAGATATGTATTCTACCATATGTGTGTGTGTGTGTGTGTGTGTGTGTGTGTGTGTGTGTGCATGTGTCTTACAGTGTTCCAGTTCACCGGGAGATTGTAGAGAACACACTGTACCTGCACAATGTCCCTCTCTGCGTATCTGCCTCTCGACGAAATCCTCACTTCATCTCCATCCAACTCCACCATCGCTGCACACATACACACAGAGTCAGATCACTAACAGACACATGCACACAAACACATCACAGGACAGTGTAAGAGACAGAAATGGAGAGGCAGAGGATGTAGAGAACATGGGATAACAGGAAAGAAAAACAGTTTGCAGAGAAAGACAGAAATAGGTACAAAAAGAAAGAGAAGGAGACATAGAGTAAGACATAGAGAGATAAAGAAAGAGAAGATGATGTAGCAAGAGCAAGGAAAAAAAAACAGAAAATGATATAAAGAGAAAGCAAATGAGAGAGAGCATGATATAAAGATAAAAACAATGAGAGAGAGTTCATGGTATAGAAAGAAAGAGAAAGTGAGAGCATGGTATAGAGAGACAGAATACACATGGCATAGAGGGAAAGAAAAAAGAATCTGAATGTGTGATTGAGCAAATGTATATATATATGGTTGTCTCTGTTTATGTTGTCGTCTCTGTTCCTGTCAGAGTGTAAGCAGAGTTGGGGGCAGCAGTGTGTGTCAGTGTGTTGAGAGTGTTCTGTGTTAGAGAGAAACGCTGCTCTGTCACAGTACACAGACCCCCCACACACACACTGTTCACACTCAGACAGATTTACACAGTAGATCACACAGGGCACCACAACCGCACAGCAGCCTCTCACAGATTTACACTCAGCCATGCAGAGAGAGAGAGAGAGAGAGAGAGAAAGAGAGAGAGAGAGTGAGTGAGAAAGAGACAGAGAAAAGGAGAGACATGAGCTGAGAGGTGGTAACAGGCAAAACAAGCAAAGAAACAACAAATAAACAAACAAACAAACAACTACTACTACCATAATAATAATAATAATAATAATAATAATAATAATAATAATAACAATAATAATAATAATAATAATAATAATAATGGGGATGCAAAATGCATTGACACATTAATCTGAAGATAGTGATGTATTTATTATGAATGTCATAATTATTGGTGACATTATATAAAGTATGCGATATGTTTTTACAAATGTATAATATTGAACAAATTATTGGACAATAAAAACTAAAGTATCTGCTACTCAGATTTGTGCATTCTTCTGCTGTACATGATAAACATTAACACATATAACTTCACAGTACGTGCTGGTCCTAAAGGGGTATTTCTCTACATGTTCACATACAAATGAAAAAATCAACATGATTAGAAAGGAGGATGAAAATATTAAGTGGGACAATGTAAATTAGATTCACCTGTTTTAAACATAAAACAGATCAAAAACCTTAACAAAATAATCCTACCATCAAATTCAGCTGGTCCAACGCCAACAATGATGATTGACATGGGAAGACATGAAGCCTTGAGAAAAAAGACAAACCAACTATTACATATATATATATAGTTACATAATTTTTGCACAGGTAGCATTTGATGATTTACTCGTAAATTTCTCAGCTGCTTTATTTTCATTTCTAAATAACGTGGTTCAAGTCATCCAGTATATACAGTATATTGAAGGAAAAAAGTACAATGTCATTTTATTCCAATATTTTGCAGACCTAGAGGATGTATTACCATATTTTCAATTAGAAGACCATCAAAACATTTAACCAGGGTGCCCAAACATTTGCACACAGCTGTGTATCACTGAAAGGTATTATTAGTTTTTCCTGAGATGTTTTGCTCCAATCCTAACAAAGCTGTACACTCTTAAAACAGACGTGTTGGGAACAATATATCGAACCTGTTTGCACCAGGTCATTTCATATGACCTACATCTTGATTGTAACCTGATAAAATTTTAGCCACATGCATTTACACTTAGTGTGTCTCTGTTTAGATTGAAAGCTGACTGCTATATGGTGTGATGTTGTGATTTTTACTATTCTATCCAAAATCTGTATTTTGTCAGCGGATCATCTTCAGTAATGATTCCAGTTTTCACACATTCAAAAGGCCTGGTGTCGCTCCACCTCCACACCTACCGCAAAATCTGCAGGTACTGTGTGAGAATATTCAAGCTGCATGGGATGAATTATCACAGAACACCATTAGGTACCTCTACAACTCCATATGATTTGGAGACAAATGCCATATTTGAGTGTGTTCCACATAGGGGATGTGTTATTCCCCATTGTAATTTGACCAGGGTGTTCAAACTTTTGCTGGCTGTGTCTCTTTAAGAAGTTTAGCCAAAGCAAATCAGAAATAGAACCGGTGGCCTGTGAAACTGTACAAACTTGTAGGTGTACTCTGCCCATGCTGCATTAGTGGAACATCGCACTGGCCCTGAGTGTGACAGGTCATCCATATGGATGAGGCCTCGCTGCTCAGGCTGTCTGGAAGCCTCTGTGGATCTGGCATGAAAAAGTAATAGGGACTCCTCAAAGAGCAATTTCTGTGACACTTTTTAAATGACAGCCATTGGCTGAGGTGAGAAAGAGAGAGCGAGTGAGAGACAGAGAGACAGAGACAGAAAAGGGAGAGTATGTGTGTGTGTGTGTGTCATTAGGAATGATTGATCTGAGCCAAGTCGTGCTGCTCACCCACTCCATCAGTCTTACTTATTCTCTTTCAAACAGGGAAAACTGTTCTGTTCATAAAGCTCCATCTCTTCTCATAATAAACACTGGTGGCATTACAGTCAGTGTTTTTATTTGGGCTGCACGATATTGACAAAACATTAGTATTATGATTATATTGTTAAATATTGTCTTTGCAATATGCCTTGCCTAATAAACTGATCATCAAAAAAACAGTTGCACAAATAGTTGCAGTAGGAAGGAATGACCGACAAGAACGAAAATTGGCAGGTAGGTCTGACATCGAGAGACATGCAAAGGATTCAAGTTTCATGCTTGACTGTACATCCACGACTGCAGACATTCAGCAAGCAGTGATGTCCTCCATGAGTAATCCTGTTAGTGCCGGCACCATTGGCAAGCTGCTTTATGGCGCAGGACTACATGCGGGCAGACCGCTACGATGACTGCCCTTGACGTTGATGTAGCTCAGCAGATAACACCACTACCTGCCACGGAGTCACCACCACATGTGGGAGACTGGGGTTCGAATCCCAGTCTGGGTGACTACGCTGTGCTACACGAATAAGAGTCCTTGGGCAAGACTCCTAACCCCGCACTGGCCTCCTTGTAATATGATTAACCTTGTAAGTCGCTTTGGATAAGAGCGTCAGCAATGCCATTAATGTAACACCGCGTAAACATCGCCAAAGACTGTATTGGTGTCGTGTCAGACTGTCATGGAGTGACTTACAATGGCAGCGGGTCATCTTCAGTGATTAGTCCTTATTTTGTCTTGGTGGACACGACCAGCGAATAAAGATGTGGAGGCACGGTGGTCAGAGCCAAGACGATTGGCAATAGCAATGCAATCTGACACTTCCTTCTAGATGCAACTATTTTTATGACGATGAGTGTATTACTATATTAAACCATACTGCAATGCATGGTACGTGACATTTGGCTTGAAATTTACACAGACAGGCCAACAAATCTAAAGCCTATAAACATAACATGCTAAGAATGTGCTAATATTTAATAAGACAAAGATGATATCGTTATCATGGACTCTTTGAAATTGTTTTGATAATTGCATTTTCACCAGAGATTTTCAGATGCGCAGAGTAGATGTCAATTAACAAGCTCCCATTATGCTGTCACACTTTTTTAATGTATGCATTACTGGTTGGAGCCCTTCCAAAAACCTGCAATGCTGTCCCTTCATACTCTGTAGTGTAGTAAGTGCCTTATAACCAAAGTGCTACTGAGTGACAAAGGTGGCCAAGAGGAGACGCCCAACTAAAAAGTGCTGCTGAGTACTGAGGAAGGCGGCAAAGAGAGGGTAAACAGTTTAGATGTTAGATGAGTTTAGATTAATGAATAAGAACATGAACACATAGTGGGAGCTTGTTAATCCAGAGGTAGTCTTTGCACCTAAAAATTGGAAAAAAGTGATTTAACTCATCTGTAATGATATTTTAAAGTGTCCCCAATATCAATATTGTGTTTATTAAATGTTATGGTTTCCCTTTTTAAAGATTAGCAGCATTTTTTCGACAGTACAACCACAACACATTAACATAAACCAACACACCAACACTTTTTTCCCTATTAAAACATCTTCACAAAACTATATACATGTATCTGTGTGAACTTTTATATCCAGTTTATATCCAGTTATTGATTGAATTAATAGGATTTCATGAATACCTTGAAAACCCCCAAAAACCCTTTTGTCATTATGCTCAGTGCACTTTGCTTATCACAAAGCTTGTCAGCGAGTATTATCTGTTATCAGTACTGCAAAATCCAGTATCACGATAATGTGATACTACGCTACGATATTCTGTGTCCTGACCAAGAAGAAATGCACATTCAAATTTTTTGTGTGAGTATTCTAAATCACTGTTTCCCATTCCTCGTCCTGGAGGACGACCAGGCCAGGACATTTTTTGTGTGTTCTTGCTTAAACACACCCATTTAGACTCAGGAAGGGTTTTTAATTAATGTTTTTTTTTTTGGATCAAGTAAGCTGGGAGCAGACCCAGCACCAGGAATCGGAACCACTGTTGTTAATGACACCCAACAAGTGTGCCATAAACTTTGTGAAAGTTCTGGGAAACAAAATCCAGGCCAACCTATTTTAGCCAGACTCCAGCCTGTGTCACTGCCCTATCTGGTCTAACAGGCAGATGCAATACAGAGTAATATCTACACCAGCTCTGTGCAAGACTGGCAGCGAGAATTGCAAAAAGTGGTACACATGATTTGTCATACACAGGCAATGAAGCTTCTTTTTAACTTTTCCTAAGTTGCATTAAAATGCCTTAGCCTTTTTCTAGAAACTGCTTTTACTTTAGCTTTTAGAATTTGCAGATGTTATTACTGTCAGTAATAATTTTTTTATTATATATTTTAGTGAAATGAAGTTAACACATCCACTGTGGGGAACACACAACTGCACTTTTTAATGCACAATTACAGCGCATATGTTTTGAATTATTTTTATTTTTCAATATGCTGAATAAAATCATCGCTTTACACTATACCATAATTGTATGTGTATTAGAAGAGAAGCTATGCTCTTGCATCTGTTATGATTAAATTATATTACTGTATTTAATGAAAAGTTATCATGTGCATAGTTTTGTTTTGATCTTCACACTTTTGCCATGTTGTGTTGTATTCTTTCTTTAAATAACAAGTAAATATAGAATCATCAGCTTGATACAATATACATATTTGTCTAAAAAAATCACACTGTAAAAGAAATGTCCTCTCTGCTGTTGGCATGACAACAACAACAGAGATGATGAAGCAGCTGATATAACTTTTTCACAAACACTAAAATGAATCAAATCTCAAAAGAAAAAACCCACACTGGACTACAACTACATAATATACAGTGTGTGGAAGCATCTAGAGTTTTAGCTTCTGAATAAAGTGATGAAGGTCTTCTGGCTGCTTTCACTTTTCCACAAAGAACAGCAACCCAGTGTCACTATTTCTTTTTTTTTTCTGCTGGGAGCAAAGAATCAATTCTTATTTACACTTAGAGACACTCAGCTTTTTGTTTTGTGCATTGTTTAATAGAGCTGTATCTCCAACTAGCTCAAACTCAGCTGATATCCCAGCTTCCAGTGACCCCACAAACACCCACAAAGTTTCAGCTCATAGTCTGTTGTGTGAATAGCAAAGAACCCTCTGACAGATGCTGTTTAATCATATGTTTAAATTGTGGCTTGCTATGCTGCCCAGCCGCTACTGTTTTGTCATTTATACAAGACTGTTCATTTATATTCAGTTATTCATGTATAACATTTAAAAGGCTGTTCCTAGTTTACTAGGAAATCCTTCATCTAAAAAATCATTTTTTCCTTTGGAGTGCCAGTTTTAAGGCCTTTGCTTTTTTGATACATGTTACCTTTAGGGTGATGTCATTAGGAAACAGTGTATACACTAGTATATATTTGTATACACTATGTATACAAAATGTATACACTAATATACCTTTCCAGACCTTCTACTAATCTACTTTAGGTAGACTTACAAGTTTCTTACTAAGTGGCTCTCACTAAGTTTTCTACAAGTCAAGAAAAAACTGGAATACTAAATACTGGTACTAAAACTGTTGCTTTATGGTAGACATGGTTCGTTAGCTACTAATGCCAAACCTGGCATATGAAACCTGGGTGTAATCTTAGGCTGTTTTATCCCACATGTATATGTGGTCACTAAAGTAACTTGTTATCATTTGAGAAATATCACTAACGTTTGGACTTGTTAACGCATTTCTTACAAACAGAGTTGATCACTGTAATGGTTCTCTTACCGGACATCCTACAACTTAAACTCATATAAGATGCAGCAGCACAGATAAAAACTAACTAACACTAACAAAAAACTGGATTGGCTGCCTGTATCTATTAGAAGAGAGTTTAACATTCTGCTACAGGTCTATAAAGCTCTGACTAATCTAGCACCTGCTTACATCACAGAAGGTCTCTCCGTTCATGTTCTGACTCTTAGTGATATTAGGTCTGCAGATACTGACCTTCTGTACAACGTAAAATGCAGAAAACATGGTGAGACTCTATCAGTTAATCTGCTTTTAAATTGTGGATCTCAATTCCAACTTTTTCCAAACTCGGTGTGGAATTAAAACTCATTTATCTTCTTGGCACTTATAAATTTGATCTGTGTCTTTGGCTTCTTTAAAATCACAGATTTGTCTATAACTGTTGACAGCTGTTTACTGCTGATTATTATTTTATAGTAGTAAATAAGCATTATAGAAAGTGATGGATTCTGGTGGATTCTGTTATTTCAGTTCACTCACATTGACAATGGACTCTTTGGTCTGGGCCATATCGGAGATCACTCCATCTGTGATGATGAGGAGGACAAAATACTGAGAGCCGTCCTTCACTGAGGCAGCGTACCTACAAGAAAACACATACTCATCAATCACATGTCAGTCACAACCCAACAGTCTAGGACATTGTTTCTCAGCCCTGGTCCTAAAAGCAACCTGTCCTGCACATTTTAGTTGATTCACTGGCTTAACACCCCCCTGAAAGGATTTGTTAATGAGCTGATAAGTTAAATTAGGTGTGCTGGAAGCAGGGAAAGAGCTAAAATGTACAAGGCAGGGTGCCTCCAGGACCAGGGTTGATAAACACTAAAGCATATCAACAGCTTGGGTGCTCAATTGATTACCAACAGTCAATTACCAGAAAACTGACTCATTAACACTTAGAAATCAATAGGCAGATGCTAGTTATTCTAATTTTTTATCCATGGTAATGTAAGTGCTGCTTTATTTTGGTCAGGTTAGTATTCATTGCTCTGATGGGTCTGATTGTTACAAAGGAAACCATATAAGCCCTAATGTAGTGCATTACCATATACATGTTTACGGTAATTGGAGCAGATGCTATAATGCGTTATGACAAATATCATTATAAAGTCATATATGCTTGCTTTATAAAATGCTATGCATCTAATTAGAACTAAGAGCTAACTATGTATGCTTTGCCAAGTATTATGGGATGTTATATATGAGGTACTATGCATGCTATATAATGCCTTATACGTATTTTAATAAAGCATGACTGATTTCCACCATTGGGGTTCCCAAATCCCCATATCCCATGTAGTGTTGCTTTAAAAATAGAACAATGTATATACAGATAATGACTTTTCTTATGGCTACAATTCTTTTGACTTTTCTTATGGCTTCATGTGCCACCACAAACCCATTTGCTAAATGGTCATTTACATCCATTGTACATCAGTAGTGAATCTGGCTTGGTGTTAGCACTAAATGTTAGCACATTTTGTACGATCAGATTTAGCTTTATTTTTGAACACAGGAGTGGGTGTACATATTTCAGTAACTCTCCTGACCTAGAAATAAAATGCGGCCATGTTCATACCTTGCAGAAGTTCTTTCATCAGGAACTTAATGAAATGAATAACCCCTGAAACGGCTGCAGGTAATTACAGCCAGGGCTGTATATTTGTCTTATTTCCAGATGGAATTTTAGCTTTCTCTGATATGATGTGTGTGTAACCTTTCCCTTCCTTCGGCTCCCAAAGGCTCAGTGATATTTAAGAAGCAAACAGAGGTAGGCTTGTCTTTAACAGTTTGCTAAAGAAAAGCCAGTCTCTCTCTCTCTCTCTCTCTCTCTCTCTCTCTCTCTCTCTCTCTCTCTCTCTCTCTCTTTTTCTCTCTCTCTCTCTCTCTCTCTCTCTCTCTCTCTCTCTCTTTCTCTCTCTCCCTCTCTCTCTCTCTTGTTGTTACAGTTAGCGAACACATTGCCATGGGGTAGATATAGGACTGTGAAGAGCACAGGGGAAGCAAACTGCACAGTTTCTAAGTGTTAGTGCCACAGCACAGCAGTATATTATTAAACTGCGTGGGCGTGAGACATGCCACAAATGCTGGGATTAAACAGAAAGAGAGAGAGAGAGAGAGAGAGAGAGAGAGAGAGAGAGAGAGAATAGCACGCACTGACATCTCAGCCTTCAGCACTGATGTGGCACGCCAAGTGTGCATGTGCCCCGAGAGCATCAGTGATAATGACTTAGAGTCCGTTAGCCGAACAGCCTTACTTGTCACCTCTCGGACACGGTGTCATTTGGCCACTCGGCCAGATCGACATAGTGAGACCCACTCTGCTGCTTTTCTTTCTCCAAACTAAACTAATTAGCACATAAACCACTATGGCAGGCGCATGTATAGAAAGTCCTGCTCTCCAAGATGTCATATAGTGGAAAAACAACAGGATATTTGTCATTTCAGATGAAAGAACTCATCGTTTTTCATGTGGAAAAAAGCAGTCTACTGTACAGTAGTCCAATTTGTGCCTTTATGATTTATATGAAGTCTGCTTGCTGTATGTTTGTTGACAAGGTAATGGGCAAATTGAGTTTTCCTATTCTGGGGCCCTGGAGCTTTTGTTTCCACAAAAAACAGAACAATAGCATTGTTGAAATCCCCCATACAGTCATTACATTGGGCAAAAACATCAGAGTTTGCTTTAATTAAATGCATTAACACTCCTGGTTCTTCTATGGTCTATCTTCTTACTGTGAATGCCAGTTCCCTGTTGTTTCCCACTAACAGATGATTAAAACGTTGAGAAATTTATCTGAAAGTGTAGATTCGAAACTTTCAAGCCATGTCACATTTGTGTTAGCTAGTAACCGTTAAGGCTGTTCCATTCTGACATGAATTTACATATTTTATATGTTTTTCCCCCCTTTTGTATCATAACAAATAAAAAGCCTTGAACCTACTGATACAGACCGTTAATTGATTATAATTATAGCCCATTGCATAACTAATAAAGTCATTAACTGTGTTAGAAATAGATAAGCAATGTAAGTGTAATGTATAAGAGGCACTAATAATAACTCTAAACTTCTAAAGGTTATGTGTTAGTTCTTTACAGTAACTGCATGTTCTCTTGAAAACAAACTCATTATGTGTGACTTTTCTTCACCTCATGTCTTACGAAGTCAATTACAAACTGCAAATTATATCTATAATTGATATGAACTCAAGAACACCCAGTATAAAGAATCTGCATTTAACACGCATTCGCATACACGTCTACATAAGACACGTTGTCGTGACAGTTCATCTGTGGAGAGTTCATGGTAGAATACTCATCTTAAATACACCACTGAAATAGCGTTGCTTTGGATTTATATGATCTGAATGTGTTTAAGTGGTCATTAATGATTTTTTTTTTACATAAACACTGTTATATACTGTTATATCCATATTTTTAATGAACCATGTCAAACATTTGTAAGCATACTGGAGCTGGAATAATTTTACCAGAGTATGGTAAAGTTTTAAGATCAGCAGGTCATACCCTGAACATTCACACCAGTGTTAAACCACAAAACCATACTCAGAGAAGCTATAACCACACAGCACAACTAAGTTTAGCTGTTTAATTAGTGGGATTAAAAAAAAGAGGACTAATATGGCATTGCTGAGGCTGCTGCCCAGCTCAATCAATTAAAGAAGACCATTCACTTAACAAGCATCGCACAACAAAATCTACAAACACAGCATATTCATACTGGACTAAAATGACTCCACAGTTATTGCTGTCTGACTGTAAAATTGAAACAGGTTGCATATTCATACTGGATTAAAATCACTTCACCTTTATTACAGCCAGACTGTAATATCTACACACACGGCAAATTCATACTGGATTAGAATCACACCAAAATGATTCCTTTTAGACTGTAAAATTTACACACACTCTGCAGGTTCATAATGGACCACTCTACAATTATTATAGTCAGACTGCAACAATACTGCATTTGCAGAAATGTGTATGAAGTAATGTGGATCAGTTGCTGGGTTTTAAAGGCATGCATCATACTGAATCAAATGCACACAGTTTACACATGTGCAGGGTGTGTGTAAACTGTGTGCATTTGATTCAGTATGATGCATGCCTTTAAATCCCAGCAAAACAACTGTCTTCACTCACTTTCTTAATCACCTAAATTACAGTAAAACTAATGCAGCTCAAACAGGATTGTGTCCTGTGTAGTGTACAGTGTAGTGCCGGAGGCATCACAGTGCACTTTTTGGTCCATAAATCCTCTTATTAACTTGCACACTTCTCCACTATACCCCATCAGCCTTTCCCGGAGCCTACAGGAAGAAATCGATCCTGGAGTAAACTAATTATGACAAGCTCCCACACAGGCCAGGCAGAACACACAGCTGCTACTTCATATTGATCTGCCTGGAGGTGATTTGATATTACCATATAGAGGGCGAGTGGACTGAAGGTTTCATCAGCTTTATTATGTATATTAAGGCTCTTTTTTCCACCCTCTGCGATCGGAATACTCACACAAGTAATTTTGAGCTTTGCTTTGGCACTGCAAAGGTTTTTGGAAACAAAGGCTTTAAGCAATATATCTGGGCAGGAAGTGATTGAGAGCTGATCCGCATTCAGCAGGTTTGGTTTAGTAACAGTGAACCCTGGTGTAATTGTAGTGTGGTGCATTACACCAATCACCAAAACTGTCTTCTAACATCCTAAAAATATAGCCAAAATCAAAGGCTTGGGGTAGAGAAGCTCATGCATACTTCATCTCCAGAAAGGGGGGACTACTGTAATGGTGTCTTAACTGGATTTCCTGAAAAGACAAACAAATATCAATTTAAAGAACAGATACTTAAAGAATGCAAACCGTGTAGGCCTCTTAGATCCATGTTGACAGGGCAGCTAGTAGAGCACAGAGTACAAACTAAACACAGCAATGCAGCATTTAACTGCTACGCTGCATACAACTAGAGAAAACTGCCAGAAAATAGAAAATATTTGATGTAATCCAAATGCAGCCATTTTTAAATCCTGATTAAATAACACTTAGACTCGCTCTTAGACTTGCACTTTATTCCTTCTGCACCTTACCTTTAATATGCAAATTTTTATACACATAGGCCTATGCCTATAAACTGCTTTTTATATTTTTATTTAGTTTTTTTGCATGCTGTACTTTATTCATATTGTTGTCACTTTATTTTTCTTTTTAAAGATTCTGTTTTGATGTTCTTTGCTTTTATTCATGCAAAGCAAATTTAATGCATGAAACGTGTTATATAAATAAAGTTGTCCTAGGCAGCCTATAACAAATGAGAACACTGCCATTCAAACCTTGTAGTGACCTGCTGTAAATTTTTTTCTTTGATTTCATGCGTCGTCATTTTATTCTCTTAAAATGTACAAGAATGTGACCTATTTATGGGTCTTTAAAAACAAACATTACAGAGGACACACATGGCTTATTACTGTATATGCCAAACTTCCTGTGTGCCCTGTTTCTTGTCCTTATGTGCCCGGGAGGGAAATTCCAGCTATAACAGCTGCATCCTAGAATTGGTAACCAGACTTGCAACGGGCAGGAGCTTCAAATAAACCAACATTCTAAATCCAGTGCAGTTTCCTCTCTTTAACTCACATTGGCCAAAAAAAATACACCAGTTCTGATCAAAAACTTGTATTTAAAACAAAGCAAAAGAGACCAAAGACGTCTTTACTAGTAATGTACTAGTAATTTAATAGTAATGTAGACTAAAGTTGTCTTTATAGACCAAACAAACAACACAGATCAAAGATGTATATATATTAAAAAGACATCTATATGGACCAAGGCAATATGGACCCAAGATGTCTTTATAGATTAAAAGCATTTATTAATACCAAAGCAAAACATGCATGTAGCCTAAACCAATATGGACTAAAGACATATATGTAGATCAAAGCAATCAAATGACCAAAGCCATAAGAACCAATGAAATCTATATAGATCAATGCTATATGACCCTCAGTTGTCTATATGGACCAAAGCAAAATTGACTAAAGATACGTACAAGAGTCAAGACAAAATGGACCAGAGCAAAAAGAACCAAGAACGTATATGAAACAATGTCATATGGACTACAAAAGTCTATAGAGACCACATAAAAAGCACGACGGATGTCTATTTGGACTAAAGTAATACATACCAATGATGTCTATATGGACCAAAGATATATATGGACCACACACAGAATGAGCCACTGTATCTTTTCTGAGGATTTTGTATGTTACCTACAACAGCTGAATTCCTGATGCTGTACTTACATGTGTTTTATCTTCTCTTTATGAGCTCCAAATCAGCAAATAAAAATGCTAAGTTTCCTTTTTTACAAAATATCCCATATACACACATATAATGGCACACATCAATTATATTATGTATTATTGTGCCAAGTTCCCAATGTTGTGTAAAGCAGTTGGTTTGTGTTGGTTTGTGTGACTGGACACACTAGATCATGTTTACAGTTGTACTATATGCTGTGCAGTGTGAATAGGGCCACAGAGTAAACAACGGCAAGAATCACTTACTTTGTTTTTGTGATCAAATACATACTTAAAAACAAGCTTTTAATATAATATTCCTGCACAGAGAAAAAACATAAAACCGGAGTGATACAGAATCAGTTATACAAGCTTTGGTTATGTTACCTGGCTACATGGTTGATGACTGGGGAGAAGTTGGTGGGACCGTAGAGCTGGACAGACTTCAGGCTCTGATAGTATGCCTCCATTACACCATCTATTCCATTACAGTATGGGTTCTGAGGGTTTCCGTTCTACGGAGACACAGAAGAAAAGAAAAGACACATCAATCTGTGAATCAATGGATTGATCCATGAACCTTTTAGTTTCTGAGGTCAAAAACTTAAACGAGCTTAACAGTGTATAACATCCAGATTCAGCACATGCACTACTGAACAGAAACAGAACAAGAACAGAAATCCATAATCTCAGGTAAATGTGTTATTCTTGTGAAATAAGTTATACAATTTAAATTTAATTACATAATAAGATATGCACTTCATTACATTAACATTTGTTTTACATTCTGGTTATCATGTTTTTCAAAAAGCAAGACACACAACAATAACGTTTAATTAAATTGAAATCTTCATAAATATCCTCTTACAAAACATAAAGAACTAATGAGCTGGAGTTCTACAACCCATAATGTCTGTAGCTATTATGTAATAATATATAAAATATAGAATGTAGTAAGTGTATAGCTACTGTAAAACTGCAACATATAAGCTCCACTGGGTTCATCTGTACAGAATAAGCAAATATGAATATATTTTTTACTTATTTCTTCTTTATAATTATGGCAGGTTTATGGCTTAATTCTTGACAGTTTTGAATTTGACCCATAAGGTATTTCTTTGCAAGCAGTGATAAACTTTCATAGGCTTCGAAAAGCAATGAAGAATATTCAATTAACAATATATTTAAACAGCAGTCGGGAGTCACAAGATGATGTAAAATATTATGTAAAAACTGTAAATAAAAACTGTATTGACCATAGTGACCTACATCTCGGTCATTTACTCAAATATTTAAGTATTGCTTTTTTCAATATGTTATCAGATGCTAATGCAGGTGTTATGAACCCCCCCCCATGCAGTGTATTTAAGCATTGTGTATGTTGCATGTATTTGTTTGTAGTGATTGTGGTGGCAGAAGGTGTTAATGAGCCCTGACACAATCTACTAAAAATGTGGACTGATCTCAGAACTGATTCTGTCAAATAGCAGGTATAGAGGGAAAGTCCCTCCTGATGTGTCAAGCGGAGTTCTATTGTAAAATGCGATTGACATCTATAGCGGTCATTCACTAAGCTTTTGTGCCATCTTTCCAGCAGATGTGCTGTCATCAACTTGTCCTACTCACCTGTCACTCCATAACCTGCTCCACAGATGTCAGGTTATCTTGATATCTTTAAAGTGAATCCTTTGTCACCCTCAAAGCTTTACTTTAAAGGGTGTGGAAATAACGTGAACTTTATTTTTCACTGGAACTATCAGCTTACAGCAGCTAACAGAAACGTTGCAAACCCTAGAGTAGTATCAGTATTGTCTAAACAATTAAAAATAATTTAATGTGCAAGCCCTATGCCTTTATTACAGCTTCCATTCTCTTCAGGAGCTTAGCTTTTAGTTTATCAGAGAAAATCTGCTGAGATATTTTTCTGCACATCTAAAGTTCAGTCTTAGAAGTTGGTGGAATTTTATACTTTACACAATCCACATAACCTCAAACATATTCAGTGACGTTGAGATTTGGACCCTGGGGTGGCACTCTATTATTCTGAAAACACCAGCAGCCTTTCTGTTTGATTTGCAAATCTTCTTTTTTATCCGTTTCCTTTTCTCAGTAACAGTCAGGTACACATCCTTTCAGACCCACAGTGCTACAATGTCTTCTTACAGCAGGAGGTTGGAAAGAAACACCTGCAACAGTGAAGCTAGATACTTCTCCTCCCCTCTTATAGATTAAAGCTTTTAGTACTGTTCATATGATGGTGATAAGTTGAGTGGTCCACGAGGACAGTTTTTAGTCACTAGAAATTCATATGGGACTTAACTTATATCTAGTCTACTCAAAATATCCCCTGACAAAATAACTTGCATGTAATGACTGTTTAGAAAATAAATAAAATAAATAAATGGTGGTCTCAGACTTTGTACTGTATATATGCTTTAGCAGCCTGGCATGTGCGAACACCTGGATGAGTAAACCATTCCCCATCCTTTCTTTTACTCTTTTCTGTGTGAAACGCATTCACAGTGTCCACGGCCCAGATGGTGCAGCATCTGTCTGCCATTAAGGACACAGCATGCTCTTCGCTGCCCATATTGCAACTTCCACAGAGCCTTCAACAAACGAGCAGAAGCATGGCATGGGGACCAACTCCAACTGGGCTGACAGAACCTAAAGGTGACATGCTTTAAAAATAGACTTAAATTCTTGAGGAAGGTGTAATTTAATAATTGAGAGGCAACCAATATGGACGTATTTGCTTGATAAAAGCAGCACATAGGGAACTTTACTACACTGCTTCTGTGACTTTATGAAGAACGGCAACAGAAACTGTAGGTACTGAGCCCTCCAGAAAAACAGTGTCTGATATGCCGAGGCTTACAGATACACACTCATGGCTCCCTTTCATCTACACACTCAGCCACTTGCTCTCTTCCTGTCTTTAATCTAGTTCCATCAGATTCAGCGGCCTCAAAGAAATGGGAAATTACAAAAAACTTAAAGTGAGATGCTTGTGATATGACGAGGAAATAAAAAACAAGCAAATAAACAAACAAACTCAGTCACAATACAGCAAGCCATCACTGCTCCAGCTGCAGGAGTCTAACAGCCGGAAATCTAAGGGTGAAGCATAACAGGAGAAGTTTTTCTCTGTTTCACTTCTTTTATTTTCAGAATGTTTCTCCTGGAGAGACATTTTCATAATTAATGTATGGATGGGTATAATACAAGGGATACCGGATTAAATTAGGTATGTACTGAATATATGGCAGATGCTCCAAAAATCTTCTTTTCTACATTTGTGAGCTCATTATGTGATTACAGATAAAGTGCTTCCTTAAACAGCTTTTAAATACTTTAAAAATCTAAAAATGCAATAAAAAATCTACATAAAATAATCTGCCCAATACTAGGTTTGAGTTGATTGATACCAGTCTCATTAATCATTAATAGACTGCAGATATCAGGACGCACATCAACATTTTAACCCCTTTAAAGGCCAGAGCCCATTACTGAGCCCAAAGTGTTACTACACTCTTTTGTAACCTAAGAATAACCCAGTTTCCACTGTAGTCATTGTAGTTACTGAACAGTTAGCTGAGTATATAATAAGTCTGGGATTTCAAAACGTTAAAGCCATAATGTAAATCTGATTGTTTTGTACTGTGTGCTTTCTTTCAATGTGCAGTCCATGTTATATATGTTGTCTTGTTTTTTAGATGTGAGGAGGCACCTTACAGACCTGGAGCTAACTAACTGAGTGACTGACTGAAGATCCGCAACAAGGGGCAAATTTTGAAGTTGACAGATTTTGGTATTTTAGAACAGTGGTGCTTCACTTCAGTGACATTGCATGTCTTAGGTTTTTTTTTAACCATGGTCATGCATGCTTAACATATTAAACCACGCAGTAGTCTCATGAAACAGTTAGCAGGAGTGAAAGTACATGCTTTGTTGATTTTCTAAGTGTGATTAACTTCACATGATCTTAACAAACTTAAGTATGTCATTTATCTGCAGTTTTTATTTACTTGCTGACCTCTGTGCTATTTCATACAGATCTTATTTTAGTTTAATTTGAAATTAGGAGCATGTATTGCGTTCAACATATTTATGGCCAAATTAATTTTTTGAGATCTCATACAGTTCTTTTAATGTTCTTCGTTAATGTTGTTCTGACTGATGCTACATTTCCCCTGGGTGTGAATGTGTTAGCAAATGTGTTTTTGACCTCTGATGGACTGCTGAACTTTACAAGGTGTTTCCTGCCTTCTGCCCAGTGAGTGTTAGGAGAGGTGTTTATCAGTTACCTTTCTAAAACATGTATAAATAGAGTTATTTTAATAGCACAATGTGCTATGTGTAGTATTCATCACATAGAGCTTGGGCTAGGCATCTAAGATTGTGTGCAGTATGCAACGAGTACAACCTGAAGAAAATACACATTCTTTTGCTTCTGGTCAGCTATTCAAGTCTGTGGTGTGGTAGTTACAATAGTTTGGTAGTTCTTGCTATAGTTTTTAGAAGTTATGCATTTACTCTCTATGAATCACTTTTTCGTAAAGTAATAAAAGGACCAACGTTTGCTGTGCTAACTTAGTTTAATGTCCACTATTATTATTGTATATTAAGTATTATATTAAATAATATTTTTCTATTAGTTAATATATTGGAAAAAATAAACATAAAATGTGGCCAGTGTAAAAGTTACCACACAATGTCTTATTATGAGTTCATTTTTATTGTCAGAACAACATTAAAGAAGAACATTAATAGAACAGTATTTTAGAGATCTTAATAATAAAATTTGGCCATATCTCTAGGTTCATTTTGTCATGGACTGCTTTTATAAACTACACTGTATTTTACATATCTAAAATAATTGGCCTAGTGAAAAATAGTGGAAAGGCTGTTTTTAGGCTCCAAAATGTTTCATTTTGATTTGCAAAATCACACTGCACACAAAGTAGAGTGTGTCAGTGCTTGGGGTCGAAGCCGTCTTTAAATTTACATTTCACAGCTTCCAGCAGCAGAAAGGGTATAAAGTAGTGCTTTAATAATTTACCTCTTGTCTTTTATTTTTCATCTGTATGTAGGCGGTTGCTGTGCATGTCACCTAATGAGGAAATCATTATAGGAAGAGGTGGAAAGTAGGCATATTTTAACTCTACGGTGAGTTTCAGACTAGGCTTGTTATGCATGGGTCACTGAGGTGCTTGAGCAGTTGTCAATGCCAGAAACAGCAGTTTTCTTTACTGCAGTACTGCTGTATATTAATAGTGTATACACATCGCTGTACAAATGTCTTACTTTGAAACGTCAATAAACATTAGCAAAAAGACTTGTGACGTTAGTGTAAAGTCCAGTATTTAAAGTTACCATCCAATATGTAAAATCTGGTCATCCCTGGACAAATTGCACATTTTGATGGTTTTCTAAGTGACAAAACATTAACAACATATCTGCATGAAACAAACTGTTGACTCATTACTGCCTGTTGTTATGTATATTAAATAGTGTTTTTGCTAAATACATGAAAAAAATTTTAATACAAAAACACTATCTAGCTGTGAGCCATAAGATTGGCTGGAACAGGAATAATGATGCACATTAATTAGATAAACATCATAACTATTTTTTGGAAAAAAAAATACTGTGGTCTGATGATGCTAAAATATTAAAAGAATTCTAAAATACTGTGGTATTTTAAAACTAAAACAGTTTTCTAAATTTGAATTCTAAAAGTCATCTCTACTTTTAAAAAACAAATTAGCACTTCAAGTCGAGTTACTATGACCACCACCTAACAGACAGCGACTAGATGGGGTGGAAGTGACTCAATGAGGTCCTAGTAGGTCATCACAGATATCTTGAGCCATGGTGACTGGAGTGTATCCCACAGCTGCTAAAGGGTGTGTGGGGGAGGATCCATAGAGCGACCAAGATGATTGAGGTTTATCCCACAGGTGCTCAATTGGGTTTAAATCTGGGAAATAGGGGGCCAGGCTGTACTTTGAAATCTTGGTCATACTCTTTCAACCAATGTTGGACATTTCTAGCTGTGTGATGTATGTCACATTGTCTTGCTGGAAGATCCCATCTGTCCTAGGGAAGACAATCAGCATGTGTGGGTGTAGGTGATCTACAGAACTGGATGGTTCATACCATCCAATTTGGTTGAGAGTGCCTTACACATGGATGAGTGGGCCCAGAGAGTGCCAGAAATGAGCTATGTGCCATCAAAAGTAGGTAGTTGTCATAATAACACGACTCGACTGTGTAGAAGTTGATGTCTTAAACACAGTACACGATTAGGAAATCAAAAAAGACTTCACACATGGACTAAAGGAATATCCAAAGTGAAGTATTCTAGGGGTTGCACTGTTAATTCTTGAAGATGACAATTTCAGAAAAAGACTGTCCATCGCATATTTTACTCAATTTACTTTTACTAAATGTAGTGTTATGTTTATTTGTATATATTGAGTTTTAATGAGAAAAAACATATTTTCACCTAAATACTTATTGCAGGCCTTAGGGTTTCAAATCAGTATTCAGGACCTCTTTAGCTGGTCCACATTTCATTTTGCAACAAATAGGGATAAAAGAAAAATGTAAACTACCCATTTGAAAGCCACTGGTTCAAAACATTTTTCTCGGATAAGCCCAAGACTTCTGTAATGCATTATTTAAAGGGCAGCCAGTTTTCTACTCATGTTTAAGTAAATTACTTTTTCATTTTTTTTCTTAGATTTTTCTTTATTAGAAGTTCACCAAAGAGATCAGTGTGTAACTATAGATGTATTGACATATAGGATCACAGTCTTTGCCATTTTCTGTGCTTGCATATCAGTCCTTGCCATATTAGCATTCTAATATTAGATACATGCCTGGATTGCCCTGACTAAAATCCCCTAGAAACTCATTGGTCAAAATATTCATAGTGCGCAATAGCCAATTTGTTAGGAGTCTAATTTGTATTCCTCAGCTTTCTGTATTGGAAGATTTTCTTACAGTGCAACTGCTACTGTGCAGCCTCTTGTTTACAGTGCATTTCGGTCTGGTCACTCACCAGGGCAAACTCGTGGGACACTCTCCCATCGGGTGGCAGTTTGGCACCAAAGCCCAGTGCTGGAAACATCTTGTCACTGTCATAATCCTGAATGATTTCACCCACAGCTTTGAGTGCCATGGCGTAGGCGTTGAGCTGGTATGGATTCATATAGTGCAAAGAGGTTGGCTGGGCAGGATTGCCTAGAAACCACAAAGAAATACAAGGCCAGTAAAGGTTCAAGATATCACTTCCAACTCTCACCATAACCAATCAATGCACTTGGTTTAAATGTGGATTTCAGTTCCAGCTGAATAAAATAAAACAAAACTACTGGCAAAAGTCAGAAAAATGTGCTAATAAGTGTTGATGTAACATGTTTGACTTGTGTGGAAATACTAGCCTACAGAGAAAAGCTTCTAGGATGTCTCAAATAGCATGTTTGTCATGTCCTACTTTGCAAATACTGTTATTACGACATGTCTACCATGCAGCATACTATTATATTACTGTACTTCAGCACAATCATAGCATACATGCCTTGTTACTTTGTTCTGGCCCTTCTGTAGTGTTCTAATTGCCTAGTACAGTTTATTTTCATACTTTATATTTATTCTTTGTAGCCATATGAGGTATTTATTTGTATTTATTTACTTATTACTATTTGTATTATCATTGTCCATTCATGCAAGCAGGGTTTTACCAAGATAGATTTTTCCTGCATGCAATTGTGTTTGGTGTGGTCATTAGAGTCATGCTGCTTCTGGAAATGATGTGCATTTGAAAACACTTTTAATAATGAATTACCTCTAATTTTACATGTATACTTTCTACACGATTGCCTAGTTTATAACACGCTGTTCATCTAAATGTACCTTATATAATTCCAATCTAATTCATTCCTGCTTTTTCTGACTCAGCAGTTCATTAACGCTGGCATATTGATCAGACAGAAACTCCTACAGTGATCGTGACAACATGTAAAGAACTCTGCTCACACAAATTTAGCTCGGAATGTCATTTTGTGTAGTTAGTCCCTTCCTGCTCTCCTGGATTGAACGGTTTGAACCCGGAGGTCACGCTGCTGAAAGATACGCCGTAATTTGTCTGAAGTGGGTATAATAAAAATGGTCCTCTGATACAGTGCGGCTTTGAACTCACTAGTGCTCCCTGCGCCACCATGAATGGATCTAAAAGCCAGGTCCTTCCTCATAATCACAGTGATCACAGCCATTTACTGCATTACACCTTCCTCATTATATTAGAGGAGGGTCGTCACTGGCTGCTGTGTGCGCCTCATTTACATACATTTCAATATTTCCCAGCCGTCCCACAGATGACCACTGCACTCACCGTTTGAGGCGGTGAAATCAATCGCCACAGTGAAATTAATCTGAGTCCTGTAGAACAAAGAGAGGGAGAAAAGAGAACATTTATTTCAGCCATGCCTCGGCCTTCTGCACATAATAATCACAGGTAGGAGCCTGCAGGCTGCTCCAAAGTAATATCAGCATTCTATGAAGCTGTCACCTTGACAGATATCAGCTACACTTGCCTGTGTGGGAAAATGAACACATCAAATAATAGGGGTGAGCCAGTTAAACAAATGTGCATAATAGGAAAGAGTAAAACGTAGCATTTAGGTGATATAACGATGAATCAGCATCAGACTAACCACACAGTTTCGGGACACAGAAGAAGCTTCATAGGTCATTCAGTCACTATACTGATAACACTGCAGAGCTGCTGCAGACTTTTCTTCTGGCAACACTACAGACTTGCAAACTGCTGTGCATTAACACTGCTACTGATCACACTACAGCATTTAAATATAGTGTAAAGTAACATTGCTAAATTAGTGCAACCTTTGCTCTTGGCCACACTAGAGAACTACTCTAGTGTCATACTAGGAGATACCAGGAAATACTTTAGACATACTAGGAAACCAACATATCGACAGTAGAGCAGCATAGTCAGATCGGTGTAATTTCACTCCTTAGTCACACTGGAGAATTTGAATATACACTGCCAGGCCAGAAACAGTCACACACTCTAATAATTTAGTTAGATCAAAGAGAGTAGATTTGCAGTGGTATAGTTTCAACAACCTTATACAACGTAACAATGTTAATTTCAATCCAGAGTTACGTTCATTTATAGCTGAGATCTTGTATTGATGATGGAAGTGTGGGGCCACTCTGAAAAGTTATCTGCAGCACATTCCTTGACTTTTGACGAAGTCAGGATCAAGGCTCTGTGGTGGCGAACTGATGTGTGAAAATGATTCCTATGTCCCCTGAACCACTTTTATTTACAATATAAGCCTAAAGCAACCCCATATCATAACACGGCCGCCAGGGGCTTGTACAGTGGACACTGCACATGACGGGTGCTCACTTCATGTGTTTTCGCTTTTTACCCTGATGTTCATCACTCTGGAAGAGGGTCAGTCTCGACTCATGATCTGGACTCTGGACTACATGACCTTTTTCTGTCTATCTTTAAGGTCCCTAGAAAAGTGAAGGCAGATTAGCTTCACCAGATGTGGGAATTGCCACAGCTGATTAGGTCCAATCCTGTGTATATCTCATTGCATTGTGCGTATGGAAACGATTTTACTTGCACTATTAAACACAGCTTAATTCCATTCTATTCTTTATTCTACAGTAATGTTAGAAGATTGGCAAGTTATGTTGTTCATCATAGAAATTCGAACTTAGGTCTGGTTTATACAGGAAACCAGAAGAAAAGACTTTTTTTCTCTGTAAGTCAGGAAACATAATTTCTCCAGAACATAGGGCCTTTGAGTCGGTTTACACAAAGGCATGACAGCGCGCTACACCCAGAGTATAAATCTTTCTTTAAATTGTGAAAATGTTTCTTTCTCTGTGTGTCTGAATGTGTATATCATTTTTCTGAAGCTCAGATATCAGTAATGCCGGGAGGAGAAGATGAAGAGGATGGATAGGGCTGTGTATGTGTGGCTGGGTTTTGCTGGGACACAGAGCAAGCCAGACTGATGCCTTAAGTACAGAGCTGTCTCCTCTTGTTATAGTCCCCTCATTACCAAGGTTACAGCAGTTGCACACAAACACATAAACACACACAGTAATACCATGTGTTAATATGTGTCCGAGCGAAAGAGTGAGGCCTCATTTACCCCAGCCTATTACTGCCTGAATACACTAAAAACACTCTGGGAAGAAGCGTTTTTTTTTTTTAAACTTCAGATGCTCAAGATAATGGTTGAATTATTCTGGATTGCTGCTGTACATAATTCTCTCTGGGAATACATTAATTTAACGTCACAGATTAAGGGCTGAACTTGTTTGATAACAGACAGAGATTGAGCTGAAGCTTGCCTCTGTTATTTCTTGTTTTTCTTTTTGTGCTTTCTGAGACTTAAAGAGGACATACAAAATAGCGCATCATGATTGTAACACTGGTGATATTCACACTAGTGAATCCAGAATGTGAAGCAGTTAAAGACTGGAGGGGAGTGGGGGCAAGAAAAAGGGAGTTTGGAGGGGACCCTGAGCAAGGACAGTTAGGAGGAGTGTGTGCGGGGTGGAGTGTTAAGCTTTTCTAGGGTGGTCTACCTGCTTGGGGGAATACTGAATTATACTTTTACACACACACACACAGACACACACACGCACACACACACACACCATTCCTTTCATACTTAGTCAGGATGTGTGGTCTTACATATCTCTATACGTTTACATGCCCACAGGTATTAATACATCCCACATGTTAAACCCTTGATGAAAAGAAGACCTTGCCAACTGTTATGCATGGGGGTGGATCTATTGTGCTTTGGGGTTGTGTGGCAGCCAGTGGTACAGGAAAGGAGATGAATAGACTTAAAGTCTTTAAAGCAATTAGGAATCTAAAGGACCCAGTTTGTATAACAGGATAACATAGAACAACAGCTGTGGGAATAAAATGAAACTTTCATTTTAAAAAATTAGAGTAAATCGATACATTTATTACATTTATTGTACAATAGAAACTATGCTCATGCTTGTCAGGTGGTCTGCTTGGGCCATCCAGAGCTGTTCAGTGCAAGAGGAAGTCCTCCCACAAACAGACAACACCTGTAAACATTTACATATCTGCCTGAGACATAACTGCATGCCAAGTTTTATCTGGGTACGTTTTTCTTTGTCAATCAGTGTAGCCAGGGCCCACACTTTTAGCCTTTTGTAATAATATTAATAATAATATATAGATAATATTGTCGCTGTCCAAAGAAAAACAGGGAAAAACACTCATTTCATTTTAATGTAAGTCAGTGGAACCAGACCTTTTCCCAAGCAATTTTAGGCCATGTCTTTCGGCCCATACTTTATTAACTTTTCAAACAAAACTGCATAAGCTCAATCCTGCACTACGCCCACCTCTTTTGTCTAGCAGGACGACATAAATAAAGCTAAAGTAATTAGCCAAAATCTGTCATGCACATTTCTGTGCTGAAAGTAAATCAATCAAAGTTTGGTCTCCCTGTTGTTTATTATGCAGTATTTGTCTTTGCCATATGACTTATAGCAGTTTTTTATTTTTTATTTATAAGTTTTTTAGCCAAAATGCATCATGTATCGGTAAATGCTAACAATGATATCACACCTTTGAATAACAACAACAAAAATCCACGAGGCGACAATAATATACCACTAATATACCACTACTGTGGCCGAGAACAGATTCGTTCATTTATTTGTTTCATTTTATCATAGTTCTAGGGCTATTTGTTCGTTCATTCATCTTCAGTTGACTGTCCCATATATTTATGCTGCCTCCAGCCTTTTGGTCTGAGGGCCCTGGTGGACAGAGGCAATGGGCCGGTCAGTAATCCATCCCTGGTGATACCTCAGGTGTGGAAGCAGTTGTGAAAGTGGATGGTTTTGTTTCAGAGGACAGCAATGTAAAATGAGAAGAGGTAGAGAAGGAAACTGAGAGAGAGAGAGAGAGAGAGAAAGAGATAAGAAAGATAAATAAATGAGAGAGGAAGAGAGATGGAAAGAGAAAATGAGAGAGAGGAAGTAGGAAGACGTGGAGGAAGATGAATATAAAGGGAATGAGGGAGAGGCAGAGATATCATGGGAAGGAATAGTGATAGAAAGACAGAGAGAGAGAGACAGTCAGAGAAACAGAGAGAGACATAGAAAGAAGACGAAAGAGAGAAGGCGGAGGAGTTGCACGCTGTGCTGTTTTGTAACACACTCCCCTGGGAGTCCTCTGTCAGTCCACACACACACACGCACACACACATACACACACATACACTCTCTCTCTTTCTCTATCCCTATCGCACTCGAAGCCAGAGCAGTCCCCACTCACACACACACATGGACACACATAATTAGGCAGCTCGAACCAAGTAAATGGGCAACAGGTTTAAAAAATTGCTTTAAAATCCACTGGAGGAAATATTACTGTGAAGATACATGTGTATATGTGTGTGCATATATATATACATATATACACAGATTCAAGATAAAGATATACAGTAGATTCAACAAATCAATAGAAATCAAATCATTACTGAAACCAAAGACTCAAATTCTGGCAAAATCTGAAATGTCACGATGCACTGAATAGTTCCCTGAAAATGCAATACAACTGAAATCATTAGGACCAAGAGATTTATCAATACTTCAGAACTCTTAAGCACACCCACATACACAGGCACATATTGGCACATACATTCATCTTCATCCACCTCTGACCCTCACGCTCTGCACTACCGCTCTCACTATCCCTCTGTCCATTTACCTCCAGTTGCCTCCAGCATCGAGATGGAAAACAATCACTACCAGTGTGTGTGGCAGCTGATGACCGATCGAGAGCAGAATAAAAGATAGAAGAGCCCAGGGGAAACATATCCATCCAGAAGGGCACAGAGAGAGATAGAGAGAGAGAGAGAGAGAGAGAGAGAGAGAGAGAGAGAGAGAGAGAGAGAGAGAGAGAGAGAGAGAGAGAGAGAGAGAGAGAGAGAGAGAGAGAGAGAGAGAGAGAGCGCGCGGTCCGAGTGCTCCTTGTAATGCCACATCTATTCCTCCTCAATAGAAGATGACAGCTCAATAAACAGGGGCTTAGCTCCAGCTCCTGCCCTGCTATAGTCCCCCACAATCTAAGTGTGTGTAATGGAGGCGGTTATACGTGAATGCAGGTGCGCTGCCAGGGAGTTATGGGTAATGAGACTGAGAGATGGAGCACGGTACAGCTGCAGCTGAGACTCTGGTGAAGATTGTGGTTTAATACCTGCCCGGATTCTGCCGACAGCTGCCTCCGAGATGCAGCAGAGAGAGGATGGCATATACTTGCATAGCACAGTAGCATAAGTTTAAGCAGAAGTTTAACTTTACCCCACACAGTAGAGGTATGGAGGAGCAAGACCCAACACATTAGGGACTTTTAATATAAACAAAGCCAAGCTAAACCTCTCTAGCCCTGTGTAGTTGCTAAAAAGTGTAGTGGTTAAACCATGTTTAAGCAATATTCATTCACTCCAAATTCCCCATAAAAATCTAATACATGTGAGCATTAAATTAAATATTCTTACTAAAAATAGACTGTGGAGCAGAGCTGCAAATATAAATGTGTGTAAAATGACAGCAAAGGGCTTTGAATTTATATGTGATACAGATCTGTCTGTTATTAGTGATCCATTGCTATCCATTTTCTTCTTTTTCTTCTCCTTCTACTTGGTACATATTTGTCTCACAGTTTTTGAGATATCGACACTGTTCCAACTCCGGAATGTTTGGTCTGATCGGGAATAATGTGCTTGAATATAGCTTTTTAATTTGACATCCTGTTTTCAGTCTTTTTCTCCATTAAGAAAGAACAGAACGGAAATGTGCACACCCATCTACTGTCCTGCTCAACTGGGCAGACCCCTACGCACGCATGGAATGTTGGTTTGACCTGCACGTTTTTCATCCCATCACTCTTCCCTTTCACCAAGTCCCATTTATTTCCAACCTCATTCAATCCCAAAGTTTCCTTTACCCTACAGCCACCAAACTGCACGTACTCACTCCTGGCAGACTTTCAAACTCTAATCAACAGTCATACTGACAAAAATGCAATAGCTAAAAATAATCTGCTGGGAATCTGTCTTAATGCTGTAAACATTCACAAGTGATGTTGTCATGTGAATACACTATGAATCTACTATGTCATATTTGATTATGTATTGGGATAAAATATATGCTATGCTATTTTCTATGTTATGTGCTACTCGGGAATACGTTGCTTGCATAACGAAAACTAGGCAATTTCAACAGTTTAAAGAATGGTTATAAGATCTAGCCATCAGATAAAAGCCAATAGATAAACAGTGTTTAACGCTTTCATCTTTGAAAGTAAGGAGAAAATCAGGCTCTCCTTTTTTATTGGATATGAACATACGAACGGCAGCCTGATTGTGCTACAGGCATCAAAGTACATCATACATGAATGCTGTCTTTCAATAAAAAGGCTGCATATGCAAAGGCTGCAACTCTATCATATCAACCAGTTTTCAATTCAAGCTGAAAGTATGGATCATTGACATTACATGACTGCAGGAACTAAACAAATCAACCAACTTCTAAGACTTATTTAAACTTTGGAGGTGTGAAAAAAATATTCCTGCAGATTCCTCTGAAAAACTGAATGTGAGTCTCCAGAAAAGAATGGAAGCTATAAAAGAAATAAAAGGTCTACACATTAAGCCCTGGAAATTTGTGATATAACTTCTGTGTCGTTTTTGTCAGACATGTTTTCTACTTTTTTTTTTACTGTTGCTGAAAAATAATTGTGTACTTGTGATGTTTTGGCTGGATCAGAAAGCTGCATAGGCACTACCAGCAAAACACCAAGTGACATCTTTAATGTGACTGCAAAGTAGATAATAATTGAAATGGAGCTGCTTTAATAAGCCTGAACTGTGAGAACATTTAGAACACTATTAAGTGACAATATTAGCATGTATTGATGCCAAAGACATGCCAGACATGATAAAGAGAGAACCACACTGCAAAAAATTGCACCAAGACAGCCCACCATTACCATCACCAAGAGAGCCAACTATTAGGGTGAACTTTGCAATGGTGCAAATGTGAACTGGCGAAATAAGCATATAAACAGAAATAACAATAGCGGTGTATCAAAACAGATGCACTTCTTATCTACACACGAAACATGCAATGCTTTCAATGTACTAGTGAATATGCAGCTATAAGCTCCATAACAAAGTCTTAGTATTAGATTAAACATTGTGGAGCCTTCAGGAATAGGAGCAAGATTTTCTAGAATGATAAAGGTCCATCCAGCATCTTTGTAATGACATTTTGGAATTCTCAACTGATCATCAGACATCAGAATTTGATTTTATTAATGCTCTTGTGGCTAAATGGAAGTAAATGCTCACAGCAAAGCTCTAACATCTTAGTATTTCCTGAAGACTAGAGGCTCTTACTGCAGCAAAGAGGGGATAACCCCGTTTAATAGCCTTGATTTCAGAAGAAACACTCTCACAACATAAGCCGGGGGCTACAAGCTTATGGACATATACTGTAGGAGCTCATTTTTGCTCTACCCTTGTGTGAGAGATGGGATCAAGCAAAAATGTGCACAGTATTGGGTCACTGAGGGTCAGTTTGAGCACCACTGGTATGTATTATATCAGCAAAAGTAATTTAGTCTTTCAGTTTACTTACTTTTTTCTTTCATGTGAAAATGCAGCATTCAACAAGGGGACCGAACCCCAAAGCCCACCAACCTCGTTTTCATCTCAGCAGACTGAATAAAACAAGCACTCCAAAAACTGGATGTCTTAACGTTCTGCTAAAAGGAGCAGCTCATTGAAAAACATGAGTGAAAAAGAGTAGGAGAGAAAGGCTGAAAGGACTGAGCGTGAACACCCAGTGGATGGCTGTGTAACACTGTAAATGATTTGTCCATCCTTGTGTGACTCTAATAAATGATTAAACTGAACTGAATGAGGCTATTTTGTGTGCAATCCCACTGGCTAAGGAAAAAACACGGTAAACGAATGGCCGAGGCAGTAAAAGGTCTTAGTGCAATAGCTTTCTGAAAGCACCTGGAAGCCCCGGAAGCTGTCACTTTGATTCGGCTTTTCGCAGACGAAATGAGGATTACTGGGAAATGAGCTTTTTCTGCCTTTTCCAGGCTGCCTCAGAGTACGTGAGGCATTTAGCATGCATGAGTGGCCAGCTTGAGAAATGTCTTGTGACACGTGCTCTGTGGTCAACAGATGTTGTGGACCAGAGCTGAGCAGACATTCGGGCAGAGGGGACACCATCCACACCTCCTGCCCACTCTAGGACATTTCGGTCAGTTACTAAACCAGGAATTGGGAAACCCTTTTTAACAACAACAACAACCAATAATAATAATAATTTAAAAAATAAAAAATAATAATAATACTCACAGATATATGAGCTCCATTCTGTTACATTATTTTACCTGGAATATATACAGTATGCACAGTAATGGAATATAAAATAGACAATACACAAAGTTTCTTAATGTTATGTTGGAAAACTGCCTGAAAATTATATTTTAAAACACACTGAGGTGCACAGTCTTTATTGAATATTAATTTAAACGAATAGTTGTTGAATAGAATTATAAGAAAAATATGATTTGATGCAAATATGATTTTCTGAAATTCTGTGTCTCTATTATATGGCTTTTAAAAATACTTCTGTCAAAATGTGACAATAATCTATAGAGTACCATACCAGTCAAAAGGTTACTCATAGAAGGTGTCCTTATTTTTAGCTTAATGCTTTACTTTAGTATAAAAGTGAGCACATCAAACTATAAAGTAGCACTCGTGGAATTATGAAAACCTCCAAAATGGCAATACAGAAGGATAAAGCAGATTACTTAAATTGTAATGTAGTAAACTCCATCATGTTTATGTTTATCCATCATGACTATTCACAAAACTAAAAGAGTAATCAGAACGTTTAAACTGTGCAGAAAAAAAGAGAGTTTGTTTTTTGAACATCAAAATAGGTGGTGATATGACAGAAATATAATATTATGAGACACCAAGAGAATATGTGGTATATGAGGAAATTAATTTTGCGGACATCAGTTGGAACTACAAGCATAAGCCTGTAGAGTCTTTACGATAACCAAAATCGTGTGGGTGTGTCTAAAGTTTTTTGACTGGTGCTGATGTGCCACATCCGGCTACATTATTATTTGAAGTTCAATATTAACAAAAATAGATTCAGCTCAGTCATATATGCAGTAAGCTAAAACCCACAAGAGCAGATCTACTGTGTGGCGCTGTTGCAGGTAAAATCACCTATTGTGTTTTGTTTGCTGTTTCTGGCAGAGTTGTGTCAAATGTTTGGCTTAGGTTTGACCTTTCATATATTGCAAGTAAATAAAGACTTGTGGATTAATATGTAGAACTACTTATTTTCTCAACATAATAATATATTATCTTAAAATAATTATAAATAAGTCAGCATATTGATAAGTAACAATCCACTAGCAGACTCTCATACATAAACCACCTGCATAAAACTATTATATTGTTCTGGTTTCCATATTAAATATAAAGTTGTGCCTTTGCATAGTAGTTCTTTGTACATAACCAGTTAAAGTGACCAATCCCACCAGTGGGAAGTTGTTGTAAAGAGATTTCAGAAAACACTGAATCACTTCCCAAAGCATCAAACGAGCCATTCAGCCTTGGTGAAAACGAGATCTGTTCCTAATGTTTCTCTTCATCTGTTCAATTTTCTCAGCACGCAAGCTTATTCAGCCTAAACATTTTTACATCTTGCAATAATGTTATCAGGTGAAATGATCTAATGTCATCTGCAGACAATTCCAATGTCCTATGAGTATTTATTTCCTGAAAATAACACTTTCAACAAATAGAATAGGCCATTTGCGTAATGTAGGAGAGCCTTTTTTGCAGCATATAATATGAATGACTGAGCGATGTGTCATGTGCAATGCTCATCTCATCTCATTAATCCCTATTATTACCATGTCATTCCTGTCACTCCATCCATTGTCCTGATACAACACAACAATGTTTGAATGATAAAACATGTGCTTCCATTCTCTTTCACAACAGACAGTGCTCTTTACTATTACTGCATATATCACGCAGAACGGTGGTTCGTGATGGTAGGAAAGATTTCCCAACAAATGTTTAAAGTATTACTTCAACAAAACATCGGCTCCATGCAGTTTATTTATTCTGTAGGTCATTACACTTTGGGGTGATATATCTGTTTAATGGTCTATCAATTTAACGTTTATTTGATGACATCTTGCACAATAAACTCGGCAGGGTCATGAATTCTCTGATAGCCAAGATCAGCTCTTGTCTGCAAGCATCTGGGTTACATAGGGAAGCACCCAAAATGTCTCACCTTCCGAAGCAATGAAGCTCTCTGTGTTACTGTTACTTTTTCAAAATAAAATATTGCATGGCCAGTGTCTCGCTGTGCTTGTTCTCTGAGTAGCAAAGGAGATTTAAATTGAACTTGGAGACATTTGGACCGTTTGTTTCGTGCTTCATCTTGCGCAGAGCTGCTTCTCCAAAAGCAGCTTAAGACGTGTGCTGTGAGTGAAGGAGCTCATGAAGTCTAAGCTCCTCTATGAGACACAGAAAGTCTTCATTCTCCTTTTGTATTTCCAAAATGGAAAGCATCCAGCACCACGGCTGTAACTAAAACATAGTGAATGCCTGCTTAGATGGTATGGCCCAATTATGTCCAAATCGAGTTCCTACATAAAATACTGTCTTCTCAGTTTTTTTGGTTATTTGAACACAGTGTAGATGCATAAATATAACTTAAAAACAAACCATTTTTTTAATAATTGAAAAAGAACAAACATCTTTGCTAGCCTTGCTAAAAATGAGCTTATTTTAGCTTACAGTAGTAAACAGCAGAACATCTAAACTGACATAGACTGCCTCTGAAACATTATATACAGTATGCTGCCAACTCATAGAGTATTCAGAGGCAGGGAGGCAACCAGTCATTCATCTTACAAACTGCTTACAAATCTTTCTGGGTCACAAGGTGATGCTGGAGCCTATTGCAGTGTTCAACGGCAGGTGTCAAGATACACCCTGGACATCCTGCCAGTCCATTGCAGGGCAGACCCACACACACATTCACTCACACCTAGGAGGCAATTTAGCATCTAATTCATCTGACTGCATGTCTTTGGACTGTGCAAGGAAACTAGAGCACCTGAAAGGAAACACAGGGAGAACACGCAAACTCCCACAGAAAAAACTCTGGATGCTACAGTTGGGAATCAAACCCATGTTGTTTGTGTGCCTAAACTACCACATAAATGCTAAACTAAACTAAACATTTACACAAAGCTGCACTTAAAATTTTATTCAGAATGTTTGATGGTGCTGACCAATGAAAACTGCTGCTTTCTGTTCTGTGTGTGAAAGAGTTTTGCATAACTGAGTCATGCTGTAGACTCCTAGTGTTTCTTCCTTCAGGGTTGAAGAATATTAGTTTGATATTTTGATCATGATGTTGGTAGACAGCTGGTTAAGAAAAGTGCATCCAGACAAATGTATCATAAACAGCTATTAAAGAAAAAGAAAAGATGGTATTGGACTGGTATTGGCCTTAGTACTGATTCCAGTTTTACCGTCTCTGTATCAGATTCAGTGCACTGTCCACAGCCAATTGACGGTGTGATACTGATACTGAGATGGCAAAACTGAAATCAGTACTGAGAATCAGTATATAGAGGAAGTATGGTTGGATTTTATAGCTGGCATAAATGTTTAATTACGTTAAAAGTGATCTTTCCTTTATTAAAGCCAAATACTGCCCATTTGGGTGCAGTCATTTTCCAGCAAGATGAGTACATGCTGGCATCTCTTGAAAGACATTACATAGATTAGTAATAAGGATAAGAGTCACATCAGGACTAATAAGAATGATTTAGTCTGACAGAATTATAGGCAGCCTTGTGTCCATTCCTAATCATTAGCTGAGACACTGGGTCATGACAGGAAGAGAAGCCATAACATATATTCACACTGGATCACTTTAGGTCACTCTTAGACATGTACATTTCTTGTTTTGTTGCAACTGAAATGTAACTACTAAATAAATTACATCAGTAATTGCACAATAAACAACATTTACATACCATTTACATTACCATTCAGATGTCTGTAATAATTTAATTTTTAATGCTAATTAAAATTTCCAGATTCCATTTTAACAGCCGGAGTAATTTCCAGTTCTAGTTACTCTGGTTTTATAGCTAGGTAGCTTTCCATTATTGGTCCATTTATCAAACGCTAATGCACAGGTTAGCAAGCAATCTGGAGAAAAGTAAAGCTGGGACCTGCTATTATGACCAACTGTAGTTCATATTACACCATGCTAGAAGTTTCTGAGCAGTTTAAAAACTTGCTTAAACCAGTACTGAATATAATGACAGGATTAGAGACATGGCATCAAACTGTATCTCCATTTTTGTTTTTTCATTTTGCATAATTTGAACAAAAATGTTCCATAATGATTAAGCCAATACAAATGGTCTAAAATTACTAAACAATTTTTGATGAACCTTCATTATTAGTTAAGAATGTTTTTTCCTCTCTTGTAGAGTTTGATGTTAAGATGCTTACTCCAAACCTAATGTCATGCAAAATCTGAATAATAACATGTTTTTCCTCCAATTATAAAAGCGAATTAATGAAATTCTAACATTTCAAACATCTGCTACAACATTAATGAAATATTTGATAGTTGCAGCCCGACAAAACCTTTACAAATTAGGCTGTTAGGAAACTGCAAACAATTAGTCAAATTCTTTATTACTGCATATACAATATGAAAAATAAAGGCAAACTTTTAGATGGTTGGAAAACAATGTGGAGGAAAGTGTTTCTTTCCACAAAGCCTGATTATACCAACAAAAATAACTTTATTGGAACTTTACCAGGAGTCATAATAAATGATCTCCACTTTTTTACAAATGCTAGTGTGTTATGGAATTTTTAAATTAGCACTTTCCACGTTGTTTCTTCTGCTACAATGCGAAACAATGCATACTGCAGGTATAAAACGTGTATAGTCAGACATGTAAACACACAAGGGTCAAATCCAAATAATGTCCTTTAAAAATATACCGTGTTTCTGGCTGAAAGAACAGGAGCGGGCTGTAAGAATGATATCACACACATACACGCACAGAGCTGCGGACTGCTGGGCTTCCAGATACAACACCACACAATGTGCAATTTAGCATAGCAGAGTTGTTCTCTCGAAGAGCTCCCTAATGACAATTAACTGATTGGATTGTGCTTCCCGACAATGGCTGGCTCTCTGGAGGACCGCCGCTGAATAGCACTCACTCGGCCCATCCGGATAATGAGGAGCACTTCACACACAGTGTCAATCACCGCGCAGTGGAGCGTCAGGAAGACAGAGGAACGAGGCATGAAGCAATAGAGTGAGAGGAGAGAGAGCGAGACAGGAAAACCACAGAGAGCAGAGATATGAACATAAATGGCTCTGGTCAATGTCTGTTCACAGAAGAATAGAGAACACAGGCTTTTTTCCAACACCAGCTGCACAAAATCCTCGCCTATCCATTCTTAATATGCCACGTTCTTTGATCCCGAGTTGGCCTAACCAGTCGGGAAAGCAACGGAGAGAGTCCAAACTTTTACAAGCATTCAAAAACAATTAGCTCACATGGGCACGGACACTGTGTCTTCAGCCAAAGTGCACTTAATAGCAAGTAGAGATAGCAGCTCAGCGGAAGAATGTTAACAAAGACACTCCACTGTTATAGAGCCCTTCATTGTTCCACTATACAGCTTCACACAATACATGCACAAAAATACAGCATGCAACAGTTTGCAGATCTCCAGCTCCATAGAAACAATAAGTCATTACATCCTCTATGGGTAACTTATTTTTTTCCATTAATATCTACAGGGGATGGACAATGAAACTGAAACACCTGGTTTTAGACCGCAATCATTTATTAGTATGGTGTAGGGCCTCCTTTTGCGGCCAATACAGCGTCAGTTCGTCTTGGGAATGACATATACTGCGTCCTGCACAGTGGTCAGAGGGATTTTAAGCCATTCTTCTTGCAGGATAGTGGCCAGGTCACTACGTGATGCTGGTGGAGGTTCGTCCTTCTTGGTGCTATGCTGACATTACCCTGGATACCGTGGCTCTTGATACATCACAAAGACTTGCTGTCTTGGTCACAGATGCGCCAGCAAGACGTGCACCAACAGTTTGTCCTCTTTTGAACTCTGGTATGTCACCCATAATGCTGTGTGCATTGCAGTATTTTGAGCAGAACTGTGCTCTTACCTGCTAACTGAACCTTCACACTCTGCTCTTACTGGTGCAATGTGCAATTAATGAAGATTGGCCACCAGGCTGGTCCAATTTAGCCATGAGACCTCCCACACTAAAATGACAGGTGTTTCAGTTTCATTGTCCAACCCCTGTATTTATAGGCTAAAAAACAACAAATCATACCATATAAAGTGTACCATGACTTTTGGGCATGCCATATTTTGTATTTTCTGTCAAACAACATGGACAAAAATCTTGCTGAATATAAGGTTTTGGAAACACAGATCACAGATGCTTTAGACATTACCGGGAGCATATTATGAAAAAATTGTGCTCATTGATTTGAGTTTCCTATTAACCCACAATCTGTGAAGTAAGACAACCTACTCAGTGTTTTGTGAGCTGCCTGTATCAGAAACCATAGGATTCAACAGGCTCCCCATCAGGCAGGGACAAAAACTTGTACCTGACAAAAAACTTGTACTTGTATAACTGACATTTTGCTAAAGCTGAAGTCAGCTTATTCTCTTACAATGTTTCCATACTACATCTATGATGTGATGAAGAATGTCTTTAAGTGATTTTCCATTATAACGGCCCTTTAAAATACGCTAATAATGTCATGTTTTAAAACTAAAGGATTTCATATCTACTGGTGGAATATCTCGACAGGTGAAGCTTCTACAAGAAAAGAAACCAGCATAAACAGTTGACATCAATCAACAGTGCCTTTGTATAATGTGACTGTTCCTCAACAACATCCATGTGAAGTTCTTACAGCACAGAATGACTTTCCTCCTCATCTGCACACACGATTAGAGGCGCAGCCAAAAATAACAAAATTTTTAGGAGCTTAAAAACAAACCTAGCAAGGAGCCCAACACCAGAACGAGCGGATTAAGAGATAAACAGCAAGCATGGTGTTAATTAATGATGATGAAAACAAACAAGATGAGATTTCACTTGAGAAGCAATTAAAATGCAATCATACTGCAGGTCATGTAATATGATTCTGATGCTTGTGCGGCTTAAACAAACCTCAGCAACAGGTTTTCTACAGTGTGCGAAAGAAAGTGTTTAACCCATCAGTATCTCGACCACTTTAGTCCTGGGGACATTATAAAATCCTTAACAAGCCATATATAAAGGAGTTCTTGAAGATGCTTAATGCATCCTAGTCAATGCTTAATATAGCAGCAATAGGCAGTTAATAACCTATGATAAGCCATTGCCCCATACAAAGTGGCTTCTTCACTGCAGCTATAATACGTTTTAATTTATTTTATTTGCTTGATAATAGATCATCAGTTGGGACTAAAAAGAACCCGGCACCTCTACTTTCTGCCCCCTCTTTCAATACCAGTTTAACAACCCCTCGTCCACTGGACATCATTGCCCCTTGGGGAAATCACCAGCACCGTCTTAAGGGCTGCTAAATTACTTTAATAACTCAGGTAAGGACTATTAGATGAGCCCCTGGAGGGGCGAGCGATCAAGCAACCAGCAGTGTCGACTTCAACGGCAGAACTTGCCCAGAAATCATTGCAACCTGATGCATTTCTGTGGCCATAGGCTACAATGGACCTATAGTTTGGGAGGACAGAATTGTCCCTATCAATATTTGAACAAATGTGTTCACATTGCCTTTGTAAGTCACATTAAGTGTCAGGGAAGATCCTGCTGATGGTGTGTGGACCTGAAGTGAACATGTTTACGTTTACAGTCTGTTACAATGTTACACGTGAAATGATATGACAGAGCTCTCATTTATGTGCAGGTAGAGCGAGCCTGCTCAGCAAATCTAGCTTCAACAGAGCACAGAGATCCAAGTATTTGGGTGTGCACGGGGTTGGAGGTGCCACAATTGCATCATTTCTGGTGCGTGCATTCTCATGCCACTCACATCACATTAACTATTAAAACAGCTTTAGGTCATCCAGGTGTGCCATTTCTGTGACAACGTTTAGGCATGCTCTCATTTGACTGGCTAAAAGTGAGAAGGCTATCTGAGGGCTAGCAAAACACATCTATGAGGTAGGCGCCGATCAGTGCGCTTTTAGATGACTTATTCTCTGTATCTTGCACTGCACAGGACACATAACCCGATTCTGTCCAGTTCAACACCTTTTTGCACATTGTGGATTGTTGAAACCTGGTAACTGCATATTATAATACTCAGTAATAATAAGGCTCTATGGAATAAGTCATCAGCATTAAAACTGGACTTAATATTTAAAAACTGCCCCCTGTATCTTGTACAGCAATTTTTACATAATTACCATAATTACCAGCTACTTTAATGTTATAGGTTTAAAATGAGAATTAAACTAGAAGATTGTTATAAGAACAACATTTACACTCAGTTTACATTCTGCCCTCACTGGTTAGAGTGCTTTGAGCATGTGAAAATGTATATTTTGTATTGTGTGTATCTATTAAATAAACACGATTCATCTTTAAAAAAAAAGAAGTTTTATGGAAGATATTTACAAATGATGTTCGCGGCCACTAAAAATCTGAACCGAAGCAGCCAATCTATACAAACCGATTCAAATGAACATTCAGTGCAGAGTGGCCAGGTGTTTGACTCATTTGCAGTACACTATAACACTTCTGCACGGACATCTATGGCACAGACCCAATGACTTTTAGTCTCATTGAAAACAATACAGAGATTAAAACAAACAGCGTTAGCCTCAATACCCAGCATCAATACCCAGCATCAATACCCAGCATCAATACCCAGCCTGCAGGATGACATTTAAACAGATTCCTCTGTTCTGAGGGGTCAGAAAAGTCCAGTAGAAGTTATGTTGCCTACAGTGATCAAAGAGTTGGGCAGCACCATTGTGGATTAGTGTGGAATACCACATGTCACGCATCATGGACTGACCAACCCACACAGACAGAATTATAGAAGCACATAGAGAAAGACAGAGACAGAGAGAAAAGGAGAGAGAGAAAAAGGTGGGAGGAAGAGACAGACAGGGTGTTGATCATGATGGGTTGAGTCCAGTCAGAGTTCACTGACCGCTCCTGCAGTGAATAAGACTAAAAAGAGAACAGTGTTATTAAAGGGCTGCCCAGTGACAGGGTCAGAGACAGGAAGTGACCTCAGCCCTTCTTTCACTCTCCTAATAAGAAACACTGCCCAGAGTGGGCGTGGTGGGCGGCACGCATGGATGAAACCTGTCTACCTTTCTGAGAGTGACAGACGACCAGGAGAGCTTTCACACAGGCCACACACACACCTGAGCTAGGTTTAGCAGCAATCTCTCTCCCTCTCTCACTCTTTCGTTCTCTCACCCTCTAGTTCCTACTCTCCTACCTACTCCTTTCCTACAGTTCTCATTCCCTCTTACTCTTTCATGCTTTCTCTCTGACTCTCCATGTTCTCTCTCATCTCTCATCTCTCCCTAACTCTCTCTCTCACCCTAAGCCCAACTCTCTTTTCATACTTCACCCTCCCTCTCTTTTTCTCTCCCTCCACTGTCTCTCTTTGTCTTCTCTCTCTCCCTAGCCCCAAACTCTCTCTCTATAAGCCCCCTATTGTCTCTCCCTTACTGGCTCCTTCTTTTTCTCTTTCTCTCTCTCTCTCTCTCTCTGCCACTCGCTCTCTCTCTTTCTCTCTCTCTGTCTTCTCTCTCCCTTACCCCAATCTCTCCTTCTCTCTCTCTCTCTCTCTGATATGAATGGATGTGGCCACCCACAGGTCTCAGTCCTGACTGGTGGCATTCATTCAGCTCCAGTCTCTCAGTAGGACCTGTCTGACATTCAGAAAACCTCCTGCTCTCCCTCCGTCTCCCCCAACACTGTCGAGCACTAATGCTGTGTTTGACATCACTACATAAAACCCTCACCAAATAGAAGCCTTTCAGTAAAAGCTTCCTAATGCATCAAACTCCCTGTTGCTTGAGCTATTACTTTAATATTCCTCGTAGTCGTTTATCAGGGAAAGTCATGGATCCATTGCTCTGGGATATTTTCTCACAACTTCCACGCACATTCTAAATAGCATTGAGCAACTAACGTCAGATTTATGAGTTGCTGATGAAGTGGTTCCTCCACAATGACCGATATGTAGAATAATGCCAGACAACGGCATTAGAATGCATAAATGTAAGCCAGGCTTTTGAACTGTGTTTTATCTTAATGTGTCTGCTTTAAACGGCACCTTCCACTCCTTCAACCTTCTACCCAGAAAACATGTTGTACTGTACAAAAGTCAGAGGACCTTTTGATTCAATTTTAATCACATGATCTCAATTCCTAAGGATGTCTATATGATAGTTCACCTGCAGGAGAACCATAAAACCCCTGGTAGACCATCAAAATGGTTTCTATCAAATAAACAGTACTTAAAGCTGTCATCTTCAAGAGAGAAGAAAAGTAATCCTTCTTTCTTCAGATCTGGAAAATGGTATTTGAGTCTATCCTGTTACTGTGGGAAGAAGTCTCAAAACTATGAGTCTGAAACGACGTATAGCTGTTTGTCAAGCTGTATGTTGATGTATGTCAAGAGGCTGTTTATGTAAAAAGGCAATAAACAAAAATTATATTGCAAAGAAGCTATTGGTGTTCTTGGGTGGACTGACCATCCCAGATTCTAGTTGCTCAGCATCTCCAACTTCTAAGACTGAACTTCAGGTGGTGTGGAAAAATATTCCTCCCTCGTTTCTATTTCTTTAAAAAACCAAAAGCAAGAATGACTTTGGTTTTTAGTAAATACTGGAACAACGCTAATATGATAGTTAGTTGTAAAGAGGTGGTTTCTGACTTATACCATAATGTAAATAGCCCATAGGCTAGGTTTACACTGCACACCTTCCCATTTTCCATTCTTATTTCAACATGAAAAAGTGATTTATATGATAATCATATAAATCATGCAGATTTATATTCATATAATATAACACTGGATACAAAAACACTAGCAAGAACAAAGTGAGTGTGCATGTTTCTGACCAGACATTTCAGGTAAAGCAGCCTTAAGCAGGTTTATAGGTTTACGATGTTGTAGAAATACTCTTTGAATAGTCTGCAGAACAGGTAGAACCAGCATCTCAGTCAATATGTATGATTCTACAATACCACCAAAACATGCTCAGATGGTGTGAAGGTACATATACATAGATACTTTTATGTTTTTAGAGCGGCCATTCTTATTTACATGCACCACACCACTTTCTGCCCAACCACACTCCCAGACTTATGACATTGTCATCAATTGGTAATAGTCATGGGGCAGAAATACAAGGTATTATACTTCAAAACATCCCACATGCCAGTTACAATATTAAAAAATTCCCAGAAAATGGCCTACTTCACAATATAGTCATGAAATCATATCAAGGTGTATAGGTGCTGTGAGGTTACCCAAAACAGGGCAGAGCTACACAGAGCCTGGTAACTTGTTTATGGGGAAGAACTAGTCTAGTCACTTGGAGTGCACAAGGTATATCTACTAGATCTACTACTACCAAACCCTTGGTTGATAAAAGATTTCCAAATCCAAACCAACTTTAATTCCATGATGTTAGTCTGCTCTGCATATTACTCTGCATGTTTCATGTTAGAACCAAACCATAGAGTTGCAAATGACAGTATAAAAGCTTTCACCACAACCATTCACCCCGACCAGTCACCAACAACTTAGAATGCTGAAAATGCCTTTTATGACACATTTAAAGGCCATAGTAGCATAAAGGACAGTCAAAAAAGCCCTAAAATTTGTTTTGTTTATGAAACAGTATCTAAATCAAGTCAAATTACTCAGATACACTGTGAATTAAAAGAATGAGATGGATTAATTATCACTAAAGCTAAACACAAGAAATATGAATCTGTCACTTGCCCGCCCTTAATGTAGTCCAGGAAGGTGACTTCAATGTCCACAAGGAATGACAGAAGTGTTACCTGGAGATGGGAAGACAAAAAGAAGCATTAGAGACCACTTCTACAATAAGCTACGTGCACTGGTCTAACAGAAGCTGCCACCATCAGAGTAATGCAGAGCTTATTGGATTTTACAGCGGATGGCATATATTTACTGTAAAACTCAATTAGAGCTTCATAAATCTGACAGAGATGATTTTAAATGGCTTGGCTGAAAGAGATCCACCGGTGCATGTCATTTCCAGGCAGCTAGCTGCCTTCTAAATATACACAAGTGGGTGTAACAAGAAACATAGTGGACTTGCCGTTCCAGAATTGAGATATTTCTTCTTCTTGCCTTTCTTCTTGGGGTTTATGACCTGTTGAGAGAGTTTTAGAGGATACATGAGTTTGTGATGTGCTTATTATTTAGTTAGAAGCATTCATTCTTATTACATGGTAACTACCCTTAATTATGCAGTAACTACTAAGAAATGACCCATGTTAAACATAAAGCTTAAAAGATTCATAATTCATTTATTTTGTCCTATGCCCATGTAACACTTCAGAGAGGATGTGTGTGTTTTTATTGCTACATATACATGGAGGCGGTGGACTAAACAGACAAGCCTGTCTTTGGGGGAGTTTATTAAAATTTGATGGTTTGTCATGAAAGTGGTCACAAGCAGGCAAAAACACCATACGGACAGACAATGAAGTACACACACACTCTTAATTTTATACCAGGACATATTTATATATTTGTATATACATATACAATACTGTGCAAAAGTTGCCACTTTTCAGTCCTTTTTTATTTCATTTTCAGATAAAACCTTCAATATGGACAAGTTATTTGCTTTCAGTGTTATTATTGTTATTAATGGCATTATTTTCTGGAGTCTTGTTTCAGTCTTTAACATTTCTGGTTTGCAGGGTGGTCAGCCCATTGGTCTGAGAACACCAGCAGCTTCATAGTTTGATTTGTTTGTTCATTTTGATCTTTAAAATGCCAACTGTACTGGAGAGGACAAAAAACTAATTAATTTTTAATGAAAGTCGTTGGTACCAGACTTTTTTCCAAGAAATGTTCGTCCATTTTCATTGGTTCTTTCATCACAAAGTTTTCACACAGTGTAAACAGCAGCTGCCATGTTCAAACGATGCATTACAGTAAAAATAAACAAAAAATTGAGAGACATGTTTTTCATTAGACAGCAACTTCATACAAATGAAGGGTGGTCTCTGACCTTTGCACTGTAATGTATCTATAAGTAATAAAAATATAGTATACTTTAAATAAAAAGTAAATATAACTAGACTTTGTTTCCAAGTCATTTTGGCCCCTTTCTTTTTGGTCCAGTCGTCATGAATTTTACACACAGTGTAAATGACAACACGTTTTAACAGATTACATCAAAAAATTAAGATATGAGGTTCCAACAGCAGATATGTAAGCCTCAATATGTATTAATGAAGCAAAAAAAAAATACCAGGAGGCAAGACTTAAGAAGTAATAATACACAAAAGTAATAAATGGTAAATACCAAATATGTTCCCATAATATAGTATATTTTATATGTTATAATAGAACTGCGCTTTTGTAAAAAGCACTCCTTAAAGTCAGGTGCATTTTGTTAGTCTTGTAGATCCAGCCCTGTTATATTTTTCTTTCCAGTCAAAACTGTATAAATACACACACACAATAACACACAATCACACACACACACAGACACACACACTCATAAGTGGTGGCAGTTAGTCCCCTGTGAGAAGTGTTCCATAAATGCTGCAGCTAGAGTGGTCATCACTTCAAATAAACCAAGGGAGTCATTTACTCAGTGAGTGAAAAAGAGCAAGAGAGAGAGAGACAAAAAGAGAATGAAGAGGAGACAGAGAGAGGGAATGTTTGCTCATAAAGACAACAACACCCTCACTAGGTAATCAATAATGACTCCAAGCACAACACGCACACAGTGTTTAGTCCTGAGGGGTGTTAAATCATTGTGTGTGTGCAGTGCCTCTTTCGTAACTGACAGCATGCAGTCACTCACTCTAATTAGCAAAACACAACATGGTTCGAGTCATTAATCCAACCCTACACTCTTCTTATTTAAACATCGACTCCTTAATCACAAACATTCTGTCACATTCACTCAGAGGGAACGCCTTTCTGCTGCATTAAACAATGAATCAACAGATAGAGGACTTTACACTGTTAGACTCAGGGGCGGAAAACACTTGAGTAATTATTCTTGACTACTGTTTTGAAAGATTTGCGTTTCCCCTGTGAAAAATTACACATATTTTTAAAAATTGAAAGTGCTATGACATGCTACTGATTGGAAGCTGGCCATACTATAGTCACCCCAGATTCTGAGGTGTGCGATAAGGAACTAAATGTCGTTTAACTGTTGTACGCGGAGGGCAGCTCTCTGGCATGCTGTTTTTGCCCCTAGTTGTGCAGGACTTGAGAAAAAAATGCTATAGGACATTTCACCATGTGCAGAAGGAGCTCCTGGGGATTGAGGTCCTGTCCTCTAAGGAGTAAGCAACAAATGGCATTTGTTCTGCCCATGGCTGTGTGGAAGGTGAAGGACTTGGCACTTCCACAAAATAAATAGTAGTTAGCAAGAGAGGTGCATTAAACGGCTAGAAGGTGACCACTGTCCAGCTGAAGTCGGTGACCACCAGTAGAGGTCTGGCACCAGCACACACAAGCGTCATTCATATCGGCATCAATGGCGTGGTGGCTGACAATAAAAAGTCAAGGGTGGCACACCATTGTTGCTGCCATCAGCGACAGCTGGATGGGACTTGAATGTTTTTGGTGCCTGCAGGAGGACCTGCAGCAGTGAAGTGCGGGATACTCATGACACAAGCTGTATTTGTGCTGGCCTGGACTGTGCACACACAAAAACTTCTGGGTTGCTGGGTACGGTTGACCTTTCAGGGGGCAGTTACGCAGCAACACATGTTGTTTAAATGTCGAGGTCTGTTAGTTAAAAAGTATGCATGTAGTTTGTTTTTCTGTGTTGGAGAGTGGTTTTATTGTGTGGGTGTTTTGTATAGAGGGAGTGACTGTGTGCATAAAGTGAATGTGGACTGGGGACTTCCCCATTAATTTGTGAGGAAAAAAAATAAAACAGCTCTGAAAAGGCTAAAGGTAGGATACACCCTGGACAGGATGCCAGTCCATCACAGGGCAGACTTCCACACACATTCACTCACACCTTTACACCTAGGGGGCAGTATAGCATCTCCTACTCAAGTGACTGCATGTCTTTAGGCCTGTGGAGGACTAGAGCACCTGGAGGAAATCCACACAGAGAAGTGGAGAACATGCACACTCCACACAGAATAGATCCTGGACACCCCACTCGGTAATCAAACCCAGGCCCATCTTGCTATGAGGTGACAGTGCTACCATTGTCGCCTTTACTGTATAACAATAATTCATTTTTTAGGAAGCTGGAAAAGACAAACATGTAACGCTATCAAACCTACAGGGGTTGGACAATGAAACTGAAACACCTGTCATTTTAGTGTGGGAGGTCTCATGGCTAAATTGGACCAGCCTGGTGGCCAATCTTCATTAATTGCACATTGCACCAGTAAGAGCAGAGTGTGAAGGTTCAGTTAGCAGGTAAGAGCACAGTTCTGCTCAAAATACTGCAATGCACACAACATTATGGGTGACATAAGAGTTCAAAAGAGGACAAACTGTTGGTGCACGTCTTGCTGGCACATCTGTGACCAAGACAGCAAGTGTGATGTATCAAGAGCCACGGTATCCAGGGTAATGTCAGCATATCACCAAGAAGGACGAACCTCCACCAGCATCACGTAGTGACCTGGCCACTATCCTGCAAGAAGAATGGCTTAAAATCCCTCTGACCACTGTGCAGGACTTGTATATGTCATTCCCAAGACGAACTGACGCTGTATTGGCCGCAAAAGGAGGCCCTACACCATACTAATAAATGATTGTGGTCTAAAACCAGGTGTTTCAGTTTCATTGTCCAACCCCTGTATATATGCAATGCTTTATTCAGTGCTTCAGACACTGCACTGCAGTGAATTCAGTTAAAAAGGACTGATGAACTCTCATTGCAATGACGCATGGTCGGTAAGTGTTTTTTATAATAATGATGATGCTATTCACAATATTCTCTGAAATACATTATTTATGTTGTTAAAAACGTGACATTATTTATTACAATCATGATAAACATCATCACATTGCTCAACCCTTACATGACAGCAATGCTACTCCGATAAAGCAGTCTCATCTCACCTCATAAACGTTAAACTGGGACTGGCCTCTGGACAGCTCTCTGTAGCTCGTGCTAAACTCCCCAATGAAGTCGTGGCTGTAAACAATATACAGGTATGAAAAAGAAGGGAGAGAAAGATGATCTGTTAAGTTTCCTACACCCACCATCATGAACCACATGATGCTATGTGGGGCCAGGTATCAGAATCCTACGATAGCTTGTCACTGTGGAGAACAACCTGATTCGGTTACTTTCAAATCAGCACAAAGTAAAACCAGCTGCAGTGATTGTGTTACAGTAGAGCTTATGATTTAGGTACATGAAGGATATTTTTAGGTTACATGAAGCATATTTTCCCATGCAACAATAGGTAAAAATAATACATTCACACAAAATGTATTATAATCTGCTTTAAAATTATTGGCACTGTCCTCTTCAGTTCATACTGCAGGTTTTTAATTCAGGAGTTGTCCCTTCTGTATGGATTTTGATGTGTATTTGGGGTCATTGTCTTGCTGAAAAGTCCAGCCACAGACAAGTTTTGGGCTGAAATCATGTGGTATTTAGGGGAATTCATTGCTCCACTGATATTCACAAAAAAGCTCTGAACCACTGGCATCAACGCATCAGTCATCCATCACCTTATATTACATATATTATGTGCATGACCAAAATGTCTTTGTCTCTTCTGATCACAACACATGACTGTAGCTCCAAAGACATCTGCAAAGTTCAGCTAGTGAATTTGTGCAACTCAATGGAGTGAAGTTTAAAACAGTTCTGAAACTGTGACTATGGGTTCCTCTTTGCCTCTCTAACTCTCTTTACTATATGTGGGGGCAGTATGTTTATGTCTCCTCTTTCTGATAAACACTTTTTGCTCTTAACAGTAATTCCAACTGAGTACTGTTCAGAACTCATTCCTAATCAGTGCAGGTCTATAACTTACAGTTATTTTTTTGCTTTTAGAGATACAGATGGATGACAAAAGGATTTTATATGAGTGTACATCATATTTAAACCGCAGAGAAATTCGGAAATTTCAGAAAATTGAGTTTCTGGAGACTTGAAATAAAATTAACTGTCAATAATGTTGTGCCATTCCTTGTAGTTTTTAAAAGTCTACACTATTTTACCACAAAACAACTATTTCAGGCTTAACTTATATTAGGCACACATTTTAAGGAAATATTTGAATCATTATCAGTTTTGTTTATGCTTTGTCATTATATGTTTTTTGCCCAGTTTCTATTCTTGAGGTGTGCCAATAATTCAGCAGACTCTATATCACAATATAATCAACCAATCAATATCAGATGCAATTCAGTAATGCAGTGGGGTATATAACAAAAGGCCAGAAAACATTCTTGGGCACATTTTAAAAAAACACATGCTCATCATAATAATAATAACAATAATAATAACAGGAAGAAGAAAAAGAAAAAAAAGCAGCCAAAGGTTTAGCCCAACATTAGAATGAAATCATATACAAGCTACAGAGTTCAACTGTGCAACTTAATACTAAAGCTCTTTTCTGATAGAAAATACTCTTACTTGGATCTGATATATTCCTGATATCTTTTAGCACTGCCCGCTGTTGCTCGTCTTTTTAAATGCTGTAAAGAGTCCTTGGCATCTGTGAAAATGCTATATGGATAAAGTCATTAATTGTTTTGCTCTTGGACTTATCTTCATAAACACAGCAGATGAAGAAAGCTAAACTGTGTGCTGTGACTGTCCAATGAGCAGATCTGCTAACTAACACAGACTACAATGAAGTGTCAACCTAATTCCAAAAAGGCTGGGACAGTTACTAAAATGCAAATAAAAACAAGCAAATGTGCTTTAAGAAAGAGCAAAGTGGACAACATACTTCATGTTTCAACTAATTCATTTCGTAGTTTTTTCCTATGTGCAGGTTTATTCTAAATATGATCCCTTCAACATGTACAAAAACTGAGACAGGGCATGTTTATCACAGTGTTCCATTACCTTTGAGAACTGAAGATACCAGTTATTGTAACTGTGAAAGTGTTACATTTTCATTCTTAGTTGATATTAGCCCTGGTCCTCATCGTCATGTATTATGCTTCATAATTCAATACACATTTTTAAGGGGAGAGAAGTCTGGACTGAAGGCACCTACACTTTCTTACTAGGAAGCCACGTTGTTGTAACGTAGATGGCCATTGATTCCTCCAAAATCAATATGTACCCCTCAGCATTCCTGGTGCCTTCACTGATGTGCAAGTTATTCATGACAGTATTTTCATTTAGTGTGACTTTTTTACTACAATTCAAAGTCAAATATCTTACTCTTTACATTCTTTTGGCTTATGCGAACATAAAAATGTAACATGTCAAAGGGCCGTGAGAAGAGAGCCCACCAGCGCCCACTTTTGAGCTTGTTTTTACCTGTTGGACACAGCTTGGTTGTTAACAGCCTATAGAATAATGATAACTGCCCCTAATACCTTTGGCTGACTTTACGGTGTGCATGTTAATTGTGCTTTATCAAAGGCTCACAGAATCTTACCTTCCGTCTCTGTCCCAGTCATACACTTCAACCTTGATTGTTCTATGGAAACATAAAGTGAGAGAGAGAGAGAGAGAGAGAGAGAGAGAGAGAGAGAGATGACGACTAACCGTGATTGACTGTGGTACAGTAATTTCAATCATTTTCAAACCAGCCTTTTCTTTCGATCTCACTGCAATCATACATCTCCAGCTGAAGTATCATTCTCTCAATGGCAAGTGAGCATTTTTCCTTCGATTGTGCCGACTTCTCTAACAGCAATTTTACAATTCTTCCCGCAGAGAAACAGGGAAAAGGGAAAAGCCTAGGCTTACAAGAATGAGAGAGAGCGACAGAGAGAGACCGAGAGAGAGAGAGAGAGAGAGAGAGACAGAGAGAGAGAGAGAGAGAGAGAGAGAGAGAGAGAGAGAGAGAGAGAGAGAGAGAGAAATGAATCATGAACCCCTCTGCTACAAAAGCTGGTCATTAGTATAGTATTACAAGGTGAATAAGTCAGGAGTGAATTGGTTTCCTTGGAGCCCTTGGAGAGCGGCAGGGTTTTAAGTGCAATACAGTGCTGCTTAAAAAGCTGGTACGGTGCAGTAAAGTGCACAATAGTGTTGGATTCCTCTGGATGGGTTAACCCTCACTGATATAAAGCATGTCCGAAAGGAGCTGTTAGAGAGCACCAGGCAGGGAGCAGGCCAGGAGAGAGGAAATTTAAGAGTTTTACTCTACTGATAGCTCAGAAACCAAAAAGAGTCTCAAAAAAGAATTCATCTACAAGGCCTAGTTCTGCTTTCAGAAATGAGGGGCACACTATGTTTGACTTCTTAATGACATTTGAATATTTCTTTAAAAAAAACCTGTTTGCCTTTCCATCCCTGCCAAAACTGCATTCTGTCAGTTATTGGTGTGCTTTGTTGGTGTAGCACAATGATGGACATGGATCTAGTGTAGCTATGAAGTGTAATCACCAACGTTGGTCTGGAACTATGACCATTGGTGTACTATGGAAACCTATGATAATGGGTATAATAACAGGGTGCAGCACAACAATACGTTGTTAAACATAAATATGGAAATACGTGTAATACCAGGAAATATGTGTAGATGTACCATGGGAATGGGTGTGGTTTAACTATGGAAATGCAAAAACAAAAGTAAAGTGTAACCACAGAAATAAATACAGCTCTATATGCATTTATGGAAATGGGTAATTATGCAAATTTCTGCAGTGGTACTATGGAAATAGCGGTATACTATATTATGTGTTTTACATTTTCGAACTAACTGTTAGAAGTTTAAACAAAAAAAATATTTTTACAGTGTAACATGACCATGGAATAGCTGTAGTAAAATGACTGAAACAGAAGCTGTGTAATTAGGATATTAGGGTAGTGTAGCCACTAAAATGTGTGTGTATGGCACACATGGTGGAAGTGAGTATAGCACGGCCATGGAAATGGTTATGGCATAATTATGGAAATTGGTATTTAATAAGAAATGGGTATAGCGTAACTAGGGAATTGGTGTAGCATGATTATGAAAATGGACTGGCATATCTTTGGAAAAGAGAGTACTCTAATAATGGAAACGATTCCAGCATACCAAGAAAAAGAATGACAACAAATGAAGTGCGGCACAACTAAAGAAATGGCAGCAGTATATCCATGGAAATGAGTGTAATAGAAGAAGTGAAATAAGTAGGGGCAACCCTTGAATAGTATAAACATGAAAATAGAGTAGAACAAAGCATTTCTGCAATGCTAGATAAAAACATCAGCTAAATGTTGCATCATGTAAATGGCTTCACAATCAATAACCAAAAAATTAGGACCACAGTTTAAGTTTTAGAGCCGAGTCTGCAGCATCTCCCACTGTAATACAGAACAGCGGAAGCCTAAACTTTTAATTTAATTATGAGCAATTTCAGACCTCTGAACTGGACTAGATTATGCTGATTAGCCCACAGTAACAGTAAGCCATTAACTGCTGGCGGCTGCAGAACAAATGACGAATGCGAAGAATGAATCCCTTGTGTCAAAAATCTGTAGGAGCTTTGCTAACAATGTACACTAGCATCTGCCTTCAGCCTGTTGCTACAAGCTAGCTCTAACACTCAGCAGGACACTCAGCACTTCTCTATAGGTGCATCCCCCCTCCAGTCTATTACAGCGTCTTATCTCCAGAGACAGACTCACATGGCCCCCCACACAACCCCCCCAAACACATTCAATCACAGATAAAGCATGAGTGAGAGTAGGAAAGCACTAATCAACACTTCGCTCAGGCTTTGCGTCTTATCAATGCGGAACAAGCAGAAGCCTTCGACTGCCAGAGATGGAAGCGCACACATGAAACCCCAGGTCCATTTCTCTTTCCCCTCATTTGTCTAGCCTTCTTTGTTCCCCTGCAACTCATCAAGTGGTCTGTTCAGAACTGTATGGTGGTAAGCCAACACCTTAGAAACATCCTTCGGTCACAGAGTGACATTCCAGTCCTAGCATGTTTCTGCTGTAGCAACGTATTCTCTGTGATGGTAAACAGCATCAACTAGCCTAGAAACCTCCTACTTGCTGGCCACTTTGTAAGGTTCCCCTTCTTGTAAGTCCACTTTTAATGTCATAAAACTGCTGTATATCTAGGTGAACTATATCTCCAAAGGTGTACCAACACCCCATATAATTACTGAATTCCGGTCACAGAAGGTACACAGAAGGTACACAGTCCTTCACACATCTTTTATACACTCCATGGAAAAAGAATTGATGACAGAATGCTAGTATGAGTGTACCAGGCACAGCTGTATTGCTACATCAGTGTCACCATTAGGTTTAAAATGGACCCACCACCCAAAACAACCAGTTAAGCGTAGCTCTATTTTCAGTAACTGAGCAACAGGGTGGCTAAAATATGCATCAACTGATGGACTACAGTCTTCTAACATGCTTTAGGAAGCTTTAGGTTGGGCTTGGCTCTGACTTAATACTGGTCAGTGGAATCTAGATGTGTGAGGTGCTTGCTGATGCCGTACCTGTCATAGTCTCCATTACACAAGGCTCTTACGGGGATCTTGAAGGCTTGCCATACAGGGTTTAGTGTGTTCTTGACCACTTCTGTTTTATGGCAAATGGTGAATCTGTTAAGCACAAGCAGAAAAACCTCAGGCAAGCATATATACGGTTCCAAATAAAGAAATGTATAGTCAAGGGGTTCTAGCTCTGCAGGCTTGCCAATGACTGGGCAGAAGAAACAACAGGTTGAGCAGATGTTAGTCAACAAACTAATGAGTTACTAGTTAGATAGTTAGCTTGAGTGTTTTCTGAAGTGTCTCCTAAACTTTAGCTAGCTTGAAAAAATTTTACTATTTGTTCATAACATTGACGTGAAAGACCTTGAATTACATAGCTGGCTAATTTAGACTAATTCAGCTAGTTGGCTTAGTTTCACCAAAGTTGGATCTTCTTCAGCCCAATTTAAAGCTTTGCTTAGCCTGGGCCAGTAATTGGATATTGTGCCATATCTTTCCTGAACTTTTCTGTCCACTTTACAAAAAACCCACTGTTTAAAATCTCTATTTGCACTATGTATATGATAGCTAAGGTCAGATCAAACCTTGATCCAAAAAGCTGGAAATATGATTTCAGTCGCATGCCACTGGCATTGCATAGTTGTTTAATAAAAATGATAAAAACTGATGGTAATAGAGATACACATAATGAAGGGAATAACAACTTATTATTTGACTGTCATAATTATAACTCTAAAACTGTAATAGCATAACAGCACGTTTAAAATTAGTCAAATGTATTACATTTATGAATTTTGCCACTGACTGTCTAAAAGGAAGCTAAAAGTGCCCCTAATTGATGAATCACCCAGATATAATAAACCTTGTATTTACACGAGCCCATCAACAGAACTGCTGTTTATTTGAAGGACAGGATGTTAAGTTAAGAAGTAATTCTTTTTAATCATAATTGCTAAGCATGATTAATTAACAGTGCAGATATGCACAAAACAAAAACGGTCATCGCTTTTGAAATCTGCTAAAATACAGTGTGAATAGCTGACTGGCTCCACTGTGAAGAAGAAATGCATGATTTGCTGTTTGTCCCAGCATGACTTCATAACCAACATTTCCCTCTGTTTCCTAGAACACATTTAGCCCCTCACAATAGCAACAAGGACGTTATCGACATGACACACCACCTCTAAAGCACTTCTCTTTAATCATAAAAATCAGCCACACAACTGCTCGTCACAGCTGGGTTACCAGTCAGGTTATCAAATATACATATACTGAACTAGCTGGTCAGCTGACAAAACAGAACTAAATTAATTCAAATTAAAAAATTCAAAAACCCTGGGACAAACGAGTGACCTTCTTCCAGCTCACTGGTGCACAGTAACTAAAGGCAGTTTTACACAGCTCAGCAGAAACTTGGGGGAGCTCCAGTAAAATAATTACGTAATGATTTCGTAAAATGTGTTCTTTACAGTGAGCATGGAGGAAATATACTCTGGCATCTAACTGACAAGAGCTATATGAATAAAAAGTAACCAGCGTGTTTTTCCCCTTCTTACAGATAGAGAGGACCATCCCACTCTCATATAAAACGCAGTCATGAGTACTGCATGGATCGCCTGTAATAAATCTCAGAGCAGAGTGATAGGCAGGGTCTAGAGCCTTCAGAGTGCATGCTGAGGCATTCCTGTACAGCACATCACTGTAATCGAGAAGAGACAGTAAGTTGCCTCCACAGTCGCTTTCCTGCTGTGCATTGGGAAACGAGATTTGGTGTCTGTGAAAGAAGCCAAGCTTCTGCCTCAGCTTATTTAGAAGTTTACATATATGAGTTTTCTCGTCCAGATGCCAAGGTACTTAAACCCAGCTACTCTTTCAATAAATGATCCCTTTGAGGTAAACACACCTAAAATACTGTTTTCAATATAAAAGAGATTGTCTCAAAAAGAACTGCGAACCACTTTATAGCACTGTCTAAGCCTTTTTTATAAGAGTCTTTTTTCCAAGATACACGTCGCTAGCAGTGGGCTCTACACATACAAGAAATATCAATGCTACATTCTGATTCATAACACTTGTATTAGAGGAATGAGAGTGTAACTCTTAATGTACGTCAACTCTTATTCTATTCAAAAACATGCAGTTTCCAAACTGTTACATGTGGGTATACAGGAAACACATGCAACTACGTGTTTAGTCATGTAAGCCAGTTCTGTACATAATACTCCTGTTTTTGGAGAAGAAATCTCTTTATTTGCACCTCAGAGTTTCCACTGAAGGCTCAGTACAACTCTCAAGGTGTGAGAGTCTTTGCTAATGAGCTATTCTTATGAGGACTACATACAAATGTTTGCTCATTTAATTCTTATGTACATTTAATAAAATATAAAATTTCACTTTCATTGTGCAGCTGGTTTTGATTAATTTACCTTTAAGTGCTAGCTCTATGAAAATTAGCACTTCTACCCCACTTCCACTCCCCATGTGCATTTATTTCTACAACACTGTCTATAGAGAAGCACTCTGAGAAGCACAGAATATGAATAAACACAGGGAGTAGAAGAGGGTCATCATTTAAATGCTTTTGCCTGAAGTGTAAGGTGAATAATGCATCCAGCATGTCATGGAGTGTGTTGTACATGGAGCTGGAGACTACAGACTACAGATCAGGCCTACAGGACTGCAGCTTCTTATTAGCAAAGCTGGATAAGTGGGCCAGAACTGACCTAGGAACAGCACACTGCAAGGGTTTATTCACAGCTATTTATTTCTTCTGATACTCATACCTCACAATACAGATAGCACTACTTAACAAATCTGCAACAGTCTAGTCTGAAAAATATTGCATGATCTTAAAATCTCTAAACTAAATCGCACGACAACAACTGTAGCTGGGTAATATTAAAAAAATATGAATATTAGATTACATTAATTATATAAGTAATAATAAATTATTAATAATTTTGAGCTCTATGAAAATGGTTTTCTGGGATAGATTGATGGCTATTAGGTATTCTAATCCAAAGCATTACTTAATTAAATTAAAATGTGTTATTTGTAGATTAGTTATCCAGTTAGATAAATTGATAAAGATAACTTAAACTGTGGATTTTGTTACTGAAGTTAAAAACTGAAGGACAAATTCGATTAGGATTAGGTTTAATCTTATGCCGACAACTTTTCAAATCTTTGCACAATCATACTCTTTAGATATGAGAGGGTCTCAGGTTTAAATTCTTTTCAGAATATGCATTAGAATAATCCTAATATATATATAGGTACTAACAAACATATAGTATACTATACATATGGTATACAGTATACTACAGATATGGTACATACGTTATTACCTATAGATACTAACAAATATGTAATACATATCATTGATGTCGGAACAAAATTGACTTCCAATGACTTGGTTTTAACAAAACTGACCCAAAATAACTCGGGAAAAGCATCTGGTTACACTGACTTACATTGAAGTAAAGTTTTTTCGGTTCTTTAATGCTTTAGTTTTTTTATTCTGACAGCTCCTGTATACAAAATAGATCCAAGACAAATGCATGACCCCATATTCTGACACTGTGTATGAGCAATCTTGTTTTGGTTGGTCTACTCACGTTCCGTCCTCATTGCTGCGGTAGAACACGAGGAAAGGGTCAGACTTGCCAAAAAAGTCCTTCTTGTCCAGCTTGTTGCCACAAAATTGCATCATCACAGATTCCTAGAGGGCAGGGATGTTTTCAGAGATAGAAACAGGTTATGGGAGCAAACAGGAGTGTTCATGGGAATCTAGGGCGCATAGTACAAATACTATAATACTGCCAGTGTAGGGATTAATTGAGCATTTGGCAACCGGTTCTTTTAGGCCTAATGATATTGTGTAAATGCTAAATGGTCTGGCAGTGGTCTTTTACATTCACTGAGTTGCACACAGATGTCTCTCTCTCTCAGACAGCTGTCAGCGTGCCGTGATCCAATAGGGAATTGTATATGGTCATGAATACTATCCAACTAACACGGTGGCCTGTGTCCAGGATGGGCTGTGCGTGTGTGCCACAGCTGGATGTCTTGTCCCAGGAGTGAACTGAATAAGTTTCCAGGCTTTAGTAGTGTAGCAGTGTTTGTCTATGGGGGATTGAGGCACACGGACCTGTCACTGCAAACACTCTGTGCGTCTGAGAGGGACAACAAATGCACAGCAGGTGCGGGCACACACATACTTATAAGCACATTCCCCTACACACACACACACACACAAGCACAATCGTATTACAGCTAAATTACTCACACTATTACTTGTTACTGAACCCCATGTTTTACAAGAAAGCAGGTGAATCACAGGATCTGTAACCTGAAAGCATTCAGGCTTAAAGCCATATCAGTTTGGCAACAGATATATCAGACATATCAGCTAATCAGGTGCAGCATTGTGTGAGCTGAATAAGGGCATGCACTGCACAATCAATAAGAACCCTTTTTGATGGGGTCTATGGGGAAAATGGGAATTTCTGCCTACATGTACACAGACTAATGTGCATATATAAGCCTCAGTTTTTTCTTTTGAAAGTAAACTTCAAGTAAATCTTCATCTTGCTTATTTAGAAGCATCTAGCGCCTTGCATATTTATTAGCTAAGTATAACACTAGTTATGTATCACCGGTCTTATATCAACTTAGTAAACTCTCTAGTGTATGCTGACTTTATCTCTACCAGGGCCGCATTCCCCTAAGCTTCTTTGAGTAACCTCCACGTTAACTGACGAGCATGAGTATTCAATATCATCAAGACCATCTCTCTATCATTAAACTATGGTAGCTATTTAACAATGATTTCAGGAAAGGCACCACTGAATGAATAAAAATTCATTAAACTGCTTTTGGCTTTTTTGGCTTTAACCAAATGTCCTAACTCACCTATTCATGCTCCACCTGAAAATGCAATCCTTTGGAGTCATTACCAGGTTTGACAAGCTCTACAGAATGTTGGTGAAAACCTATTCAAGAGATCAGACTCTCTCACTCACTCATCTTCTAATTCTTCTGGGTTGTGGGGGTGCTGGAGCCTACTCTAGCTCTCAGAGGCGGAAGGGAAGGACACGCCCTGGACAGACTCCCAGACGTACACACGTACACACACGCTTACATCTAGGGGGGCAATTTAGCATCTCTAATTAACGTGATGACATGTCTTTGGATTGTGGGAAGAAACCGGAGCACCTGGAAGCAAAACCCATGCAGACCATACATAACACTTACGGATAAAAAACCCTGTTCTGTGCAAAAAAGCATTTAAAGGATTCTATATAGAAAAATGACCTTTACTAAAGAACCATGGTTAAGCTAAATACAATGGACCTCATTCACTTAAGTTCTTCAGCAGAAGTTTCTCCTTAAAATGCAGTTTTCATGAAGACTGTGACATTCACCAGTGTTTTCCTGCTTGGGATTTGTTTCTATGTAAGTATATGTGAATAATTCTGCAATTTAAGAACACATCCAGAATCCGACGCCAACTTTTTTCTTATGACTTTTCTCAGGAACAAATTTAAGAAAAAAAAAAAAAAAATTTTTTTCAAGATATTGGTAAATATGGAAAAATTTAAAATGTTCTTTTTAAACAAATAAATATTTACTGCCGACTCAAAAGGTGAGTTTTCTTATTTTTTTTTCAGGCCTAGGACTCCTGCACAGTAAATGAAAGCTTCCGGGCTACTTTAGGTGAAAAACTAGTTCTAAGTTCTATACTTCTGCGTTTTCCATTGTTTAGCCTTTCTGTATACTAAAAAGGCCTTATTCAGGGACAGCCCTTATGCAGAGCCCTGTCAAGGACAAGATCCAGCATATGTCAAGACAGTCACTGAGAACTTACTCTGCAGTTGCTAAGCTCCTCAGCCTTCACAATAATGGTGCCACATTTCTTTCCAGGAATGCCCCTGTAGGTGGAAAAACAAAACAAAAAAAACAAGCCTGTCAACAGTCTGGCACACAGAGTTGCCGTGATATACGTACAAACAAATCTGCCGGGTTCCAAAGCAACAACTAGCTCCCCACACTGCTATATGGGGGCGTCTGGTCTGACAAGTAGGATAACAAAGCTGTTGCTTTCTCCTTCTCAGTTTGCTCTTCCAGACTGCACAAATTAGAAAGAGAAAGTTTGGTGAATAGTCCCCTATGTACCAAACATGGTCGATCAGCCAAACCATATTCGATGTCTGAATTTTGGTTCCTTCGTCTTGCACTGAAGGTATTAGGCTAACAGAGCTAACATGTAATGGAACCTTACAGCCCAGCAATTAGCATCATAATAGCTAGTCCTTATAGGAAGTTATTAAAAAATAATTAGATGAAAAATCTAGGTAAACCATTTATTCTCTATCCCCAGATGTCAGATGTTGAGTTAATTAGCCATAACATGTTTGTTCATTTTTAACACCCTTGGTTTAGAACTGAAGATATAGGTCAAATTTGCTAACAGATGCTAGACTTCATAGTCATGTTAATCATTCACTAATGGTAGAAATGCATTTTCATGTATAGCTCACAGCAAGTTGCACTGTATCCTAAACCACATCAGGTCTGTGTGACCCTAATAACACCAGCAAGGGCTTCAAGGGGTTGAAAGATGGTTTAGTGGTGTATTTTTACAAAATGGTGTATTTTACAGCTGTTTGTGTGAACATTAAGTTAAAGTACATATGGAGTCTAGCAGTTCTAAAACAGAAGCAGTTCTTAAGAAGCAAAATTTAGACAACAAATACAGCTAATTGACTGCAAAAAAGTTAACCCCAAAATAGACTTGCTTATATGGTATCTGACACTGTATGACATATTGCTATCTATGAAATGCAGAGACAAATGTACAGGGACCAGCTGAAAACAGTGGCATTAGCCACTTCAGTGGCCTCCTTTTGTACATTTGTCCACTTGTCTTGGTGGACAGACTACATTGTGAGCGGTGGGAGTAGAAAATAGCATATACTTCATTTTTGTGCAAAATGACTCTAAACTAAATACTGACTATCGCTAGCTGTGAGGCCAAGCGGTATGTGAATATATGTTCAGAGCCGGACTTTTTCATTATCAGTGGCATTATGCAGTCCTTATAACCCCCTGCTGCAGTTTCAACAGTGCATTTTTTTGCATAATCAGTGGACATCTGCAATATCTACCATGAAAGCAAACACTGGGCTAAGTTCCAAATCAATTCCCCTGTGCCCTACGCTTTAAGGTTCCTTAATTTCTGAGTGAACTGCCCAGATGCTACCATAAAGTTTGCTTGACTTTCACACAACAACATGGTTTCTGAGGTGTAGTGTTAAAAAGCTGCAGTGTATGTTATTTTCTGGGTAGTTTAGAAGATAAACTGTAACAACTTACATGAAAATGTGTTTTGTGTCTGGTTACCATTAACAAAACTTTGAAAGGTCCCTTTTGTTGTCATTTTAAGACAACAGTCGAAACTAAACAAGCTCATAAGACATTTTTAACACAGGGTAATCAAGAAGCATTGTCTTAGGATGCATTTGTTGATTGTGTATGAATTTATTGGTTACAGTGACACTTTATTATACTAACCTAAATATCATTCGCTACAAAGAAAAAAGGACATAACAAAATAGCATGTATTGTGTAAAACTGTCACACAATATATCATATTGTAAAGTTGCATCAAGAAAACAAGAATATGGAAACGTTTGAACACCTTATTTACACTTATAAAATAATCAGTCAACTGACCATCCCTGACTTTTGCATACAACTGTACTATTGCTAACAGCCACTTTCAGCACACAGAGTCCTCTGTTTTAAAACTCTTCACTCAGTTAACACAACACCATTTTTAGCCCAAACAACAAACATTTTTTCAGAGTATACAGTGACTGAGCACATTTTCCAAAATTCTCTTATTCCTTTCTCAACCCTAACCTCAACGATCAAAGCCTCAAAATGTGATAGATGAAATGGGTATAGAGACAAAGTACTGATTGAGTGTATGCAGATAAAGCAAAAGGATGCCCATTATGTTAACCACCTGTAAAAAGGGGGTAATTTCTGGACCCATCTTGTTCACAATGGACAGTGCATTATGGGCCCAAAAGTGCTTATTAGTATACATATGAATAACAGAGAATATTAGATATGTTGTGGATTGGAACATGAGGCCAAATCTGTATCTGTGACTTTTTTTTCTTAGCTAGATGATTATATAATTGTATTTTAAAGAGATTATGTATAATTTAATTTTTTGTTTCTATTATTGCAGTTGCACCAATACAGTAAGGACATGATGTTCTGTTTTCCATTCAAATAAATACTTTAAAATGAAATAATGCAAAGCGTTTGTTTGTTTCAGTGAAAAAAGCTGTATTTTACATCAATTAAAACTTCTAATTGCTTCAGAAGAACTTTTGCCTTCTTAAAGTGCTGTTTTGATAAACAGTAAAATAATAATAATCTAAAAGAAATGTAAAACAAAAGGTACAGAACCAAAAATAACTCTTTACTTCTTTTTACAGTTATTAGTGTTTCTTAAGTGACAAATTATTCCTGATGTAAGAACAGTAGTCTTGAAGTTGGGATGGGTTGAATGTATCCTAAGATGTTCTGCAGTGTCTGGTAGCTGTAGACTGTTTTTAAGAAATTGTGCCCACACAGATGTAACACTTAAACAAGTATCTTACACAAGCAGCTTCCAGTGGAACAACTGAATATGAATGTAAAAGTTATAAACTTTTTCAGGAGTAGAAATGCCTATCAGCTGTCAAAGTCCATCACTCAACCAATGACTGCTGGAGGCGGGACAGGGTTCTGCTTGTTATGGACAACTTATGAACACCCAGAGTTCTCCCCCCTAAGGACGCCTAGCAAACAGGCTCAAGAGCGAACCAAAACAAGCTGTTTAGAGACCTGCCATGTATTACTGCAATATGCACAAGGCTGCACAGTACACAGCTCAACACACTTGACAGGTTTTCCTATCCTAAAGATCATTGCCATTGCCACTTTGGTCTTTATATAGAACACAACATTCATTTTCTGTATGGATTTCTCTTTTTTCTCGGTGTCAGGAAACGACAGAAGAACCTACCACAGTGCAGTGGATTAAAGAGATTTATACAATTTCCCCCTTACCACAAATGTAGCCCATCAGACCAAGCAAATTGACCAAATTCAGGTTTCATCATGACTACTGTTTTTCATGGCTGTGTCCATTTTTAGAGATAACAGAATACCATAGAGTGTTAGAGACCACATAGGAGTATATGGACATTCGTGCTTAAAAATGTCTCTTGTGTTAGTAATAACATGTCAAACCTTGATGTGGCATTCATTTTGTTCATTGTTGTCATTTTCTTGTTGGCAAAGTTCCCTTTTAAAAAAAGCCACTCCTATGTATCAGATCATTAGCATCTGAGCGGTTTTTGGAAGGGTTCTGCAGTTTTCCATTCAAAATACCTGTGAACACACCCTGAGTTTATGATTTCGTCCCATCACCAACACCAGTGTAAGAACAACAGAACCAGACTTCAAAGTTTGGCAGGCTGAATTTCACCAATTGTTAAATGATAAAAAAAACATAGTATGCCTTTGCCTTTTTATCGTTAATGTGTGTGTTATATACCTTCATGTGTTTTAAATAATCTGCAAAACTGTAAAGCCCAAAGTACATGCCAGAGAGAGAAACCCTCACATAATGCTTCCACCTCAGATCACTTTGACAGTTCACCAATCAGAACAGAGTTAGTAGACTAATCAGCTAATTGGTGACACACCAGGCTTATTGAGAGGCGGGGCTTAAAAACACAGGAGCTCTAATAGAGCATTTCAGACAGAGGGTGAGACAGATGCACAGTATAAGAACCAAGGCATTTAAATCTATGCTAGTAGACCAAATGAATATAAAAATAATGAATACTGAAAATTAGGATAATAGGTCCCGTTCAAAGCGTTTAGATACACAGTAAGTATATCTTACCAAATCTACACGGTTATAGATGCAGTCTGCACGATGCTTCATTTCTTCTGTAAAGTGTAGTGAAGTTGATAACCATTAAATATCTTGTCTCCATTGTTTTTGAGTACATACAGGTCAAATTATTGCTTTCTGTTTATATTCACATTTCACATACTGTCCCGACTTTTTAGAACTGAGGATTGAACTTGCATATGAATATTCATATCTACGATCTGACAAGAAAGTACTTTAAATAGTAATGAATAAAAAGCCTGCATGTGTCTTTATATACAGTAGAGCATAACTGAGGTGCTGAAATGGGATAATAACAGCCCTTTATTTCATGTGTGACTCATTTATAGTCGCTTTGCGGACTAAAGTGCCGTGTAATTTCAAAGGCCACTGTTGCTATAAACATAGAGATTTCAGTGGAGCATAAATGCACTTTCTTTTTTTACCATTACTCTCTTCTATTCTTTATATTATGTGATATAACTAAGCAGCTTAATGACAAAAGAGCTGGATAAACATTTTGGTTGTTTTAATTTTCAACAGCAACAAAATAATACTGCTTTAAAAGCAACAGAGTTTGTAAACATGCATGCCGACTAAATCCTTATAGAAACATGGAGGCAGGTGATACAAATGATAATTGTATAAAAAGCACACGACATGCCACCCTTATGTTGTGCTCTGAATTCTCTAATTAGCACAGAATAGATATAATGCAGTGACCATAATACTGCTGAAACATTGCAACCATTTATTTCTCTATAAAGCTAATTATATGTATGGCCATCACACATATAAACATACAGATGGGTATATAAACACAAAAAGAGCACACATATAAATAAAAACACACAAATAATAAACAAGACTAAACAAGGCAATACTTAACCAGAGATGAAACCTATTCAATACCCAGTATCAGTATCAGGCCGATATCACCAGAAAATGCTAGATTGGATTTTGGAGGGATTACAATATTTGGGATCAAATCTGTTCTGAAGTGCCATTTTATAGCAGCATAACATGAAGTGAAGATACAGATATTAATCCTGTCAAACAAGCCAGCAACAAACAAGTGAAATATTACAGTAGAACTATAATTTCTTCATCTGAAATTCAAGTCTCATGTGCACTGCACTGTGATATGTAAATCACTGAATGACAATGTTAAGGTAGGGTTAAGGTTAGAGTTAGGCTGATTACGGAAAATGGAAAATGGAAATTCTGACTTGAAGTAAAGCAATTCCCAGAAACAAAATTCCCAGAAACAACATTCCCAGAAACAAATGTATGTGTGCCTGTATGTGTGGAAAACATTTTAAATAGTCTGAAGTATGGAAAATAAGAATTTTAAATTTCAAAAAAGTTTTATATTTTATGTAAACATTACTTAGAAATGTCTTACTCATGACAAAGTCTATGCAGTCCATATGCGGAAGTTTTACTGATTTCATTTATTTTACAGTTTTTGCCATGTCAGCTGCTTATTAGCTCCTAATAGCTTCAGCACTATAATAATATATATAAAAATAATAATAACTCAGACTGAGAAACATTTTGAATCAGGGGTGGCACCGCACCTCACAAATCTTAAAAAGGCTAATAACATTTCCCAATAAACCTATTCCTAATTTTTTCTGTAATATTTATTTCTAAATTTCACTCCACAACAGATAAAGTAGACCAGGTTACACATGGGTTTTTTAATTTACTGCTCACATGTTTTGCAGTCACTCTGTTACTATCTTATTTATAATATAACAATATCTAAAGTAGAGGCTTACCATCTATTTTGAACAAAGCAACAATAAAGAACTTTTCTTTACATCAGCTTCTTGATTTGTTTAACGGTTTGAATTTAACTAGTCAGGTTGCTGATGATGGACAAAATATGTTCTCCACAATCTGTAATACCAAAGGATAAGAAAACGGAAAATTATATAGTGGTTGGGCAATGATGTCCAATAGAAAAAAGGAAAAATGAATCCCAAAAAAATTATCCACAAGGCAGGTCTTGATGTAGTCTTGACTCATGTAACAGTTTGGTATGTGTCATGTGGTGCTGTGGTACTGTCGTGTGTACTTTAATATAATAATAAGCAATAAGTAATAAGCACCACTATGAGTGGGATAGACAGACAGACAGACAGACAGACAGACAGGCAGATAATATGCAAATATTTAGTTTCAGTATTGCTACTGTAATGTGAAAGGTGGTATGGAGTCACCTCCGTCATTCTAACACCCTCCACAAGCAATCCCACATTTCGCCCATGAAAGTTTTGTGATATAATAATGCTGCCTGATTGTGTAGTGTTTTATTAAGCTGTAATCTGACAGCCATACTCATGACTGCACAGTCCTTACATGCAGAATGTAACTGAACGCATGACCTGCTGTCATCTGTACACGCTAATTACACCGACATGCACCCAATCAACTAAAAAGGCAAACGAATTGGAAAAAAGCGCGTGTTTTTCACACAAAATCACTGTCCAGGCGATGAATCACACGTGTCACACCATGCTATTTTTGGTCCGATTTCAGGGGTTTAATTAAAATCTCACACATTTTAATTATGTAGCGAGGTCATTTAATACTGGCCTTGTATCTTCATTAGGAAGCTCTCTTACTCCTCTAAATAGCAGAACTCGAGTTTAATGCAGCAGAAACAACATACTCGGCAAAGAGAACGAAAAGGAAGGACTCAACACAACAAGTCTCCGACTCCTCTGGATACCTCTAACACACCAGAAACCCTGACCACAGCGCTTTTTAGAACTTTCATAGATATAGCTTGGTGAAAAATCCAGGGCTGCACCCAGCTTGCTGCACCCAATTTTGTTGGCTTAATTGGGTTTGGTTGAATTTCTCAGGGAGTTCTTTGGGAGCCCTCATGTCTTTGTGACCTGGCTTTCCCTTTAGTTCTGCTGTAATAGCCAGGCCTGCCGGAGTCACTGCTGCACTCTGTTAACATCATATAGTGTGTTCAGATCTTCTGTCAGAGCAGAACAGTCTGTCTGTTGTCTGAGCTGAATTGCTGCCCATCCTGTGCGGCCTGATGCTGTTGCTACAATCTGCTGTGACTGGGTGCCACTGCCTGCCTTTAACAACCTAAGAGCTCCTGGCTGTCCTGCACTGTGGAAGCTTGGCATACGTCCTGCTGACCCATCCAATGACCCAACTACTTAATTACAGACTAATCAGACAATTTATTATTCTACTCCACAAAACACTGAATGCTCCTTCTTTTGCTGGCTTGTTATCAGGGGAGGATGGGTTCCCCTTTTGAGTCCTGGTTTCTCTCGAGGTTTCTTCCTTTTTAACTGAGGGAGTTTTTACTTGCCTCTGTGGTCCTTGGCTTGCTCACTGGGGGCTTGGAAAAAGCGCTATATGAATAAATGCTGACTTGACTAGACTTGATAATTAGCATGATTTCTTTAAGGATTTTGAATATACTGAGAAGGTCAAGTCATAAGAACAAATTTCTAAGCACTTAAAAATCAACAAAAGTGACTCTGCATATGCTGAAGTATTTAAATTGTGGCCTGCTTTTTGTACTGCTGACATATAATGTCAGGCTACCATATGGATTTGGGGAATAATGAAGCAGGCAGCACATGTGTGATTCTGTTATAAACAAGCTGTTAATACCTCATTTCATTTCTATTTCACTTTAAACATAAAAAAAAAGATGTGTAAATGAAAAATCTAATAAAACTGTATAAATACATGCTTAATTTAATTAGGTTATTAGGCTTGCATTATCTTATTTAATGAGCTTATGAGTTAACTGTATTTATCTTTAAACATAATAAATAAATCTTAAATAAATAATAAACAACATCAGTTGTTTGTGTGCTTCGAGACGGGAATCTCACACTGTTGAAAGGATTTGCTGCGGGTGAGGCGGCCAGCAGTTACTGCCTTGTAAATACAGTAGATTTACTGCCTGAATTATATGTATATATTCTATAGTAAGTCTGGCAAGATAATTAAATTGCCAATGTTAAGTTCTATAATGCAGCCAGACACTAGACCTCTTCTGGGAGCTGGTTATAGCTAGCGCAGCTCACCAGTCACTCCATCTTAGGTTTTATCTTCTTAGCAACCAGCGCATGTTGTCACTTTTTTTTTTTTATAAAGCGTTGCAGATTGCCCTTCTGGAATATAATATATATATTTATTTGATTTTGCTTACTTATAGTTTAGTATTTGAAATCTTTTTCCTGTTCTCAGTCAAATGACATGTTTTGGACTGATGATTCGACTTGTCCACTTTTACAGCCATAGAAAAAATGTAGTCCATTAAAAATGTATGACATGTCCAAAGTTTAAGTGTGAGTTGCGCACCTAAGGTTGCTAACAAACAGCACAACTCAATAGTCACTCAAACAATTGTTTCACTAAAAGTTACCCAAAACTATTCAAACCTATCCAGAATAAAACCGAACAAAACCTCGCCGAGCAGCTGAATGCTGTGGGCAGCCTTCATAGACATCAGGGTCAGTATTCACAGAACATCTCAGGAATAGAGGTGCTGAACTACAAGTTTTGTGACAATGACTGTCAAGAACATGTCCTGTAACGTATGACGTATGACTTAAATAGTAGCAGTAAAGTTTTGAAGCTTACACACTTCACATGTTCATGTTCCAATCAGAAGTAGCATCAGATCCAGGCTGAATGTCAAATGGCTATGTACTAAGTGTATAAGTAGTAAAGTTCTACCTTCTACAGACAAATAAGGCACTGTCAAGTATGGATATGGCTGAATACAAAATGACTTCTTGTCAGCTTTACTCTGCAGTGTTGGGCTGTAGAAGCCTGTATTTACATTTCTCACTGTTCACTATGTAAGGTAGTAGCAAGTATAGGAAGTTGGATTGGTGCAATTTAAGAACTAATTAATTTGGTGATCTAATAGTGCATAAAATCTTTAAAGATGTTTAGATGAGGACATTCAATTTGAGGAGCTCTAACTGGCTTTTATATGTTTACCTTTTGTGTCACATGAACAACACCCACCTAATCACCAGTACCTAATGAATATTTGTCGGGGGTTGGGGGCGGGGTAGTTGTGAGTTTACTTCTTTAGAAATTAAATCCAAAACTGTTTGGAATTAAGTTTTTTTGTTTGTTTGTTTTGGTGTGCTGCCCTTAATGCTAACTTACTAACTTCCAATGTTCTATGAGTACTACTGTGATTATTATTAATATTGTTACAAATTTGTACTGTCATATGTATTTGAATTTCTATCACAAAAGATAAAACAATATAATATACAATAATATAAATACAACAATAGTTTGCAGTTAAATTGCAAGTCCTCAGGTCTTATTGCTTTACTTCAACATTTTATAAAGTCACCTAAAATCCTTCATCAAAGTCTACCAATAGTTAAACGGTTAAAATGGCTCACATATTGGTCACTGAGATTAAAGATAACTTATCAACTCAAGTAATCAACATGGTTTGTTGCAAGCATGCTGATTAAGCCTCATGCAAAGACATTTATTTGTTGTTAAGGGAGCCTAAAATACTAGCAGTACAGCATGGGACTTTAACCACCAGCCAGCAGTTAAGTCTATAACTGTACATGTGGTTATGTGTTTTTGCTTTTTTAATTGTCACTTATTTAAAAAGGGACAGGAAAATGAGGTCGAAGGTCACTATACTGACCAACTAGGGACAAGGCTTCTCAGCTTAAGGCATCAAAAAGACTCAAAATGTTTTAACGCACAAAGACTATATCCAAACTCGCCCTCTGCCCATTCCGAGGCTGGGAAAAGCAAGCCAACAGGTGGCAGGCTAAACTGTTGCACCTCATCCATCACGGAAACCTGCGAAGCATTCAACTGTTCATAACCTGACCTGGAAAACCGGGGCGGGAGAGTGAGAGAGAGAGAAAAAACCTCGGGTCTCCATGACAACCCTAACCATGGAGCTAGGCTAAGGGACCCCAGCAGAGATAATGAATATATTTCAGTGCTGGTTTCTCCTGGACGTGCGCTCATCCATATTTCACGGAGATAACTCTCCTCTGCTACCTAGAAAAAGGCAAACTCGGAACGTGTACAGCTTTGTATTTTACTGTTTCCTATAAAAGTCAGGAACAATGTGCGTTAACATCATTGCGTTCCTGGAAAAGATGCTCAGGAACTCAGATATCGGGAGGAGTGGAGAAATGATGTGAAGCGTACGCTATCGTTCCATTTCATCATGGAAAAAAGTGTGATTTTTAAAGTGATAGTTTCGAAAAAAACTAAGCTATGACATTCCTTAGTTTTGCACTGAAGCTTATAGCCACTAAGGTTAAAGGATCACACACATGATTAACAAGTTACATGACCCCAAATAGACCAGCTTATGTGGTTTCTGACACTGCATGTTACACTGCCATGTAAAAATGCATGTAAACAATCTATATGATCAAAAAGCTGTTTTATAAATGCTGGTAACACATTTTCAGATTTTGACCCTTAAAATCATCTGCAGTTCCAGCCTAAATAACCTAAAGTTATAATAACCCAAGTGCTCTTGTGGTGTAACTTGACTTGACTTGTAACTTGTATTGTAGCTCCCTTTTTCAAATATAGCTTTTAAATATTAACATTTTTCCAGCTATCGCCAATGTGCATTTGTTTAAAGTATGTTAACACAGAGTTATGACGTACTAGCAAAATAGAGCAATATCAGTAACATTAGCTCTGGAGGACACCTACAGTGGACAGTGTTTGTGGGAAACCAAAGAAGAATTTCCAAAGCAAACTAGCCATAACACCATTTAATATCATTTTAATATAACTGTAAATATTCCAGTCACCAGTTTAAATGTAGTCTAGTGACTACAAACCACTGAATCACTCTTAACTAAAATAAACACTGACAACATTTTCTTTAGATGCTGATAAACAAGGGCACACAGTGTCATCAATGCAACAGTATCAAAAGATACACGAGTGTTAATGAACCCCGCCTGGTGTAGAATTTTCAGCCTGATAAATGTGAGTGAGTGATTGAGCAAGCGAGTTCCAAGCCAGGTCCATGAGGTGCTTTACACATTATTGACACATTTTTGTGCTTTTCCAACATTGTGACAGGCTGGAGCTGACTGAACTGAAATGTTCACAGGCAGCTGGGACTGCACTAGAGTTTGAGCACCCAAGAGCTTAAGGAAGTAGTTTATAGCTCAGGTGAAAATGAGCCTCGCCTCACTGAAATCTTGAATAGTAGTCATAAAAGCATGCACTTCTGAGGACTTTGGGGCTCAAAACATCTAGCGAGCTATCTGGGGTCTGTCTGGTGTTGAATTAGGCTGGCAGCATATGATCTTACCCTACTTGCTAGCCACATTAGACTCAGTTAGTAGGCCAATCACACAGCACAGGGTTTACTACAGCTAACCGGTGGAGTCAAACTGCCACTTCAACCCTCTGTGTGATCAACTTCTATAGCATCTAATCTCTTTAGAAAAGTTGCTTCTGAAGATTCTTTTTCTAATCACCCTCCATATTGGCAGGGATGCATATAATTACATCACACACACACACACACACACACACACACACACACACACACACACACACACACACACACCCACACACATATGTATATTTCCTAACTCCGCTCTATACTGTGTGACTACCTTCCTGAAAGTCCTAATCAAGACACATGAATTTGCAATCAGCATCTTGAGAGCGTGAGCTAATTAAGTACTGGCGACACTGTGGCGGAATGGCTGTTTTTCCATCGGCGCGGGTGCAATTATCCCCCCTCCATCGACAGGGACCTGAATGAAATAACAATTATCATTAAAAGCAATCTACATGCTCAGCTCAAGTGTCTCTTCCTCTCTCTCTCTCACCCCATTTTCTCTGTCTCTTTTTTGTTTCGAAGAGCGTTACTAAACAAGTGACCTTTACATCTTTTCTTAACTTCATTCCATTCCAAAGGCCTCTAATTTGGCAGCTACTACTACACTGACTCTAGTTGCTGTTTACCTGGAAATCTTTTCACAAAGCTTCTGTTTCTTCTTATGGATTTAGGTTACATTTCACATTCACCCATGTGTTCCAGTTCAAAATATATATGCTGTGTTATGCAGGAGTGTGAAAGTTTAGATCTCCAAAATTTGGCCCAAAAGCGACCAAAATCGTTATATAGTTTAAACTATATAATATGTATACACACACAGTGTATCCATTTACATACAGTCATCATCAAAAGAATAGTTGCACTGCAGTGACACAGGGCCGCTAGGGTGGTGGTGGTTCTATCCATCATGTATATATAATCTACAGACTCTGTGGTATCTTAAATTACTTATGAATAGGAGGACTTTTTAATGCATCATGCAACAATGAAGCTTTACTGGACAGAGCAAGGTTAAACCGATCATTTTGAAGATGTCCGCTCCTTGCCATGTACAATTACAAGAAAACAGGTTTTGACAGCAATGTCAAATAAAGATCAATAAGTTTTGGTTTCAGTTGTCACAGAGCACCACTCACCATTTTGTCATAACAAATTAAAATCACATTGAGACCGAAGAAAGCTAGGGTAGAAAACATGTGGCTGAAAATGCATGCACTGAAATACTGTCGGTCTGCTAGATGAACAGATCTCAGCTAACGTTACACCCCAGTCTTCTTTATCTCACTAACAGAGCGTTGTTGCTAAGGTAGTAAACTGCTGACATGCATGTTTTACCAGTAAAAATAAAAAAGAGTACATACATAATGCATATTAAAAACATACTATGCCGATGAGATAATGACAGAGAGGGTATGTAGTTGTAGGTTATTAATTCTAAGACAATAGTTTAGTCGAAGTGGTAGGATCAGCTCCATTACACTGCATTAGACATTAATTCATGTTAGCAAATAGAAATTAAAATGGCATGCCAGCCAGAATGGGAAAACCCCCTTATCATGATACATCTTGAAGTTTGAACAAACATGATACATTTTTGTGGGTTGCACAGGAAATGCTGGAGAACTGCATCTGCACACTCACACTCAAGCTGCTTGTAGTGTGCTTGACAGGCATTTTTCTTTTTTGTTTTGGTTTGTCCTTTTATCAAGAAACTTCTGCTTAACAAATGTGAGTTCAGGAAAGAAAGGGAAAGGGAGGCTGGGGTTAAAGATTTATGAATAAGGAAGGAAATAAAGTCACTGTGTTCAAAGTGCTTTTAGAATCTTGTTTATTAAAAGCAGCCTTGTGTTACATTCTCATGACCCTCCATGTGGCCAATCCAAAAAATAAATCCCGCTAGAGTTCAAAGATGCAAAGTAAATCAACTGCAGAGGGAAAGGGCAGCATGAATGACCAGTATGAGAAATGAAAGATCAGGAAAAACGAGTCTCTGTAAAGCAGGGTGCTCCCTTAGACATTCCATGAGCAATGAAAGAGAGAAACAGAATGAAAGAAACGGAGAGAAGGAAAGACAGATTTAAGCTATTTGAAATTGATTGAGAGGGGGAGATAGAAACAGAGAGAAAAGGAGAAATAGATTAAAAGTAGTAGAGAAGAACATTCACTACATCACTATTATGTTTGCCTGCCCTTCGTCGATATTTTGCTCTGTCTACTCATGTGACTTCCTCAATACAGTCATATGTACCCACATATCTAGACACACACACACAAACTCTCTCTCTGCCTCTCTCTCTCTGTCCTGCCATCCGCTGACAGGGCCTGAAATAGCAGTGGAGACACACTGAGTGATTTCTCTCTCTATTTTTCCCTCGTTTTCCTCTTCTCACGCAGCGACTCCCAAACGCAGCCCTGTGTGCTGATTGAGCTGTATAATTATGTGTAATTAACAGTCATTAGAGTTGTTAAAGGTGGCTCCCAACAGGGCAGAGGTGCAGGTGCATGGCCCTAATGTGGTTTAGCCGTACTCAAAAACATTCCCTTTAATAACACGGCCAACAGGCATAAAATATATCAAGAAATATAATATATATATATATTAGTTAAATAATAGTAGTTACATATATATATATATATATATATATATATATATATATATATATATATATATATATATATATATATATATATATATATACACATATGTGTGTATGTTTGAAGCTGTTATATAACAGGATATTTTCTTCATATTTTCAATATGCGTCCCGATTTTGTTTTATTGATTTACTGACGTTGAAGAAGTTGGAACTGACAAAATATTTTAGGAAAGCAGTAGAGCCATACAAAAAGATAATTTGAGAAAGCACAAAAAAATCTCATACATAACAATGCAATAACCAATTTATGCAGTTGCTGTTGAAAGTTTTTATAGATTCTCTATAACATATATAAGACCATATAAGACATAAGGTTCCTTTTCCCATTGAACAGCTTTGACTTGGGTTTAAAGTAGACCTAATACACTAATGTTCATTCTATTTTTATATACATAATACATTTAATACTTTCTCATACTGTACATCTGTATTCACCCTCTTTCGTAGAGCACCTGTGTCATTCCAGTGTGCTGATTGGTCAGCTCAACCACTCGGCATCTTGCTAAAAGCTCCGCCCCCACACTGCTGTGGCTATTTTTACAATCCCGTCAGTTCTACTCTATCGATTTGAGCTGGAGTCAGATTTTAAATGTCAGGTAGAACAAGTTGGTAAGCTTGATCCACCTTTGCAAGACTGGAGCAGCACATTCAGAGCGGTATGCTTTTAGTGTATTAGCTTTCTGTGTGTTGTGTGAGGTGTGTTGAGTGGGTGAAACTCGCCAGTACGTGCCTAATAAGGGTTGTTCTACGAGACACACTGTAAGAGAAAAAGAGCCCCCCTGCCCCCTCACTCTTTTGTACTGTACAGACAGGTGTTCGGTGTTCTGGAAGTCCTTACAATACCCAGGACAGACTCAGGAAAGTGTAGTTTATGACAAAACCATATTGTCTATTACAGATACATTAACTGTGTATCCATCACGTTGGGTAACAGCACAAATACACCATCCAAACTCATGATCAGCTTCTTGCTTTTAAACTCTGCAACACGTGGAAGAAAAGTGCAAAAAGGGGCACTAAGAGGAGACATGGTTTTGCACTCTGTAAAGGTAGAGGACCACTATGTGACCAGGGTTATTTCCATGGAGAATACACCACAGTCAGCCATAAAGGAGAGACCAGTAAGCAGTGGATTAGCCTCAGAGCTTAATACTGTACAAATGTTACAGACTACAGCTGCACCACTGGGGCAAAATACGAGTATATAGCGCTACATACTGCAATTGCAAAACACAATGCCCCCTTATAGTAATCAATCAATGCTTTCCACCAGCCATAATATTTGCCATCCTCCAAACACTTCTCATTGCTTGCTTATAGCATGCTCATGGTACACTTTCACTACTTACCAAGGGCAGTGTATGCTGTCTATTTAAACATGCAAACAAAAACTTAGGTACTGGGCATAGAGGAAATGGTCATTGTCGTGGGTTATGAAGTATCAGTAAACTACATTCATCAAATTATTTGCACAAATAGTTGCACCCAGAAGGATTTAACAGACAGGAATGAAACTTGGTAGATGGGTTTGACAATCATGCAAATGATTTGGGTTTAACGCTCAGCCGTGCATGTGACGTAATCAAGGACAACAACTTATTGCTGTACCTGATTGATACAACTGCCCGTATCACCACGTCAGCATCACCAAAGACTGCAGTGGTGTTGTGCCAGACTGATGGAGTGACTCAGAATAGAAGCGGGTCTTCTTCAGTCACAAGCCCCAGTTTTGGTCTTGGTGGAGAGGAGCAACGAATACATGTGTGGAGGTACCATGTTTTAGAAACAGGGTTGACCGACGTCATGTTCAGAGACACTACTTAATTTAAGTTTAAGACTTTTTAAGAATCAGCGGGAGCAATGAGGTTTATGACATCACAAAAACAATAGGTTAAAAATGTGGTGCTTACATTATATGGGCACTTATGCACGCAGTCAACCTCTGACTCTCATTCTGTCTCTCTCTTTCTCTTTTCAATGTGGTTGAATTTAATTGCAAGATACCCAGAGTAACCCAGGTTTTAAACAAGCGTTGTATGAGCAACTAAATCTATCAAGTACTACATAAATCGAAGCAATAAACACATAAAAATGTTAGGTCTCTCTCTCGCTCTCTCTCTCTCTCTTTCTCTCTCTCTCTCTCTCTCTCTCTCTCTCTTCTCAGTTCTCTAACCTGTTACTCCACACTGACTGGCACTCATTATGTCCCAGTTAGTGTTAGCTGCTGCTTTTAGTACTGAAAATGAAAGAGACAAGCAGTGTGTTTATGGGCTTGTTTTCATATCATGGGTTTCCTAGCCGTCAGCATACAATAGAGGGCAGACAGAGAGAGAGAGAGTTAGAGCAAGAGACAAAGGGAATGTTTTATTGGAGTTTTCTTTCATCCGCACGCCACATACGTGTAGCCTACAATGGGTAATTTCTTAGAGAGAGGGAGAGAGAAATAGAGAGCGCCTCAGACTAAGGGATTGGAATAAAGACTTTAACAAGCAGATTCAGAATAATGAGCATCACCAGCAAGCAAACAGCTCATTAGTGAGTTTGAACTGCACCCTTCCCCTCTCGGATTCACACATACACATAGTCCTTAACAGCGTGTCATCTTACACAATCGCAACAAAACAACAAAAGCACCACCACAATCCCCTCTCCCTTCCACCTTACATAATCAGCCTGCGTACATACAGGGTCAGGTCCTCCCGCTGCAGTGTACAGGTTGGTTAATACTGAAATAGCGGCCACTCCCGTATTTTCAACTGAGTTGCCACTTCATTTGGAACGCCCAGGGTTTGATTATGGGTGGATTCAAGTAGATGCCATTAGTCAAACACTGCCAACCCACTGTTTTTCCTTTTTTCCATGGGCTAATGTGGTTACAGTCTTTTACAAAAGTTTGGCCACTGATCAAATTACACGTTTATGTGTGTGGTCATGTCTGGTGCATAAACCCTGCGTGCATTTTGGCTGCCGCTTTTCACTGGGTGTTTTGTTTAGCAGTGTGTCTGCTTGGCTTCGAGAGATTTTCCATTATCGACTGAGAACTGACTGAGAGACTTTGAATTATGGAGGAGGAGTTTGACTGGACCGCAAACTAGAATGGAGTTTGACTGGGTTGAGTTTTGACTTTTCCCCAGGGAAGCAGAGCTGACTGGATCATGAACTGGGACGCTTTTCACTAATCCACTACTACCAGTTTTATAAGAACAGAATGAGGCCACACATACACCTCAGTCCGAATAGACTTGTCAACTTGAGCCAAATACAGTTTCTGTCTAATTGAATGAGGTGGGTAATCCTGTAATTAACCCATTAAACAGTGATCTGATCATGATGATTCCCAACCGGAAAGTTTCAGTTTTGCACATGTGCAAAGTAGGTAACAGGACGATTAGCCATAATGCTCGCAATAATGAGCGGCCTAGATAAATATATGGCCAAATATGTGTCAGTGGGTTTGTACCAACTATACAGTAAAACAGATAGAAGTTTCTCAAATCAGCGTTTTACAGAGCCCAGAGTCAGAACAGTGAAAATGGTAACATGCAGCTCATGCGTCTCAGAATGCTGCAAGACATGACGTCATCCTCTCATTCCTTCTTTAATAAATGCATGCAAAATACATTTTCCTGTCCCGCTATCATTTTGGAGCAGACATATGCGCTAACTGAAAACAGACTGCTACAAGTCTCACTCAGACCTGACTCTTGTTGTCATCGTAACATCTACACTAAATGGTACGTGTCATTTAGCACAAAAACATTACAGTGTCATTATAGGTTGTTTATATTCAGACCTGACTGTAGCTGTTGTAGTACTCCAGTAATAAAGAGACTAATGCGGTCTAATCACAGTATAAGAGATATCCAGCACTAACAAAGATTCTACACCTACAGTCCATAACCACCACTATGCCTCCCTCGTATCTACACTACTGGCTATTTCATCAGGTATACATTTACTGGCCGCTAATAATTATTAATTAAAAGAAACATTTAACAGGAACATAGAAACATGACATTTGTGTAAGTAATCATCAAGCCCTTTTTAAATAGTCAAATGCAAAGCCCTGGCTGGATAAAAAAAAAAAAAACAAGTTGCGCCTTGTTCACACTAGTGCAACACATGTCACCAGGCCCCTACTAAGTCAAAGTCAGCTCTGCGTTGAGAATGGCCCACAAGCTAAATAATACGTTGTCAGCTGTATTGTCTTAATGGTGGTCTCTCGCCCTCAGTAAACCTACAAAGTGCACCTATGTGGAAGGTGTTTCAAATAGTGCTGTCTATGTGTGTATCTCAACTCACAAGACAGAACAAGCAATAAACTTTTAAATAGTTAACTCACTAAGCTGGCTGCTTAAAGATCAATTCTTCAATCAACTAATCAATCAGTGTTTATTGGCCAAGTATCTACTTGGTTCGCCCCAGTATTTTGACTTCAGTCTAACAGCACTCTTAACACATAACTTACAAGAAATGGCAAAAGCTGATCATTAAATATGAGATTATTACACAATGCTAATTGCACAGAGAATTAAGTTTGAGACCCTGACTGGGATAAGTGTTTATAATTCTGATAGCCTACAAAAAGAAACTGTTCCTGAATCTACTTGTTTTTGGGTTCAGTGATTTATAGTGTCTACAGGAGGGATTTTCTTTTCTGAATTTCCTCTACCAATGTTATATATGTTATTTTTACACGCAGGTCTGAGGAGATGCTAATTATCTTAAAACTAAACGAGGGAAACAAAAGGAAACTTTAAAACTTAAACTGCTTACATCTCTTCTGAACTCGCCTTACTGTAACAATGGACAACCAGAGGCAACATAATGCAACTGTGAATGAACGTTAATAGGGCTTTTCCACATAGCTTTGTCATTAAAAAAGCCAAACTAAAAAAAAAAACAACCAGCAGAGGAAACAAGAACAATCCATAATCATAAATGTAGAGACAGGCAAAAACACAAAACTAAAAACAGACAAGGAAACTGGAAACGACTACTCAGACCTGCTTATAATTAGAAGATCTAAAGCAAAACTGCCCAAACGACTGGACCAAGTACAGTTTGAGTACAGTGTGTTTAAATAGAAGCAGTCACAATAAATGAACTCAAAAAAGCTTTATTGTCTTGATATTTTGGTTAATACTTTGAAACTTTGTTTTAGTATAACTATGAATCTATGGTCACAAAATCATTACAATGCTTGGTGGCACCAAAAGTTCAAAATGGTTTTATGTAGAATACAAAATATAAAAAAATGTATTTAATTTATATATTTTATTTTATCATTTAATTGTTTAAACGTTCGGTATGATTATTTTAAATAATAAAGTTACACAGCATCAGAACTACACTGTTAAAAATAAAAGGAACCACAAAGAGTAGAGAAAACAGAGAAGAGCTTCTTTACGAAAAGCTTCTGTAAATGAGATGTCTGTAAATAGTACTGATTGTGCATGTACAGACCGGTGACTTTTAAATACGCACCAACTAAGTACACTAAAGTACACTAATGCCTTCCTTCCAATCCAGCTGTTTCTCAGCAGCAACTCAACATTCAGTGAACTTTTACATCATGACCAATGACACCAGATGAGTAAAGATTTCACATGTGGCCTGTGAGGGAGGACTGGACCTTAGGTGGTCAAAATAGGAGGTGATTCATGATGGAATGTGTTTTCAGTCTATAAAAAGAGAGTTTATGAGGTGTAATCTATTAGTAGCGGGTTACGGATGAAACAACTAAAAACTGATTCTTACCCCAAAGGCTTCTCTAACCGACTCCCCAAAGAACCTACGATCTCCCCCAGAGTGCAGTACGCCTGGCCCAGAAAGTCCTGCAGAAAAAGGGAGAGAGAGAGAGAGAGAGAGAGAGAGAGAGAGAGAGAGAAAGAGAGAGAGAGAGAGAGAGAGAGAGAGAGAGAGAGAGAGAGGCATTATTCAATTTTAACAAAAAAAGCAGTAGTGAGAATGAGACAAAGAGGAATATGAAAAGAGAAAGAGAGAGAGAGAGAGAGAGAGAGAGAGAGAGAGAGGTGGTAAAGCAATTGAAAGACAGACAGTACCATCACAGTGTAATAAAACATGAGAGGGGCCCTTCATTCCAAATAATCCCATGATCAGTTACTTATTCTCAAAAACACTGTAGGAAAAGGAATACCGTACCCTGTTCACAACTGACTGACTGTCTGCAGAGCAATGGAAAGCAGAGAAACATGAAAGAGCAGCAATGATAGAGTTGCACACTGGTACACTGCAGTCTCACTGTCCTCAGTGGTCATTACCATGCATTAGCTCTGTTTTAAATCCATTGAACTGTTCCCAGGACTGTGAGAGGACACGTTCTCCCCTCACCTCTGCTCTAACAGCCAAAGCTTTGATACACACCAAAGGGGAAAATCAAGGAGAAGCGCTGGTGGCACTCCCCACAGCACAGTAATGAGCCACGGCTGATTGGAAGTGCTTGTTTGGCTAAGGCAGCACACGGACGCTGGCTGAGACGATCAAGAGGTTAATGGGGAAAATGGAGTTAGAATTTGCTCCACCTGCAGTGGCTAATGGAAACAGTGGCCTTATTACTTAATAAAAGTTTGATTAAACTTTTACTTGACTGAACTACAGAGAGCCCAAACCAAACTACCAGCTGTGTCACTGACATAGCAGTCCAGTTGTGAATTTAGACTTGTTTGTATAGTTAGTAAATAATTAAATATTTATCACAGTATTTTATACAGTATTCATACAGTATTTTACTATTCTATCGAGCTATTCATCTAGAAAGATTTTATAGGACATGGACAATGTGTTTTAGTGCATTTTATATGGGTGGTAGATTTACCTTTTTGTACTTAGCATTATTTCAGACAGCAAAAAATTATTTATCAGAAGTACAATAGTAGAAGTCCATAGTACAAACACTATACACTCAATAGAATGAATACAATCAAGCAAGTATGTTTGGTATTTAAATATGTTATTAATAATATTAATGTTGTTCCTGCAGCCATCACATGGATCTACAAGCCTGATTTAATTTCATTAGGAATAGATTAAACTAGACACTGTAGATACTTGACTTTATGGGAATAAACAGAAAAGCACACCTCTGCACACTTGAATGGACAACTACAATTTAGAAACTGTTTACTGTTTATGTAATGAAATGAAATACTGAAATGTGAAAT